>CM042241.1:12664023-13036040 GCA_023566225.1 Romanogobio albipinnatus
GTCTGTCTGTCTGCCTTTCTGTCTGTCTGTCTGTCTGTCTGCCTTTCTGTCTGTCTGTCTGTCTGTCTGTCTGTCTGCCTTTCTGTCTGTCTGCCTTTCTGTCTGTCTGCCTTTCTGCCTGTCTGTCTGCCTTTCTGTCTCTCTGTCTGTCTGTCTGTCTGTCTGTCTGTCTGTCTGCCTTTCTGTCTGCCTTTCTGCCTGCCTGCCTTTCTGTCTGACTGCCTTTCTGTCTGCATTTATTTCTGTCTGCCTGCCTTTCTGTCTGTCTGCCTGCCTTTCTGTCTGCCTGCCTGCCTGTCTGCCTTTCTGCCTGTCTGTCTGTCTGCCTGTTTGCCGTTCTGTCTGTCTGCCTGCCTTTCTGTCTGTCTGCCTTTCTGTCAGTCTTTCTGTCTGCCTGCCTTTCTGTCTGTCTGCCTTTCTGTCTGCCTGCCTTTCTGTCTGTCTGCCTTTCTGTCTGCCTGCCTGTCTGTCTGCCTTTCTGTCTGTCTGCCTGCCTGCCTGCCTTTCTCTCTGTCTGTCTGCCTGCCTTTCTGTCTGTCTGCCTTTCTGTCTGCCTGCCTTTCTGTCTATCTGCCTTTCTGTCTGTCTGCCTGCCTTTCTGTCTGCCTGCATTTCTGTCTGCCTTTCTGTCTGCCTGCCTTTCTGTATGTCTGCCTTTCTTTCTGTCTGCCTGCCTTACTGTCTGTCTGCCTTTCTGTCTGCCTTTCTGTCTGTCTGTCTGTCTGCCTTTCTGTCTGCCTGTCTGTCTGCCTGCCTTTCTGTCTGTCTGCCTTTCTGTCTGCCTGCCTTTCTGTCTGTCTGTCTGTCTGTCTGTCTGTCTGCCTTTCTGTCTGTCTGCCGTTCTGTCTGCCTGCCTGCCTTTCTGTCTGTCTGCCTGCCTTTCTGTCTGTCTGCCTGCCTTTCTGTCTGCCTTTCTTTCTTTCTGTCTGCCTGCCTTTCTGTCTGCATGCCTGCCTGCCTGTTTGTCTGTCTGTCTTCCTTTCTGTCTGTCTGTCTGTCTGTCTGCCTTTCTGTCTCTGTCTGTCTGTCTGTCTGTCTGCCTTTCTGTCACAGGTCGCTGCGTCCCTGGCGAATCAGAATTGGATGCGTGATATTTTATCCAATCTGATTAGTTCTCATCACCTGTCATTCAACTTTCCACTCTTGGCCACTAAAGCGAAAGTGCGCGGGCGACATCATCACTCCGACTCCGCCAAAACCTTGTTAGGATGATCAGTTTTGTAGAAAACTGATGACAGAAGTTAAACCACATTCTTTCACAAGGCGTTCGTTGGAAGAAAAAAAAGGATCCCGAACCGGACCAACGCGATTTACAAATCCAGCAGCAGGCCAGTGACAGAGGTTGAAGCTGCACCCGGAGCTTCACGCGCTTGTTATGAGAAATGTAGGTGGCTGGCTGGATGTGTTGTTAGCAATGCCCTTTATAGCTTTCCCTGTCTTTTATGTCTAAGTGTCGGTACTGAAGTTTTGTGGACAACAACGGGGGTAAGAGACCTCAAATATCTAACTGACCAATGCAAACGTGTTGCTGTTTTCTCTTTAATGCTTGAATTTAGTCAACATGCATCTTGATACTTGCTGATAATTCTACGTGGCATTGATTCAACAAGGTGCTGAAAGCATTCTTTAGAAATGTTGGCCCATATTGATAGGATAGCATCTTGCAGTTGATGGAGATTTGTGGGATGCACATCCAGGGCACGAAGCTCCCGTTCCACCACATCCCAAAGATGCTCTATTGGGTTGAGATCTGGTGACTGTGGGGGCCATTTTAGTACAGTGAACTCATTGTCATGTTCAAGAAACCAGTTTGAAATTATTCGAGCTTTGTGACATGGTGCATTATCCTGCTGGAAGTAGCCATCAGAGGATGGGTACATGGTGGTCATAAAGGGATGGACATGGTCAGAAACAATGCTCAGATAGGCCGTGGCATTTAAACGATGCCCAATTGGCACTAAGGGGCCTAAAGTGTGCCAAGAAAACATCCCCCACACCATTACACCACCACCAGCAGCCTGCACAGTGGTAACAAGGCATGATGGATCCATGTTCTCATTCTGTTTACGCCAAATTCTGACTCTACCATCTGAATGTCTCAACAGAAATCGAGACTCATCAGACCAGGCAACATTTTTCCAGTCTTCAACTGTCCAATTTTGGTGAGCTCGTGCAAATTTTAGCCTCATTTTCCTATTTGTAGTGGAGATGAGTGGTACCCGGTGGGGTCTTCTGCTGTTGTAGCCCATCCGCCTCAAGGTTGTGTGTGTTGTGGCTTCACAAATGCCTTGCTGCATACCTCGGTTGTAACGAGTGGTTATTTCAGTCAAAGTTGCTCTTCTATCAGCTTGAATCAGTCGGCCCATTCTCCTTTGACCTCTAGCATCAACAAGGCATTTTGGCCCACAGGACTGCCGCATACTGGATGTTTTTCCCTTTTCACACCATTCTTTGTAAACCCTGGAAATGGTTGTGTGTGAAAATCCCAGTAACTGAGCAGATTGTGAAATACTCAGACCGGCCCGTCTGGCACCAACAACCATGCCACGCTCAAAATTGTTTAAATCACCTTTCTTTCCCATTCTGACATTCAGTTTGGAGTTCAGGAGATTGTCTTGACCAGGACCACACCCCTAAATGCATTAAAGCAACTGCCATGTGATTGGTTGATTAGATAATTGCATTAATGAGAAATTGAACAGGTGTTCCTAATAATCCTTTAAGTGAGTGTACGACTAGGTTGCTAATTTGCTTTGTCTAAAGGTTGAGTCTCAGATTTGGAATCTAATCTTAGGATTCAGTTTTTAATGTACATCTGCTCTGTGAGTCTCAGTGTGTATGTTGTAACACTCTGTGATTTATAGTTGTTTAGGTGTGATCTAACTGCTAGTGTCCTCAGTCTGTCCTCAGTAAATGAATAATGTCAGAACGCTTCTTTATGTACTCACCCACTATAATGGCTCCCCTGGTTTATACAGCAGAACTAAATGACCTCAGAATAACCTGCTGTCTCATTAGCAGTCATGAACTGAATATGGGTTTGATATCAGTGTGATACATTTCTTTCTAGTTTACTGGGATGACAAATATAATGGATGTGTATCATAAAACATATGCTTCTGAAAAAAGTTAGATGCTTATTGGGTTGTTCTTGTTCTGCAGAATCTTAAATTAATATGGTTGTGTTTTAATTAAGTTATTAAAGGGGGGGTGAAACACTCATTTTCAGTCAATCTCATGTCAATCTTGAGTACCTATAGAGTAGTATTGCATCTTTCATATCTCCGAAAAGTCTTTAGTTTTATTATATTTATAAAAGAAAGATACGCTGTACCAAGTCTTTCCGAAAAAAGCAGAGTGGCTGGGGGCGTATCGTTCAGCCGGAGCTAAAGAATGACAAACGGCACATCCGGGAACTTAACTGTCAATTTCGTCAACACCCCTTTTTAGGGGAAAATAAACTAGACTTCCCATAGACTTCAATACAAAATAGCGGCACAAAACAACGTCCGTAAACAGCCGGCAGGCGTGAATAAAGGCGTGAAGAAATCACTAAGATTAAACATGTCTAGTAATTATATGTCCAGCCTGCCATAGAACGTAAAAGATACATCCACACACTTAATTTGGTCAATTTAAAAACATGTCCCTTCATTCTCCCAGCGTCAAATTGGTATAATTTGAATGATTTGACTTCGTTTTTGCAAGTAAACATCTTTAAATGTATATATTATGTATTTATATTTAGAGTACTGAGTGCACTTTTCTGTCCAGCTATACAACTAGCCTGACTTAGCTTCCGATAGCATCATCCGTACTTCATGATTTAGAAACTAAGTAAAAGGGTTAGTTCACCCAAAAATTTTAATTCTGTCATTAATTACTTATCCTCATGTCGTTCGACACCCATAAGACCCATCATCTTTGGAACACAAATGAAGGTATTTTAGTTGAAATCCGATGGCTCAGAAAGGCCTCCATTGGCACAATGCACTGTACAGTCTCAAGACCCATAAAAGGTACTAAAGACGTCGTTACAAAGTCTATCTCACTACAGTGGTTCTACAATAGCTTTACGAAGTGACAAGAATAGTTTTTGTGCGCAAAAAAACCCTAAATAATGACTTATATAGTGATAACCGATTTCAAAACACGGCATCATGAAGCTTTGAAGCGTTATGAATCAGCGAGTCGATTCAGCGGTTTGGATCGCCAAAGTCACGTGATTTCAGCAGTTTGTCAGTTTGACATGCAATCCGAATCACGATTCGACTCGCTGATTCATATAAGTATTAGGCCTAGCAATACATATTAAATTATCGTGTGTCCATCAAAGCCTTATGCTCTTCTGAAAATGGCCAGCTGGTGGCGCTTGAGAGTGCTTTGCAAGGGCAGCGTTTTTCCATCTGATATACTTTGATTGCTATGAATATGATACAGAATATCCATGGCAGTAATGTGTTACTAGTATTTAATTTTGAAGAATATTACTGAATATTAAAAAAAATGCAGTAAAAAGCAGTAACTTCTCCATTATTGTTGTTCAGTCAGTGTACAAGTAGGATGATTGGTCGGTGTAGTTTTTGTCCCGCCCCTCCTCCACTGTGATTGAACGGCCGGGTAAAAACTGACCTTGACGAGCGCTGCCTTTTACCCAACGTTGAACAATTAAAAAAAAAACAAAAAAAAACAACGACGGGGCAAATCAACTCTGTAAAGGATTAGTTCACTTTTAAATAAACTTTTGCTGATAATTTACTCACCCCCATGTCATCCAAGATGTCAATGTCTTTCTTTCTGCAGTCAAAAAGAAATTAAGGTTTTTGATGAAAATATTCCAGGATATTTCTCCATATAATGGACTTCAATGGGCTCCAAACGGTTCAAGGTCCAAATCACAGTACAGCTACAAAGGGCTTTAAATTATACCAGATGATGAATAAGGGTCTTATCTAGCGAAACGATCAGTTTCTGCGAGAAACCGAGCAGTATTTATGCTATAATTTTACCTCTTACGAACGTGATCATCTCTGAGCTCCGCCATAACTTCCGCTAAGTGAGGTCAAATACAAGCGTGGTCATAGATGTATAAGTAGATGCCTCATTAGCGCCTGCACGGATCAGTAGAATGAGGCATCTACGATTGATATATCTATGACCACGCTCATATTTGATCTCACTTAGCGGAAGTTATGGCGGAGCTCAAAGATTATCACGTTCGACTGATAAGAGGTAAAATAATAGCATAACTACTGCTTGGTTTCTCGGAAATTTGGTTCTTCATGGTGGTCATAAAGGGATGGACATGGTCAGAAACAATGCTCAGGTAGGCCGTGGCATTTAAACGAGTGTGCCAAGAAAACATCCCCCACACCATTACACCACCACCACCAGCCTGCACAGTGGTAACAAGGCATGATGGATCCATGTTCTCATTCTGTTTATGCCAAATTCTGACTCTACCATCTGAACGTCTCAACAGAAATCGAGACTCATCAGACCAGGCAACATTTTTCCAGTCTTCAACTGTCCAATTTTGGTGAGCTTGTGCAAATTGTAGCCTCTTTTTCCTATTTGTAGTGGAGATGAGTGGTGAGTGACCACCCGGTGGGGTCTTCTACTGTTGTAGCCCATCCGCCTCAAGGTTGTGCGTGTTGTGGCTTCACAAATGCTTTGCTGTATACCTCGGTTGTAACGAGTGGTTATTTCAGTCAAAGTTGCTCTTCTATCAGCTTGAATCAGTCGGCCCATTCTACTCTGACCTCTAGCATCAACAAGGCATTTTCGCCCACAGGACTGCCGCATACTGGATGTTTTTCCCTTTTCACACCATTCTTTGTAAACCCTAGAAATGGTTGTGCGTGAAAATCCCAGTAACTGAGCAGATTGTGAAATACTCAGACCGGCCCGTCTGGCACCAACAACCATGCCACGCTCAAAATTGCTTAAATCAGCTTTCTTTCCCATTCTGACATTCAGTTTGGAGTTCAGGAGATTGTCTTGACCAGGACCACACCCCTAAATGCATTGAAGCAACTGCCATGTGATTGGTTGATTAGATAATTGCATTAATGAGAAACTGAACAGGTGTTCCTAATAATCCTTTAGGTAAGTGTACAATATAACATTTTTATATTATTATTATTATTTAAAATGGTTCAGTAATGAACTCTTCTAATAAAGTAGCAGTGGCTGGGACAGATTTTAAGTATCACCTCAAGATGCAATCTAATCCTGTTTACATGAAATAAGCCGCTCCCGAGCAGGTTTAAGCTTACGTAAAAATGTTGTATCATATCAGCGTTTCGTCCACACGGATCCGGCGTTTTGGGAGCTGTACCGATATTTTTTGAAACCGGGTCCCAGAGTGGATAAATCTGAAACCGACACCCTTGCATTTTCGTGTGTACAGCCAATCCGTATAATTTGTGAAACGGTGATGTCATCACACAACATCCTGCACGGTAAAGACTAGAAGGGATACAACTATGGGCACTGGGTCAATATTACGTCATTTAATTACTGTATTTGCATTATTGTAAGGTTAGGTTTAGTGTTGGGGTATGTGTAGACGTTAATCAAACACAATCTGGTAAGTAGCACATTTATTTATTGTTATTTTATTGTGAGATTTTGCCTCACTTCCCTGCTGTTCCCCTTCTAGCCACCTCTTCTTCTCTGTTTTAGGGCATTTCTGCGGCAGAATTACAGCGCCACATACTGGTCTGGCATGTATACTACATTGTTTTGAGTGTTTCAATGGTTTCGTGTGTACGCAGATATTTCTTGAAACGAGGGGGAAAAATAGATTGGATAGGGAAAGCTCTGGCTTCATGTGTATGTGGCCTCAGTTCTTTTGTTAGTTACTAGAACTTGTGTGAGTGAACTACTAACTAAGCATTAGTCAGAACAACATACTATTCCAATTTCACTTTACTTGTTTGTTAACCTTTCTTGGAGGTTTTTTTTTTCCCCACAACATAAGTTGGCTAAAGTTTTAAATGCATTGTTAGTGTTCAGTTAATTGTGTGTAACTTATGTATTTAACATTTTATGTTTGAGGACTGATAAAAAAAGCTTCAAGTAACATTAAACAAAGACTTTTTTTTTTACTTCTATTCTAAAAGCCCATTTGAAATTCACAAGGGAATCCATGGTGAATTAGCCTTCTAGCGTGGCCTACAAATTGGCATTCATGATTGAATAGCTTCATTATGATTATTATATAATTAAATGTTATATAAAGCATAGATTAGGATCTGAAACATGCTCATGGACATGATGGCAAACACAGATGATTGACACATGCTGTAAATGTGCATTGACTCGTCATACTGTGGGCTGTTCTTGTTAATGTTTTCATCAAACTTACCAGGAAGTTCTGGAATATTCACACCGGCACTCACTCACAACTGTCGACATGCATTATTTCCGTTTCATCCATTATGGCTCTCGTTGAAAAGGAGAGCTACTGTTATCCCACTGCTTTAGATGTACAGTGAATGAGCCTGACTTCATCTAATCTTCTTTCATTACCTCTGTCTGTACTTTCCCCCCCCTCCCCTCCTCTTATTCTGTCTAGCCAGACCTGGGTCACTGGCAATTTAGCCAGAATTGTGGTCTCATATAATGCTGTAGTTATTTGCGGAAGCCAAACAAAGCAATGCCCAATTATTTGGAATTGACTGGAGGAGGCCGTTTCTTGGGATTTAACATGCTCTCACAAGGAAGCGTCACTTTTATCCTGAACCATCAAAATGTCACTCATTTTAAAGGATTCCGCTCATTTCCCCAAGGGTAACATTTTAACGTTAGAAAATTCTGCCATTTACTCAGCCTCATTTTGTTTGAAACCCATATCATTTTCTGTCTTCCATAGAATTTATTTATTTAAATTTCTCCTCCATGCAGTGAATACTAATGTTCAAAAGTTTGGTGTTGGTAATATTTTTTTTATTTGTTTATGTTTTTGGAAGGAGTCTTATGCTCATCAAGGCTGCATTGATGTGATCAAAAATATAACACAAATGTAAAATGTGCAATTATTATTATATAAAATATTATAATATTCAATTATTTTTAGATAATAATCATTTTAAATATTATTACAATTTAAAATAACTGTTTTTGATGTGAACATATTTCAAACTGTAATTTATTCCTGTGATCAAAGTTGAATTTTCAGCATCATTACTCCAGTCTTCAGTGTCACATGATTCTTCAGAAATCATTCTAATATGAGGATTTGCTGATCAAAAAAAAAGTATTATTATTAAAACATGTATTATTTAATGAACAGAAAATGCAATAGAACAGCACTTATTTCAAATATACATCTTTCTTTGTAATATTATAAATGTCATGCTATTGATATAAATGCTATTGCTATTTTGATAAATGTAATGCATCCTTGCTGAATAAAAATATTAATTACCCCCCCCCCCCCTTTTTAATATCGATAATGTAAGTAGATGCTGATTTTTACTGTCAGACAAAGAAAAAAAAACATTTAAAAGGTGCACTATGTAACTTTTCCGTCCACTAGAGGTCGTCTGTTCAAAACAAAGGTGTAGTTTGATGACGCTACGTTTGAGCGCAGAATCTTGGGACATGTGGTCTTCACCTCACAGCCGGTGGAAAAGAATCGGGATAGGACTGCGAACTCCACTTCATGGATGCAAATATTAACGTTACTGTAGTATGAAGCAGAAGCAGGACCGAATGTTGTGGAGTTGAGCAAGGCCGCTGGAGCGGTTGTTAATAAGAGCGGAGGGACCTTTATTATGACACAGTCGCTGGCGCCACTTCCTGTTTTCCGGTCATGAGTATGAGGTAACGCAGCTCTATTTATCATATTAGATACATATGAGTGTGTTGACAATGATGTTATGACGTTACTCGGCTGCTATGATACTTGTTCACACTTCAGTGAGTGTAAAGCGTTTCTGCGGAATAAAACCGGAAAACGAAGGTAATGCTGATATGACGCAATCGACAGGCGACTCCCTCACATGGTTCCTTGGTTAAAATAGCAATTTTCTCACGATTTACAAATAGTTGGAAACATTTGGGATATTGTAAGTACTCAACGGAACAAAACATATAACACTGGCCTAGGGGTTTTTGGATATTTTAATCAAAATGTTTTACATAGTGCATCTTTTAAAGTCTTCCAAAGCCATGTTATAGCCTAAATAGTAAATTTACACATGTATTATTATTTCCTGAAAAACATCCCTATAGCTCTCAAAACTCACCACATCAACCAAAATGTAAAAACAAAAAATAATAATAATAATAATAATCTGCATGCTCTTGATGAAGCATATTATGCGTTTCTTGCATCATTTAATCATGATCATTATTTAAACACAAAGCTATCATATGATTGTTGAAGTCAAATGATTTGCTGGTGCTCTTTTGGTGCTTTTGTACCTTTTTTCATCAGTTCATCATCTGACAAAATAAACCGTTGCTGTATGGATCAGAGCTTGAAGGTGGTTTCAGAAAAATAAGCAGGTTTAGAACAACATGAGGGAGAGTGAATGATTTCATTTGAAATAAACTATGCCTTTAAATACGAATTGGGGCAGTGCATAGTCTTGTTTAGTTGGTCTGCAGGTGATTTGTGAATAACAAATATGGTTTTGTGCTAAAAATTGGTTGGTCAGAGAGGGTAATACCACAACACAGTAGGCTACATTTGCGCTCCAACAAAACCAGGCACTCATCTCTCTCTTGCAGCCAGCATTTATGAGATGGTTTCCTTTTATGAACTTATTTTAGCTGGCGAAAGGCAGAGAAACAGTTTAATTTCACTGGCCACTGCCTGAGTTTCACTTTGAACTGGAGGTTTGCAGTATTTTCTGCTGAAAGACCCTCTTTTCAAAGATAATTGAGTGTCCGCAGCCTCTCTCTTTGTGTGTGTGTGTGTGTGTGTTTCCCCTGTCAGGGTGATTTCTCTGAGGTTTGATGGGGTCCATGCTATTCTCTAGCATAAGCAGGAAAGCTAGGCTTTTTTTTTCTCTCCTACAGAATTTGTTTCTCTTCACATCAATTTATTGCAGGTCCCTGGACGGCTGTCATATTGCAAACATATTTAGATTTCTGAATTCATGCTTGGCAATTTTCCTCTTGGGAAAACATCAGGGTTGAAATGGACATTTTTTTTGTTGTTGTTTTTTTTTTCTTTCTCAGAGCTACAGTATGTGTTCTCATATAAGCGGAGGAGGATGTTTTCCACATCCAGGAGCCTTGAACGCAGAATTATATTGTGGAGCGTCCACCACATGAACGTATATTGCACAGCAATGCATTTTAAAGCAATAACTGCTTGATCCTGACCGTGTTGACAACATGTAAGTGCAGCGGTTTAGAATGAATGCAGCCTGTTTTCTGCTGGCAACGGTTAAAATAATAACTGTGTTTGTAGAGTTTGAAAAGGAGTGAGTATGAAAGCAACTCTCTCTAAAGCCAAGTACACTGTAAATCACTTCTCACACTCTTTCCCTCGAGCCGTGGCAAACAAAATAACATTTTATTCGTCCATCCATCAGTTGCTTCCTAAATTGAATTACTAAGGTAAAGCATGGACTGTTAAGAAGTCACTTTAGCTGTTATGTTTTTGCATCACTAGACTTACATAGTAATGTCTCATTGTCTCAAAGTGACACCGTGAGTCTGTGTTATAATGTTATTTTATCTAAATTATAGGCCGGTGCATTACAGGCTGTTTTGCATGTGCGCTGTGTGTACTCGTGTTCAGTCCCTGCTGAAGGGGGCGATAGAGCTTCCTTCAAATGTCTGTGCTAAAAAAACAAATGTGTTGTTTTCCGTCCATCCGTTTAGTCATGCATTTATTTGTGCATGCTATGTGTTTATTAATTTTATTTGTTTATTTTTGTGCATGTATTTGAGCATTTGTGGGAATTTATTAGAGGAATGAAACTTTAATTTGTGATTAGATTAGATTGCTGTAATGAAAATTAGTCTTTTAACTACCTTTTTTTTTCTTTTTCTTTTTTGCTAGCCAGCGCCAGCCATTTTGATAATTTTTTTACAAAATTTTCATGGCCGCCAGAATATTGTGTTGTAGAAAAAAACTTATTTTGTTGTAAAAAAAAAAAAAAAAAACTGGGTTAAAAACAAGTTTATTTAACACAGCATAATGGGTTGATTTAACCCAGCATAGTTGATCATTTTTACTATAAAACTAGCTTCTTTTTTTCATACATGAATTAATGTATACGGATTAACTTAAATCCTCTAAATAATAAAAAAAAAAACATCCTAATCCCTTTATTTTCTATTGTATTTAACAGTATAGCACATTTTAAGTAGAAATGAAACATTTAGAAGTAATTCAAGTGTAATTGACCAGTCTCTGTGTTCCCGTTTCCACTGAAATGGAGCTGGATCTCGTGCCGGAGCTTGTGTGATGTTCAGCGGGGGAACTTCAAACTTCAGACCGCCATCCTGCGTAGACGAAATATGTGGTGACTGACTCCATAACATGTCCATAAACAACCAGTGTACAATTCTGAGAACATATTTTAACATGCTATGTATTTATATTCTGTATATTTTTGAATAAAATCATACAACTTTATGCAAGGTGTCAAGTGTTTCCATCATGCAAAAAGACCGATGCGACACTTGTTTAGGTGACTCAAATGGCGCCCCTGTATGTTGCTTTGCATAACATTAAACGATATACAGCACAATAATGAATTTATAGTTGAAATAAAATGTACACATACCTGTTTTTTACCGAAAACATTCACCAATTTGACGGAAATAACTGTCTTGTAAAGGATCTCTTGTATGGTATTTCGTTTTATGCATATCTTATGAGCAAACTAGTTCATGTAACCTCATATACTGTATGTCTGGTCTCCTATCAAATTAATGCTCATTTCACGACTTATACTTTTGTGTATGTCACTTCCGCCGAAGAAGCAGTGTGTGTCTGTTGTATTAAATGGAGTATAAATGGGCACAAACCCAGTTTAATCATGCTTGAAACAAATAGCCATAAAATCTCAATTAGAGGAATTTCCCGCTGGAAAATCTCAACAATCCCATTGGTCAAGAAGACCCTAGATGGGTGACTTCTCGCAGACCTTAAAGAGAGACGTACAGATCCGCCTCTCTCTCTCTTCTCACTCTCTGGACCGACAAATGACGAATGGTAAGGCTGTAAGGCCTACACACACATCAAGCCATGTGCATGTGTGGGACTGGAAACCCGATCCCACCACATGGTCTACGGCCAGCAGGCCCAATACCTCAAGGCATGTGCAACTTCCTCAACCTCAAAGGAGTCGAAATAACTGCAAGTTCATCATATCTTCTACAGTCAACACAGAAGAAAACGATTGTAACTGCAACACCATCGGACCAAACTATCAAGACTGTCTCCTGTGACTTTACATCGGACGCTCTTCGGCAGCTCAGGCTAAATGCAAGTAATGTACGATATACAAATCGATGTGTAGTTAGGAAAAGCTGTAAACCCCTTTGTGCACAATACATATCAGGTTCTGACAAAAAAAAAGTCACTTAAATGATCGATCTTGTTATGCGCTCTAAGCGCTGTAAATGCAAAGGAAGCATTATTTTTCTGAGGCCACGAAAAATATCCTTTTCTTAGAAAGAATTAATAATCAATACTGAGCATTTACAGGATTAACTGACTGATCCCCACTGAGCCCCAAAAAAATATTTTTTAGTGTATGAATATCTGAACATAGGATGTATCAAAAGAAAGAAAACAGCCATAAATATATCTTATTTTCACTTCATGCATATGGTTTTATAATATTTTAAATGTGGGTTTCACATGTTGAAGCAGTCTCATATGAAGCAATCCAAGCGGCGTTACCACGGCTGCAGATGCCATACGCCCCAGGAGCCTCTGAAAGAATTTCAGTGGGACCGCTGTCCTGCCCTTGAACGTATTCAAGCAGGTCAACACTGACTGGACTCGCTCTGGTGTGAGGCGCGGAGTCCGGTTGACCGAGATAAGAGATCCTCTACGCGGGGCAGAGTTTGCTCTTCTCTCGGTTGACCCAAAGGCCCAACCGGCTGAGGTGACGGAGCACCATGTCCCTGTGTTCACACAACTTCGTGAAGCTGTGAGGCGACAGGGACAGCATGAAGGGCTTCAGGTCGATCGCTGCAACCAATCTCGGGGACAGATGCATTTGGGAATGCGTTTCTGCATTAACATTCTGAACGGGAGCTTGTGCAGGGCCCGATTCAGAATGCGCAGGTCCAAGATTGGCCTTAACCCACCACCTTTCTTGGGTACAATGAAGTAGGGCATGTAGAACCCTGACTTCACATCGGCTGGAGGAACTGGCTCGACCGCGTCCTTCGCCAGCAGGACATCGATCTCTGACCGCAAGACATGGGCATCGCTGCTCCACACGGTGGTGAAGAGGATGCCCCTGTACTTGGGAGGCCAGCAGGCAAACTGAATCACGTAGCCGAGTCTGATGGTATGGATGAGCCAGCGAGAGAGTCCGGGGAGACCTAGCCAGGCCCCCAGGGACCGAACAAGCAGGACCAACGGCACCACAGACGTACCAGGGGTGGGGCAGCGAGGTGGAGTAAGCAGACCCGACTCGGGAGGCCCGGAGGCGGCCCAGAGTGTTTCTTGAGTACTCCAGGTGGGGCAGAGTATGGGTGAGAAGGCCCGGAGGCATCATCGGTGCCCACACTGCTGCCCCCTGGCGAGGGGGAGAGGGGAGGAAAGGAGTGGCAAGGCCCGGGGGCGTCGCACACTGCCAACCTGACCCTCTCAGCGCCTAGGGAGGGAGGAAACTGCTCTGAGAATGTGGGTACCGCTAGACTCCGGAGAGCCAGCGGCAGGACCGAAACCGAAAAATATTCTCCCCCCGGTCCTCCCCCGGGGGAGGGAGGGGTGCGGACACCGTCTTCCAGAGCAGTTCCACATCTCGCTGGGCTGCCCATTCCAGGGCCGCTTGCCCTTGTGCTTGCTAGCGGACTCACGGGAGCCTGGACGGGTTGGGCACGTCCCCTGTGCCCGGCCACCTGCTGCCCGGGTGGACGCTGCTGCTTGGCTTAGCAGGGGCGGAGACGGATGCAGGGGGGCACCCTTGGCGACAAGCAGACGGAGGCGCTACAGCCGACGACTGGGTGGAGGCAGCAGCTAGTCATCGGGGAAGATGTTTTTTTTTTTTTTTTTTTTTTTACCACCTCCATCCGCTTCTGGGCCACCGAGAACTGCTGGGCGAGCCTGACAGACAGGGGCGTTGAGGAACCGAACTTTTTCGGGCTCACTCATATCTGCCAAGTTAGCCCCAGGTTCCTGGACCACTAATGTGGACATCGCCTGACCCAGGGAGCGTGCAGTGACTTCCATCACACGGAGAGCGAGGTCCATCACCGCATGCAGTTCCTGCATAGCCCCTGAGTCGGGACTACCCATGTGCATGCAGGACAGAGGGTAGTGAGAGAGGGAAAAAATTTATACAGATTATGGCCCTTTTGGTGTTCCATATTTTGACACCAAATAGTTCCACACTGCTAAATTTTTCCGATGCACATCCAGGCAGCCACCCAGGAAAGCATGGCTGTCAACTCTGAATCTGATTCAGCATGAGCACACACTATTATATTGGGAAACTCAGCATCATCATCTCCAGCGCATAACAGCTCTCTCTATCTGATGCCGCAATTGACATCTGTCCTCTGCCAGAGCCACAAATGAAATGCTAGGTCCCCTCTTTTTTCAAAAAAGAGAGTCTTTGAGAGACAGTGGGCGTGGCCGTCAGACTCAACGGCAGACGGCACGCTGAACGCTCAAGCCCCTATGAAAGGGGCAGGACGAACAACGCGCCGACGTGGCCATGTTCTCATGAGAGAACACGAACCACCCACGAACAAAATCTCAGCATGCTCATGATGCGATAGAGGAGTGGGGGCCCGAAGAGATGTACCCGGCGGGGATGCCCCACTGTAATCCTCAGGTCACCAAGGCTTATTAGCCAAAGTAAGAGAGCGATCCTCCTCGAAACTCGTCTGAACACTCTTCGTAGAAACAGCTTGATACAGTAAACCATTCGGCTCCGAAGTTAAAAGCAATGATGTGGTATTCCACTTCCGTATTTATACCCGTGCAGCGGGGCGGGGCGGTGCGTGGAATGCGTGAACCGCATGCCAATGTCTTTTAATCACGTTTTAATCTGCGTTTTTAATCACTCGAAGTAGATTGGTCTCTGAAAACAGATCCCAATTCGTCGGTCAGTTCCGATGTAGGTCGAACATGACCGTCTGAAAGGGAACACAGTATTTAACAGCGTTCAAGGCATTAGTAATCCTTAACAGTATTTTTACAGTGCACTCTCAAATGAACCAAACGAGCCCTTTGATTCACCCTCTCTGAGCTTCATATATATATGCATGCTCACCATGTCTGATCCAATATACAATATATCATATTCTTGAGGCCATTAAGAAAAGCTGTTTGAATTTCATTTTTCAACTTAAAAGACTCCCTTGAGCATCAAAATAGTAATTTATGGTGACCTGCCAGGGTTTTTAGGCTGAAATATGTAAAAAGGCAGAGTGATCCTCAGTTTTTTTCCCCAAACGGATTTTGTGTGCATAATACACTAGCAGCATAACAAAGTCATTGCATTTTGCATTGTTGCTCAAATGTAATTTCAGTAGCATGTACTGTAAAACAAGATAAGATTGTTGTATTTTTTCTCCAATTATTCATTTTTTAAATGCATCATTATAGTCTGGTGTTTATTTTGCTGTGAAAGTGTCAAGGATGACTGCTGTTGGTGATAAAAAAAATAAAAAGAACACTGTTCTCTCTTCGTTTTTTTTTCGCTGATAGCATTGGGACACCATATCCTGTGTGATTGATTGCTTAGCTGCGGACACATGCCTGGCCGAAGATTTATGCAATAAGGATCACCTGTTTCCCCAGGCCACACCGCCACAAACGGTGTCTGCCGTCTGTAGGTTCAAGAGCGGTCGTTGAGCTTTTCACAAGGCTTTAGTCCAGCACAATATTGTCTGAGCATGATTTAATGCCGGTCGGGCAAGCAAAGACTTTGCCCGCTGTCCTCGGTGTCATTAGGGGTCGAATGAGACATATTCCGATTGATTAGAGGTGAAGGGTTGAAAATATACTGTCATGTGTTAATGCACCTCATGGTTATCCTTTGAAATCTACCCATAAGCATATAGGGATATTTTGGTTGTGACCTTGCTAAAAGTTAAATGCAAGTGTTTATGTGCAAAATCAGATGTGTCGCTATAGTTTTCCTTCAATGTCTAATGCATCTCCACAAGCCCTTCAGATCTTTTGCCAATCCCTTGTAGAAACAAGTGAGAATATTCTCCATCCTATCATCCCCCCTTTGTAGGGCCCTATGATTTCCACAGTGCAGAAAACATGGATGGAGTCACAGAATCCAGTCATAAAAATGTGATTTACAGTATAAAACAGAATGTTATGGCAAATGTTGGATGACTAAACAGTAGGGCTGAACTATAATTAACTGGTGTCTGTGAATATTACGTTTTCTCTTCTGAGTTTTTCTCAGAGGTTTCTATTACACATACTCAGGCACACGTGATCCTTGTGGTGTTCTCAGCGTCTGCCTTCATAAGCATTTTATTTTAAAACTAACTACAATAAAATATAATAAAAGTTCAGTTTAACTTGATGAAATTGTGACAAAAAATGTTACTATCGTGCAGTAGAATGTACTTCTTAAATTAATGATAATAAAAATAATAATTATTATAATTAAAAATGATATTATTTTATAATATAAAATATATATATATATATTATATATATATATATATATATATATATATATATATATATATATATATATATATATATATATATTAACAATTAGAAATGTAAGGAATATGACAATTTTTATTTTAACAGTAAAGCTCAAAATAAAATGAATTTTCATTTTATTAAATTTAAAAGATTCATTAAATTTATGTATTATACATTAATTTTAGTACAACCCTTTTTGCTATTAAATCATAAATCCAGAAACAAGAACATAATTGTGATAAAATAAACAAACAAACAAACATTGAATGGGGCCCCATTAAAACTTTTCATAAAGTATTAATTTGTTAAAGTTTTATGAATTCCACTGATTAGGCATGATTTTTTTTATTATTACAATTTTATTAAACCATTTAAACAGAATCCAGATAAATAAATAAAAAATGTAAATTGTAGTTTCATGATTTGAATTAATCATACATGCCTTTTGATTACTAAAATTTAAATTAACCATTAAAATATGAAAACAGACTTCGTAGTGCCCTACCTTTGCTAAGATAACAGAGCCGAGTGTTTTTATGTAATGCCGTATGACTCAGGAGAACATATAAAGCATTTTAAAGAATTTTAACCATTCCTAAACCTCTCCAGATCCTACCACGCCTTTGTTTGACCCCTGTGTGCTCTCCTCAGATCACCCCGCAGGTCTGCTGTGGGGTCAGGGGTCAGAAATGGCCACTGCAAAAGCTTGATGGGTTTAGATGTGTGCTCTGGATTATTTTTCTAGCTGGACGGTCCAACCATGACACAGTCATAGCCTTCTCACAGAAGAAGACAGCGTTTTTAAAATAAAACCCTGCAATGTCACAGAGATGCCATGTGTCCAAGGGCCTTTAGAAGAAAAACACCCCCACAACATCTCACATCCACCCTCATACTTCACAGGTTCTGTGTGACCTTGTCTGTTTTTATGCACTCACCATTAGTGCCAGAAGCTCAACATTGTGTCTGACGGTCTCCAACCACAATCCGATGGTGATTCACAATTTTCTGCCATTTACACTTGTATTTTGACATTGCCATATGTAAGAGACCTAAAAATCATAATTTGTGGTAGGTTTATATTGGGATCTCTGACAATTCTGAGCAAATGTTTTCATGTTTCATTTTATTTTTTGACAGTATATGATTGATCATGTTGGACAATAAATACACCAATATTTTTTGGATATATTTAAAATTGTATTGTCATTTTGTTATTTTATTGTTTTATTATATTATATTGTTTCTGATGCATTACAGTCATCTTTGCCAAGGATTTTGTCATTATTCTGGAATGGTAGGTATTTATTTATTTATATTTTCAACTTTGCCAAGGATTTTGCCAATATTCTGGAATTATATTTTATTTAACTATTTTATTGTATTTTTTTTTATTTTTTTATTTTTACTTTGCCAATGATTTTGCCAATATTCTGGGTTTTCCATCTATCCATCCATCCATCCATCGCTACTTTGCCAATGATTTTGCCTATATTCTTAAATTTTGTTTTATTTTATCTTATTTTATAATTGTTTGCTACTTTGCTAAGGATTTTGCCAATAATTCTTAAGGGCACTTCATATAATGTGACCAATCTTGTCCTTGTAATTGCATCATGCTCTTACCGCTAGCTTGAGATCCAAATGGGATATGCTGTGTCTGTGAAAACACAGACAAACCAAAAATCTGGTACTTCTGAAATACACGCTCCTCTATAAATGAGTAATCCCTTTCGTAATGAAAGTGCACCTTAGGTTATTGGGGAAGAACTGGCCATTTGTGACCACAATCCTCCATTAAGACGGTGTCGGGTTTCACAACAATGTCTCCAGTCTAATCGGAGATTGAACAGGAGAGCTGTCTCAAAGTTGAATGAATGTAGCCAATGACAACTTTAGTGCACTTTTCGAAGAGCACAATGAAAGAGTTGAGTCTAACTCCTGGATTTATATCTGAAACGTAAAGAACATGTTTTTTTTTTATTTTTGGGTGGATGTATTTCGCTATATAGCGGCTCTTGTAGCAACTCTGAAAATGTATAAAGCATTATATTCATAACTTAGGTTATGAATTGCAGTCTGGACCATTCTGAAATGCAATTACGCACAAAATATAGCATGCAAACTTAGAAGGGTTTGAAAATGTTCATGTGCTTGCATAGAGTAGGCTATGTTTGGAGTCTAAGTGTCTGATTTACTAAGTCAAGCCATATTTCAGCACAAAATAAACACAATGCATCAAGGAAATGAAGCATTTTTGGGATCTCTGCAATTTCACACATTCACTCCATAGTTTTTGTTTTTTTTACATTACAGTACTAAAAGTGGTGCTGCACTTTTGCATGTTTGCAGTGAGTTTTACACGGGCGAGTAGCACTCTTTAGTTAATTTACACAAGACCTACATTTTAAAGCAAAGTTTTTAGCCCTTTGCAGAGGCGAAACACAGAGAGTGTGGGTCATTAACTTTGAATGAATGCTGTTCTATGCCTTCCTAATGCGCACTCTAAATGATTTCTAATTCTATATCCCAGTCGTTAGTAAAAATGACTCTGCTGTTTTGAGTGGAGACGTGCCAGCGAGAGCGGTTACAGCCTGTTCTTTAGCCCTAGACTTGCCTCAATCATCCGCTTGATGAGGGCCAGACAAAAGCTAATGAATGCTGAATGTCTGTTTGTTGACAATCCATTTGGCTTTTAATTAAACTTTTAACTGTCCATTGGGCTCCCTCCCCAGACGCTTTAACTTCACTTCTCAATGAATCGCACAGCCTTGAAGGAAGAAAAGGAAACAATAGCTGTATTATTACTCATTTATCAATCAATATGTGTGAATTGAACCAGAATCATATCTGAACGCTGACCCCCAACACCCCAGACCGCCTGTTTAATATCATCTTTCACTTTCAAACGTTTTTCATTGTTTACATCATTACTAATTAAAAGGGGGAAGCACTAAGGTGGATGATAATGTCTGTTCTGAAGGGGTAGAGGGAAAGAGTATAAATCCTGTTCATTTCCATAGGGAAAACTGATTTTTTCATAGCGTATAAACCTGGGGCCATGTTCACAAAACATTTTATCATAGCACTAATAATAGTAATAGCAGTAAAAGTTCTTATCTATTCACAAAACTGCTGAGACCAACTTTTACTAAGGAACAGAGAGAAGTCTTAAGCTAAGAGTAAGGGCAGGTTTGACCTCGTTGCTATGGATGATGTCATCAGGCTTACTAACTATACACACAGTGATTGGCTGATGGGGGAGGAGTCTTTGTTAGTGATAGAAATATTCAACCCGTTCTCACACTCAAGACGTCGAAATCTGAAGCATGGTCAAGTGCCTTCCACATAACAATGAAATGATAGGGGTGCCTTTAGGCGTCACTATATCGACGCGAAGGGAACTTCATTGATTTTGTTTCCCCAATGCGTCAGATCAAGACACATTTAATTCTTTGCATTTGTAAAAGCAGACATGATTTTGTGAATATGTATAGGCTACTTTTATATTTTGGAGCAACTAACCCCACTCCTACCCTAAACCTGCCCACTTCTAAACAATATAAAACACGTAACAGGCAAATAAAAGTACAGTCACAGGTATTTATTGCAACAACTGACCAACACAGAATAAAAGTATTAACTCATGATGCATTCCAAGTCTTCTGAAGTCAAACTATATCTTCATGTAAAGAACAGAGTTGATCTTAATGTTTTAATCGCTGAAATTATGATTCCGTCGCTCTGTGAACACACACACTCAGTCAGTCATATCTCATTCAAATGATACACACGACTCTCTACACACGAGAGCCAATTACATTTTACAGTCAAAGCTGACGCAATTGGTCACGAGACATACGAGAGCCAATGCAATTTCACTATGAAATCTGACGTAACTTTTCTTCTGCACACATTCAAATTTTTTGAAATTTGAATGTGTGCATGATCTTTGGCGGACGGAGACGCTGATCGTTTTTGGGTATTTTCTTCACACAAATCAATCGTTTGGCCTCAGAACATTTGTATTTTTATGAATAAATTGTGCCTGCAGTCGTATCTGCCTGTTATATCCTGTGTTTTATATCATATAACACACAAATGGGAAGGTTTAGGGATGGGATGGGGTTGGGTTACATGTTCAAATGTGTCTAAATAGCGTAAATAAAATTAATTTAAATAAAATCCACTCCAAAATGTCATGATGGCAAAACCATAACCCAATATATAAATTCATCATGACGATAACGTTCCCGTGTCCAACTCAATGAAATCAATGGAGTAACCTGGTGTACGCCTAGCGGTGCCTTTAGCATCTTCATTGTGACGTGGAAGGTACTTGACCATGCTTCAGATTTTGACGCTTTGACTCGGGGGGAGTACTCTGGGTTTGGACAACACACCAAACAGGCTTATTTTACTCTTTTACTCTATCCGATCATTTGTAAGTGTTAAACAACTGCCACAGAATTATTAAATAAATAAATAAATGATATGTATTGTTTTGGGCATTTGTGCTTTTTTGTTATGATAGGACAGTGTAGACAAGATGCGAAGTGGAAGAGAGAAAGGGGACTGTGGTGAGGTGGGCGTGGTTTCGCGATGTCTGCGGGCGGAGGGAAGGAAAGGAACCGTGCGGTGACTAAGCGGCTCAAACGCAGATTACAAACATCTGTCTCTGATTGCAGTAATTGGCGTGGAGAGACCCTATAAAGCCGGTGCGAGAGAGAGATGGAGAGAGAGAGAAGGACTGGGACATCGTTGCTGCTACACACACGGCTTACAACGAGAGTACTGAGTGTTATGAGAAGTTTTGAGAGATTGCTGTGGTCTTGAGACCTGTGTGCGCCCACCAGCGCTGTTTATTTTCAAGTTCTGCAGGAAAGACTCGGGAGAATTATTTGACAATAGTGCATTTAATAGTAGCTCAGCAAGCTAATAATCTACAGAGTCAATTTGGCGTAGGCCCCGTCCGTAGGCATAATCCGAGGGTATCGGATCTGCAATTCCTGCCTGAAGAAGAGGGCAGGGGCGCAGCCGACCCCCCGGGAGGTATGGACGGGACCATCCTGGTGGTGGTGGGGAGGATGGGGGTAGTCGTCGTCACTTCAGACTGCGTAATCGTCGCTTCAGTATCTGCGAACTCAAACATGTGTAAGTTCCGGGCTTTTATACGGTGAGCATGAGAATATAATTGGGTTAGAATGAAGGCAGTGAGTGACGTAGTAATTGAGTCTTCCCAGCAGAACTTATGCTAGAGCTTTCATTTCTGAGTTTACAAATAAAAGCACGTGTCCCAGTCACGCCGACCCCTGTCTTCTTCCTTCCTTACCTATCCGAACCTTCTTCACACTGGTGCCGAAACCCGGGAAGGGAGAAGAACGCCGCCGCCATGGAAACCCCGTCAGGAGCACCATTTGCGGAGATCATGCAATCGCTAGCTGGTCTTCGCCAGGAACAACATCTCCAGCTACTCGCCATGAGGGAGGAGCAGGACAAGAAGTTTGAGCTGCTCCTCCAGGCTCAGTTTGAAGACTGCCAGCTGTTCCGGAGCTGGATAGACCGGGAGGCTAAGGCCCTCTGACAAAGATGGGTCCTGGATCTCTTCGAGAAGACCACCGAGGTCCGAGGGTGGCCCACCACGGACTGGCAAATGCAGCTACTTCCCTTGCTGTCCGGAGAGGCACAAGTAGCCGCCCACCAACTGCCAGTTCAGAACCTCCTGGTCTATCAGGAGCTGAAGAGGGCCATCCTACAGCGGGTCGGCCGGACCCCTGAGCAACACCGGCAGAGGTTCAGGACCCTGGACCTCGCAGAGTCCGGCCGACCCTTCGTCTTCGCCCAACAGCTCCGGGACTCCTGCCGCAAATGGCTGATGGCCGATGGGAGTGACGTCGAGGGAATAATCGATCGCGTGGTACTGGAACAGTTCGTCAGCCGACTACCGAAGACAACTGCCCAGTGGGTCCAGTGCCACCGCCCGACATCGCTAGACCAGGCCATCCAACTGGCGGAGGATCAAATGGTGGCGTGTCTAGAGACCCTATAAAGCCGGTGCGAGAGAGAGATGGAGAGAGAGAGGAGGACTGGGACATCGTTGCTGCTACACACACGGCTTACAACGAGAGTACTGAGTGTTTTGAGAAGTTTTGAGAGATTGCTGCGGTCTTGAGACCTGTGTGCGCCCACGAGCGCTGTTTATTTTCAAGTTCTGAGTTTACAAATAAAAGCACGTGTCCCAGTCATGCCGACCCCTGTCTTCTTCCTTCCTTACCTATCCGAACCTTCTTCACAGGGACAAAGGTCCACAACATCCATTAGGATTGTTTATTGCACATGAGTCCTCTTGACTACTCCTAAAATTTCACAAATTTAGTTTCACAAATTTAGGAGCTAGTTTTAGCACTAAAAATCTTTATGAAATACTCTTAAAGCAAAAATTTAGGAGTCCTAAAATGAGGACTGACATGCCCATTATTTTTAGATTTAGGAGCTACTTTTAGCCTTAAGAGGTTTTGTGAATACATCCCCTGATATTTGATTTGGTAGAAGCCGCAAGCCAATGTTGTTTCATCTTAATTTTCAATCTTAATCAGAATCAAAATCTCGAGGAATCAAAAATCGCGAAATCCTCCATTCATCCAAGGTTTGGTCTTTTTTTGTTTGTTTCTCAGACATACATTTGACGTAATTTTGCTCTCATTAAATTATGCTAGCTTCACGTGCTATCAGAAGTATCGTAAAGAGTTTCCTATTTAAAAATATTTACCACTGGGAAGCTCAGGGATAAATTTGAAACCCAAGTTCCCAAGTTGGGCGGCCCATATAACTTTTAAACATGGCAGAGGGGAAAATGATTGCTGTGAATGCTGTTCTTTATCATTTTTTTCCACAACAGTTACCTTGTCTTCTCATTAATGTAGTGCATATTTACTTATATGAATAATAATTTGAAGTGTCTTTTATAATTGACATACAGCAAAAATAGCCTGTAATTGACCGAAATCCCAGAATCGTCAGCAAGCGGACTATCTAGATGTTTATAAGGTTGTCAATGAATGGAAGCTAAATATCATTTTTGATTTCCCCAAGAAATAGGCAAAAATAAACCTGGTGTCCTCCATAATTCTTGTTCTTTCTGACAACAAACCACTGGATTGCGTTCACAATCATGACTTCAGAAGAGTAAAGTAGGAGAAAGCACGTGATGGCAATATTAGATCATGAAATGATGGTTTCCTTCCAAATTCAAATGACTGCAAGGCATCTGAATACATTAACAGTGTTTCCTTTTAATTAAATGTACTACTTTCATTGCATTGCAGTTATAAGAATGTGTGGGAAAAGGTGCTTTCTTAAGTGCTTTGTCAGGAAAACATAATGGTCTTGAATGGTTCTAAAATAGATGTATTTATTTAGCAAAATATAAACTGGAGCAGTGGCTCCAAAACCAGCACTATTATGGTGAAAAACTGGTACTAGGTACCCCAGGGAGTAGTTCAGCATCAAAATAGAGCTGAAATAATGACTAGGTTAAAAGTAATAAACCAAGATAAACATTTTAGTGTTTATAGAACATGAAAATGTTTCTTGGAACATCTAGCTTCAAGCAAACTTGTCGATTTATGGCCTCTACATTTTCTATAGCCTCTGGGTTTCCCTTGACAGCATCAAAACTGTTTGTTCTTTAAATAAACCTGGGATAGCTTAGCATATATTGACCCACTTTTGAGATAAATTCAAAAAGATGCAATAATAACGGTTGCACTTTTCGGTTGAGATTTTCTTTCTCTTGAAACATCTGCCACATAAATAGATCAATTCATAACGACGTGAGGCATTTATATATCTCTTTCTAGTTCTTTCATTTTTAGACTTCCACACAGCATTAATCTAAGAGTGGTGGACCTGTGAGAACATTGTGTTAAAGTTTTATCCGGCATGAATGCATGTATAATAACATGACGTGACGGTTTGCTGAGAAAGCAAAATAGTGAGAAAGTGAGAAAAAGAGTGAGAAAAAGATATATCCATGCACTACAAGCACAAAACAAATGTTCTTATATTCTATCTAATTTATCACCGAATGTCAGCTGAATCATCATAAGTGAATTTAAGACTATTCCTTTGCTGTGCTTCCATACTAAAAGCATGACAGAAAATTAATACTTTGAGATGCCTTATGAACTGACAATTATGTGACAGTAAATGTTTAATCTGTTAGAAATTATTTAACTGTGAAATTCACTTCAAATTGATGACAGTATAGTGTTTGAAGCATGGTGCGATGACTGCACAGAAAACTTTCCTAAAAAAGTTGGATTCACAAAGATTTACATATCCCTGGCCACTTGCATGTTTGTTTATGAGCCAGGCAGAGGAAGGAAAAGTCTGTGAAGGTCCTCTATGGTATAGCCCATTGTTGGGCCCAGGGGACGGAGGTCCATCTATAAATTTTGCCCTGGGCCACGTGAATGTAAGTGCTGGTGTAGTGGAGGTGGTGTCAGGCCTTGGGGAGGCATTTTACTTAAAATAAAATGAAATATAAATATTAAAAGGGGAAAACTAGTTGACCTCATTGTACTTGGGCAAAATTCTGTCATAATTTACACACAGCAATACCATTTACAATGGTTTGCAGTTATTTTAAAGGAGTAATTTTAAAGATTTGCAGTTCAGTGCCCACGTTTTGCAAGCTTCAGTCTTCCTAAGTCATGCGATAAGTTAGTGGTGTAATAAACCTAAATGTATTATGTTTTCACCATGGTTGTGCACCATGCAGAACTGAATCTAGAATGCCTTTTAAATCCCAATTTACTTCCTGAATTTTGCTTTGAGGTAGCAAACAGGATGCAGAATCTAGGAATGCAGGGGAAATAATTGAAATGGAAAATCAATCAATTACTGTACACGCTTAGAGTGTTGTGGATGGATGGATGGATGGATGGATGGATCTAACTAACCTGAAAAGGCCAATGCCAAAAACAATATTAACTGCCTTTATTTGTGATGTAGCCTTGTCAGTTATAACCAAATTCAATCAGAATCCAAATCTACTTTACCTCGGGCTACAGTAATAAAGTGCATAGTTTTAATTTCCGTAAAATAGTAATGTTTCTCAAGCCTCCACAGCCCGGCCAAGCACCTAGTAAAGCATACAAAAGAGTCTAAAAAAGGAGTCTAAACTAGGGCTGTCAAAATGTCTGAAAAGCTAAATTCGAAATTCTTTCATAAATATTACCAAATTCAAATTATATTCGAATTCTAAAGTCAATTTTTAAATGTTAGATGGAAAATGTACTGTATTGTCTCCTATGGCCACAAAAGGGCGCAAGCGAGCGCAACAAGCAAATGTAAACCAAATCAAGCATCGCATATTTTATTGAAATGAAATGACATTCACTTTTTACAGTGCATTAACTTTTTTTAAACAATTGTTATTAAATAAAATATAATTTCATTAATGAGCATGTAAGGAAAATTAGGTAACAAAAGTGCATAAAACTGCAAGTGCATCAGTGACCTGAGAAGACACGCTTCAACAGGCAACGTAATGTGGACACAAAATAGCGAACAGACATTCAGAAACAATCCATTTCCACTCACTAAACCTCTACATAATGTTGGTGAAAAACACCAAACAGTCAACTTAACCTGCAGCGAGTGCTGAGCGTTTTTTGGTGAGGTATGATCAAGTATGTCTTTGCCAGCTGCGCAATATGTGGATAAATATAACGCTATACCGCATGATTTTTGCCACCAACTGAGAGGATTTTCATTAGCAAGTAGCGAATCTATCTTCTCTTTCATTTATATCCATCTCCTGCTCCAAAGCCCTGATTGCCTTCTTCCGCACTGCTCTGTGTCTGACTGAATACGCCGTTGAACAGGTTGCCCATTTTTTACGCCTTTTAACAGCCACACCGCTGTACTGGATAAACAAACCCGGTCAGTGACATCATCATCATGTCTGGCGTGCCTCTACCAAAAATTCAATGCACAGTTTTTGCATTCGAATGTGCTTTTTTTTTGTAAATTCGACGACTATTTGAAATTCTATTTATTTTTTTTGACTGCCCTAGTCTAAACACAGATTATGAAAGCAAAAGGAAAAGGAAATGTATCGATTCCTGAAGGAAGGAATTTGATTAGTTGCGATATGCAGAGAAGGATGGAGTGATATTTTGCATGGTCTGTCAGATGCATACTAATTTGGCTGACAAGTTATTCGTTAGACGGATTTAGAAATCCAGCTTCGATATCTGACCACTGTTTATGATTAAAAAAAAACGAATATAGTGACAGTAATTACTTTCAGGAGTATGTTTCAGTCATGCAAAATGCAAACCCGTCATAACGTCACGTAACGTTACACATCGCGTCTGCTACCATTTATTTGTGATTATATTGCCTAACAAACAACATCCATTAGGGTTAAACAGAATCATAATTCATATGCACTTTACACTAAATTATGCAATCCGATGAGCAAGAAGTGGCATACAGTGGTGTCTACGCTCTCTCTTTTACTAATAATAAATAAATAATCATAAATTAATATAATAATATATATTATATTAACACCTCAAATTTTTTTTTTTTTTTTTCAAGCAAGTATAACTTTGGATGGATGGATGGATGGATGGATGGATGGATGGATGGATGGATGGATGGATGGATGGATGGATGGATGGATGGATGGATGGATGGATGGATGGATGGATGGATGGATGGATGGATGGATGGAAGGAAGGAAGGAAGGAAGGAAGGAAGGAAGGAAGGAAGGAAGGAAGGAAGGAAGGAAGGAAGGAAGGAAGGAAGGAAGGAAGGAAGGAAGGAAGGAAGGAAGGAAGGAAGGAATTTAAATTGGAATTTAAATATTCACGCACAATAAGATGCAAAAAAAACAAACAAAAAAAAACTGGTTTGTGTGAACACATCTGAAGTGCACATCTGAAGTGTTTCTCAGACAATGTGAATACTGAATCAAGTTCTCTTTCACTTATTGCACTTGAATGGACACATTTAGACAAAATTATATCAAAATGCCCATCTTAGCGAGTACCCTAAACACAGGCAGTTATGGCTTAAGTGAATGTAAACATTTGAATGCGTGCAACTCTTAAAGTGACAACAACAATAGACAAAACATTTTTTAATTGCTCACTGCTCTTGACTAACTTTTGTAACTTTAATAAGGCTTAAAATATATTTAATTTATACAGCAATGTTATCTTACATTTTATTACTTTATTCGATTTCTGAAAAGCACTGTTTATTTCATAAGTCTTTGTTCTGTTGTATTTATGTATTTATGTTGGCCTGTTGAATGTTAAATTCCGTAATCAAGTTATATCGGTATTAGATTCGGCCAATAGTTGTTTATTGGCAAAATAATAAGAAGAATATTGTGCATCCCTACCAGACACCAATCCCTGATGTTAACGACTTTATGTAAGGTCCTGTATCAAGACACATGAACCTCCATGTTGAAGTTCCTGAATGTAAATTGACCTCATTGACAGAAAGTTCATCTGTGATTAACCTTAATTGTGTTCACTTGTGCTGTGAGCATATTCACCACGACAGGTGATGAGTGCGAGACAGCTGGCTTTAGCCTGATGAATGTTAATCAATGGCACACTGACTAAACTGTATCCTGCTCTCTTTATTCCCAATGGCCGCTGGAAGACTGACAAATCGAGTTTGGCGTGCCGTCTCATTTTGAATTCACAGGCTTTGCATTTGGCATTCAGGCTTTGTGTGTATTTACTCCAGAGAGAGTTATTACTATGTTCGAGTTTCTTCTCCTGGGTAGTGATTTGTTGGGAGAACAGGACAAGTGTTCTTCTCTGGCGCCTTCAGAATTGACTGTTTCTTCCAGCTGTTGATGGCACAAAACGTCCCTGGGTAGTGCGAACAGATAAGCAGATGTCTAAGCAGGTGTCTAGGGTTGCTATCATACAAGTAGTATCATATGAAAAAGTGGTTCTCATCTGGTTCAGATCGAAAGTCTGTTCCCGATAGGATTGTGGACAGCAGGTAAAAACAATATTTAATGCAAATAAAAAAATGCAGAATATACGATTGTGCTTAGAAATTACACGCTTGTCATCTTTTAAAAACACTCTTGCTATATTTTCCACTAACGTCCTCTATGGGCTCAGGGGAATGAGGTCCATCCATCATATATGTCTTCCAAAGTCAAATGATAGCTTTGTAGTTAAACAAACCCAAACTTGTATTTTGACAAGGACTGCGCACCCTTCAGAACTCAATTTATAATTGAAATTGTGATTCTGCATCCTGTTTGCTATCTCAATGCAAATTCAGGAACCGGAATTTAAGTGCAAGAAAGGAGAAAGCTCTCGCTATATTTTCTTTGTTGTCCATATCACAGGTCTCTACAGCAGGGGTCTCAAAACTCGGCCCTGGAGGGCCGCTGTCCTGCAGAGTTTAGCTCCAACCCCAATTAAACACACCTGAACCAGCTAATCAGTGTCTAACTAGGGCCTTGTAAGACACTGATTAGCTGGTTTAGATGTGTTTATTTGGGTTGGAGCCAAACTCTGCAGGACAACGGCCCTCCAGGGCCGAGTTTGGAGACCCCTGCTCTACAGTATTTAACACAATTTTATCTCAGAAGATAGTCTGGTAGAAACTAGTGAAATATTTCAACATCTTCCATTAACCATGAACAAAATCTGATCTGGGCTACTATACATAAAATGTGTGTGTTGATATATGAATATATGACAGTTTAATAATTAAGTAATTTCTTAATTATTTATAAAAAAATTAAAAAATTAATTGGGCCTGAAGACTTCAGTAATTTTGATTTGTATTATTTGATTTGATTTTACATTTGTTTGATAAATGTTACTGGTACGGGGTTGCCTCTTGATGTCCTGAAAACCAATTGAGAACCACTGATCTAGAATTTATTCAGAAGCATGTGGATCTGTTTTACTGAATGCATCTGCCACTCATTTGAGTCGCTCCATCAGTTGCAGGGTGGCAGAGGCGTTTTACAGCCACAAAAGCACATCCCCGATGGGATCAGCAGTCAACTGTCAGCCAGTAGTCTAGCACTTTTTCCCTGGAAAAGGCGCGACAGAAAAGTGGCAAACATTTACATTTTATTTCATTTTTCAGATGATTACAAGTAACCTGCACTGCATTCAAGGCATCCAATTTATCAGTATGTGTATTTACTGGGATTTGAACCCATGACCTTGTCGTCGTCTACCAGCTTTCCAAGAAATTGATTTACATATGCCTTCCTAGAAATAAAACCCAGCTGTTGGTTTAGAGAAAGGAATGATGAAGGTCACAGTCAAACCCATGTAGAATGTGCTATTATAGAAGGTGTCAATGCATACAAATGACGTTTTATGCTGGTAGAACACGGAATGTCTTTTCTTTATGACACAGTATTGATCATACAGGTGAAGTCTCAGAAATCAAAGGTTGCAGAAAACCAGCACTCACAAACCATTACCTGCTGTCTCTTCCATCATCTACTAGAACATTAATTCAGGGTTGGTATACTCTAAAGCAATGCTGTGTTATTTTTTTAGCCCACGTGCTATGTTCAGCCTGCTGGGTCATTTTATTTTATTTTATTTTTTAAATATATTTACCCAGTGCTGGGTAGTTTTTTCTGTAACTCAGCTGCCGGGTCATTACATAACTACCCAGTGCTGGGTCAATATAACCCAATTTTGGGTAGTCTGTGCCAAACCGGTTAAAACTGGATACATTTGTCAATGGTCATTTTCTGTTTTGTTCTGAGAGAAAATGTCTTGAGGGGAAACTTCCTGAAATAAATTAATGTTTGTATTACACTGTATTCCTATCAAATTATTACTGTACAGAGAGGAAAATGTCTGTAGTCTTACAGTTTAACTTTTCTGTTTACATGTAAGTCACAGCTAACATCTGCTGGGAACGCTAACCGAACGATGCACCAGCCTCATGGAGGTTTCACCTCCTGCTAAATGAATGCGCGACCCGGGCTGAAACACGATGCGGCATCGCTGTCCTAAACTGCCGTGCGCTCCACTGACTTTAATAGGAGTGCTGTTGATCTAGTGCGCTAGCGCTATGCGTTTGACGGGTTGAAACTTAAATGTCTGACAGACGAAATGGCACAAGGTAAAGCTGTTTTTTTTTTTTTTTCAAAAAAAAATTATATATAAGTTTGTCATTTAATGAACTGTAACAGCCTACTGATAGTTTTCTTCCTACATATTCCCATTGCCTGTGTTGCTGCTCTTGTCACGTCCTAAAACATTTACTAAATGTTTTTGAGTATTTTATGACTCTAAAAAACATTGAATAAAAAATATTGTATATGAACTGTTCCTGTCCTAAGTAAATATAACAGAGCTTTTAGAGTGCATTTTTATTTTTTAAAATGAAAAGCCTTCAATATCAAATCGACTGACCCAGCACTTTCAAAAAACAACCCATCTAATGGGTTAATGTCTAAAACCCAACAAGCTGGGTAAAAACAACCCAGCATGTGTTCTGTCCAATATTTACCCAGCGCCGGGTTGCCAAATAGCCCATAAATGGTTGTTTTAAACCCAGCATTTTTTTAGAGTGTACAATACAAGCAACTGAAAACTGAACAGAAATATACGACCAGCTTAATGGAGTGTTTGGGATTCAATCAAGCTTTGCTCTGTCAGCATATGTGGAATAAATATGTGCCGACTAAAGAAAATCATTTGAACACATCCGTCAGTTACAATAAAACATAACGGAAGTGCATGAGGTATTTTGATGGTTTAGCAGCAGATATGTAAAGATTATATTTTTGTTAAAACATTAAAATTAATGAATTAGTAAAAATAAAAGTGTTAGTTAAAATGCGTGTCACCTTCTATAGTTTAAACAGAAGTATCATAGATAGATAGATAGATAGATAGATAGATAGATAGATAGATAGATAGATAGATAGATAGATAGATAGATAGATAGATAGATAGATAGATAGATAGATAGATAGATAGATAGATAGATCCATCCATCCATCCATCCATCCATCCATCCATCCATCCATCCATCCATCCATCCATCCATCCATCCATCCATCCATCCATCCATCGAATCAAATCCATCCATTCAATCCAATCCAATCCAATCCATTCATCAAATCCATTCATCAAATCCATCCATGGATCCATCCATCCATCACTCCAATCCATCCATCCATCACTCCAATCCATCCATGGATCCATCCAATCAATCCATCTATGGATCCATCCAATCAATCCATCTATGGATCCATCCAATCCATCCATCCATCACTCCAATCCATCCATGGATCCATCCAATCAATCCATCTATGGATCCATCCAATCAATCCATCTATGGATCCATCCAATCAATCCATCTATGGATCCATCCAATCAATCCATCCATGGATCCATCCAATCAATCCATCTATGGATCCATCCAATCAATCCATCCATGGATCCATCCATCCAATTCCTCCATCCATGGATCCATCCATCCAATACAATACAATCCATCCATCCATCCAATCCCATCCCATCCCATCCCATCCCATCCCATCCCATCCCATCCCATCCTAAAATTGATTAAATTGTCCTCTTTCTGAGATTGATTACATGTCAGAGCGCCACTTTCACAAACCTTGTTTTTCAGCTATGGTTTTCCTGTGATGCAACATTGAAATCAATGTACCTTAAACTTTAGTACAGATGTCCAAAGACAGAAACTCAAGGGATAGAATAGCAAAGTCACTAACAAAGCAACATACTTAATTTAATGCAATGCAATGAAGAGTCCAATTCAGCTGGCACAACACGGTAACTGCATTTCAAGAATGTGGATCAATTTTTTCTAAGCCAGTTTTGGGTGATGGAGTCAGAAGTTCAAGAGCGTTTTAAAGTAAACATTAAAAGTAAAGCTATAACAACTCCGAAAAGAGTTTTGAGGCTACGGCTCTCCAGCAATTACCAATCTTCTTGCTTCTTTGGTTTTGTGAATAAGCTAAATATTTTCAGTAAATGGAATAGAAAGCTAGTGAAGGCATTCACAGTGAGGTTTATACAAGCTTATGAATGAGTATCGATTGACACTCGTACATGTTTTGTCATGTATTGTACCTTTATCAAACACCTGGACAAAATCCCCCATTGAAAAGATACAGGGGATTTATAATTCACTTACATTGTATCATTTCAGATCGTATGGCACACCCAAGGTCCTTACTTTGAGAACCTTGTTTTGCTATAATCTGGCTTTGCAACAGGGCATGTCTATGATGTCTGTATAATGCTAGCTTTGCCCACCAGGTTTTGGAAAAGAGAATATGTGCCACCATGTGAGGGAATGAATCTCCACAGAGTTAGAACAACCACACTTACCAAATAATGGACGTGTGTGGCTAAACTGAGTCTCGCTAGGCCGGTGATTAATCAGCAGGAGACCTGACACATGAGAGAAACAGACAGCCACACTAAAGCTGCTCATTTCAAAGAAAAGACCCTCACTGTTTCTCACAGCGGTTTTGAAACAAAGCAGTATTAGTTACATGGTCAAAAAAAGGAGGTCTCTGCCTTAGAGACCCGCAGCTTTGAATCCTGCAGGGACGTAAATGAGAGACAGCGAGGAGACAGATACCCGGACGGATTGGTTTTGGCAAGAAAAGGCTTGGCTCGGCTGATTCATGTGAGGGCCAGGCAGGGGTTTCCGTACTCAGTGGGGTCTCAAGAGCTTCAACAGTGACCTAGATCACGAAACTATGCCTGCAAGACCCTGGAGGGTCTCGTCTCAGCTCTGCAGGGGGACTCTGGCTAACAGGGGAAGACGTATAGGGGGTTGTTCCGGAGGCCACGGAAGCCCCAAGAACCCATCCGTCAAAAGAGGGAGATAACAGCAAGGATCACCGCTCCATGAAATTAGGGGCCCTATCATATACAAGTGTTTTTTGGTAGTTTTATCAGTTTCATGTCCAGTGGCATGTTGTTTAAATAGCAAATGCACTCGAGCCCATCTGTTCACCCCATGGGCACGCTGGTCTGAAAACAAGGTGTGTTCAGGCGCATTGTTGATGCGTTGCTATTTTGAACTGAAAACGACTGCAGCATTTAACCCACAAAAACCTGGGCCCGTATTCATAAAGAATCTTAATGCAAAGAGTAGCTCCTAGTGACAAAATTCTTTGAAATGTGGGCGTTTACTCTTAAAATTAACAAAAAAATCCTAGTAAAGAAAAAAGTAATTCAGAAAGCATCTTAACCCTTAAAAGTGCTCTTAAGGTCAAATTTGTTAGGAGCACGGACGAGGACTTTTAAGAGGCTTAAGAGTTTCTTTAGCAGCGGAGGAAATGGCAGAAAGACAAAGAGGGAGAAGAAATGTGTTGCAGACAATGGATGACAGTGACTTAATAAGACCCTATAGATTAGATCGTGCAGGGATCATGTTTGATCATGATCAACCCAACTTTCAAACCACCAATTAAATAGACATGCCAGCAATCAGTGTAATTGGAAAGAGTGGAACAATGTTTATAATTCTAAGCCAATCAAATACCTTATAGAAAATTAACAGCATGGTAAATAATAAAATGATTTATATACATGCATATAATGTGTGTGTGTGTGTGTGAGTGAGAGAGAACGGTAAAATAGGACAATTTGCACTTGTAATTTCAAAGTGAAGGCTTAGAATAGACCCTATACTTAAAAGCGCTCCTTTTTTCCCCTTTTTGGACAACCAACCAATCACAGTCTTCAAAAGGCTGTGTCATACGTAGCAACGGGGTCAGCCCCGCCTATTCACTAAGATAAACGTTTTTGTATTTTCCTTGCTCAGAGTTGCTCTCAGATCGGTCACGAATAGCTCTTAAGCTAAGACTCCTACGTAAAAGTTTTTAAGCTAAATTAGGAGTTTTCTGAGAGGACTCTTAGAAGCTTTATGAATACGGGGCCTGGTCTTTAATAGTGCAGTTAATTAGTTAATAGTGCAGTATTTTTGTGTTATTTTTGTGTTATGCTCAAAACACCCCCATGACTCATTAAGAGACTAGGTTCAACCCTTTTGGATCATGCGCCTGGCACACCGACCATTTTTTTCCGTCATTAAACTAGCAAAAGTGGATTCAGACACGCCCTCAGTGCACTTGCACCGTGCGCTTTAGACAATGCGCTCAGATTGTTAAAATAGGGCCCTAGGTGTTGGTTAAAATGCTAGTCACCTCTTATAGTTTAAGCTTAAAGCTGCAGTCCATGGTTTTTCCTCTTTGTCGCCAATCAGCAATTGCAGTTAATCGCGGAATTATCAACTTTACTTGAATTGTGCCTCAGCACTGCACAGTGCGGAGGAATCCAATGTTTTGAGGAGAATATGCGGCTGTCAGTCACTGCACCGGTGTGGATACTGTCATTCGGAATCACAGATTCTACTTTTTGAAAGAATTTTCACCGGAAAATGTCATCTGAACAAGTAATTAGATAACATCCACTTTTGTTCTTACCAACTAAGGGAAAAAAAGCATTGCAGTAGGCTAAATCGCGATGATTAAATCTGACAATCGCTTATCATATCACGTCAAACCATGCAAATTATACTTTGTTTTCAAATTGTTCATGTTAACAACAAAAAACGGTCTCTGTGTCCGTTTTGAACCCCTTTAAAACACGGTGTTCACGCCACCGTTCAAAAGCTTTTTTTATCCTTGTTTTCGCATAGACCTGGTTGCAGTCTCTTTTCTTCTGTAGCCACTCCGAGGGTTTGTCTCAATCAGCTCCCTAGTTCAGTAGTCAGGGCACTGATCAGGGAGTCAGCCCATTGACTTATGTCCTGATCAGTGCCCTGACTACTGAACTAGGAGCTGATTGAGACACACCAAGTCTTTTGCATTTTACAACGGGTGAATCTCCAGTTGTCACTGGTGATTGTGTTTGAACCTTTCTGGATCTGCCATCAAATTGATAAGTTGAATTAAATCAAGTGCTGTGAGAAAAGGCTATAAATCTCCACGTCCAACATCCACACACGCAATAGCCTACTAGCTGGGACTCCTTCCCTCTATGTGTACAGATGTGACGTAATGACACAAGACATGCTTGAATTTCCTGCGGAAATCCACCAGTACCACTGGAATTAAAAACATTATTACAAATTTACCGTTGTAAATCGAGCTAAGGTAAGCAGATAGTATTGAACACTGGCTGGTTATGTACTTGCTCAAATTTATTTTGGATCATTTTTAAGCCAAAAACAATTACGGACTGCAGCTTTAAGTTGATTTATTTATTTATGTGGGCCGCATGCAGTTTGTACTTACATTTTTAAAAATTACCTGCATGTAATTACATCTGTAATTAATTTCTGTAGTTACATCTATAATTACACTGTTGACCCTTCCCTTACACTTAACCCTACCCTTAAACTTACCCATACCCCCACACTTGTCCCTAACTTTACCCGTATCCCACCTCAATATCAGCAAAAATGTTTTGCAATACAATATGAACACAATAAGTACATGTATGTACTTATTGTATAATGTATGTACATTGTAGTTAAGGCCACCTAATATAAAGTTATTATGTATAAAGAAATATGAAGTAAATGTGAGAATAAATCAATATTTATACAAATATTTATCCAAATGTGCACACATTACAACTGAAGTCAAGAATGGATGCTGATAAGTAAAGCCATGTGATCTCAAATAAATGGGAGGAGACATGATTGAATGTGTATGTCTCTCTGTTCTTAGACACCAAGAACTCAACATCCATTCTATTTTCTCTTCTGGAATACTTTTCTTATGTGTTTACACTGGTTTTTCATTTCATTTCATTCCAGGGCGAAAGGGGAAACAATTTAGCCCGGTGTGAATTAGTCTAGCATTTGTTGTTGAGTCATAGTCAAGTCAAGTCAACTTTATTGATATAGCGCTTTTAACAATGTAGATAGTTTCAAAGCAGTTTTACAGTGTTAAACAGGAAAATAATGCAGCATAATTTTATTAAGCTGTATAGCCATTTGATGTCATCAGTTCATTTCAATTTACATACGGTGACAGTGTGGGCTTTAGATCAATAATTAGATCAGTAATTTAGTTTATATGGTTAAAGCTGCACTGTGTAACTTTTTTAGTTTATTCTTAGCTAAAAACACTTAGTTCTTTCAAAAATATGTGCTCATTAATGTATATTTACTTCTTTCAAGTAATAAAGTATTCTCGTAAGTTTATAATATGCTATTGAAAATACATACGGGTAAGGGGTTTGAATGGGGGTCGCCATGTTGCCCCTCCATCTTGAAAGTACATTAGCCAAAGAGGGACATACCCGTAAATTCAAGCTTCGCCTTTCGCGTTTTAACACTCGATGGCACCGTGTCGAATGTGAAGAGGGGGATTGCTGAATTGAACTGGAAGCCATGTTAATCTTGGACTAAATCGGCCACCGTAGGAGTTAAAATGAAATCGGAATTGGGAGGAACAGAAACAAATATTTACTGGATGGTCATATACCTTTTCACCACTAGATGGGGGAAAATATCACACAGTGTAGCTTTAAATTAGTTTATTAATTAGATTTATTTCAATGTTTAGTTGAAAAATGTAGTGTCCCCAACTGAGCACGCCAAGCCAGAGGCAACAGTGGCAAGGAAACCAAAACCCCATTAGGTGACCTAATGGAGAAAAATAAACCTTGGGAGAAACCAGGCTCAGTCATAGCAAGTACTGCCTTAATAGCTTTAATAATCTTTAATAACGTGGGATTTTGGCCAAATTACAGAAAGAGCTTCCACATAGCTACAATAAACGCTATAACCTGTAAATCGACGAGAACATGCGATTCACTTACTGCCTCAGATGCGACTGTTCGAATGACTGACAAAACACGCATGTCCGAAATTCTCATAAATTCGCTGGTCAACAAAAAACTTTGTAAATTCTCAGTGGTAAACTGTTAATAATATGCAAATGTCTGACCGTATATAAAGCTACAATATCAATGTAGTTTAATCATGTAAAAAGTACAGTGTTTTTTCCATTTCCTGAAAAGTATGAGGTTTCCACCCGACAGCGATTTGCAATGTGATTGGACAAAAGGATGAGGACACCCCCTTCTAATTAACAGGTTTATTGACTAATTCTAGTCAATACATTGTAATGCAGTACGAAGCAATGGCAATCTGCAACCATGTTCCAGCATCTGGAAAACTGAATGACCAACTCCATTTTAACGTCCATGTCTTTTAAATTACTACTTCATCCTATGGGAGAGTCCACATCCGTTTGACTATATAGAACAGATAGATTCTTAGATCAGCATTATACATGACATTCAGATGCCCATCTCCAGGAAAATCTTTCCCAGATTGCTTAAGCTTGTGGGTTCGACCATGTCTCTCTGTCACTAAATGGGCTGGGAATTGGGAAAGTGAAGCCAAATTGCAAAAAAATCAGGTAGAAAGGCTCTTCAATGTCAGAGTGAGCTAGATGAGGCTTGACATGGGTATTGACCTTGTCATCAGTTCTGTTTTGACAAGGTAAGAAGGCGAGATTGTGGTCAGAGTCCATCTTCTTTGGCCTGTCAGTTGCTCTACTCTTTTGTCTGTGCGACTTGAAGCTCCGAACCAGAGACAGTTTATCACAGCAGCATACAGTTGTCCTCATTGCTCTTGATTTCGGGCATTTATAAATTGCTTCGCAAATCAAACAAGCATGTCCATCTCATTTTTCTCCACAACTTAATTGTCAGACGCAGTGAGTCATTAAAGAGCTAGATTTTTTGCTTTAATGAACGTGTCGGCTTGGTAATGTTCCTGCCCATCAGATACTAACTATTTGTTTATTAATTTCAAGAAAATATTCCAGGGCCAAAGCCGCCTGAATAAAAGGAAAAGTTCAGTTCCTTTTTCCTATTAAATCGGGCTTCATTTTTCATAATTTATTGGGTTATAGACTGTTTTCAGTTTTATTATCTTCTTGCAGAAAGACTGTCCTGCTCCACCGGTGTAGTGTATTTTTCACTACATCTGGAGCGTGACATTTTCTCTATGCTGAGACGCACCTGTGGTGTGAAAAAAGGAAGATGGCTGACAGGCGAGACAATGATAAACAACATCATTAATTTTCATTAATTTTACAGGTATGTGAGAATGAGCGGCAAATGCTTGCAAAAACATCACTGCTGTGTTTATCTTCATGAGTGCTTCTTTGTTTCCTTGTTAGAACATAATTTCACAAGTCAGTATATCTTTGAAATGCCACAAGTCACAAATGAGATAAAAGCGATTAACATAGAATTCAGTGCAATGTCAAAACAAGGCAGGATCATACCAATCCTACTTGATTACATTTACAGTTTGTTATTGTGCACAGTCCATATTGAACTCTCTGGATGATAGAGACAATAATTGCTTGATGATGAGGGTGAATCTTTCTATGGCCATGTAAACAGTGCAGTTAACCCTTGTGTTCGGGTCTGTGGGAAAAGTTATACGATTCAATATTTTTTCAAACTCAGACTCATTGGCCTTGGCTTATTTTGGAACACATTTTCAATGACCACACACTGTACACCAAAACACATTTATATTATATACAGGATAATAAAAGTGTGGAAATTGTAAGTCCTGTGTACTTTCACTCTGTCCCTTCACATAATATGGGCCTGCTGTTAGTGTGTGTGTGTGTGTGTGTGTGTGTGTGTGTGTGTGTGTGTGTATGTGTTCATGTTTTTCTGGACTTCAACCTGAATGCACACTGAATCATGGGGACTTGTGTCACCACGGGGACATACATTGAGGTCCCCATGAGGAAACAAGCTTATAAATCATACAGAATTCGTTTTTTTGAAAAATTTAAAACTGCCTGTAGTGTGTGTGTGTGTGTGTGTGTGTGTGTGTGTGTGTGTGATGGCTAGGTTTAGGGGTAGGGTTAGTGTAAGGGTAAGGGTACAGTATAAAAACCATTACGTCTATGGAGATAGGGTAGATAGGGTAATTTTATCTGTTTTCTTTTGTTAGGGAATTTAGTTTTTCCTGTTAGGAGTTTAGCTGGTGTTTGCTTGTTATTTTGGCCTTTGCTCATCCCTGAAGTTGTGCTTTCATTTGTGGTCCTGTAAATAAAAGTGTACAAAGGATTTTCGGTTTCCAATAACAGTTTATGTTGTGGCTTCACCCTAGACGGGGTCGTAACAATATATAATACATATATATAAATATAATGTTACATTAATTGAAATAATTGTCTTTTCTTGTAATCACTTAACATTAGTTTATTTTATTCTGTGTCGTCATTGTTAACCTGCTATGGTATGCCTTATGTTCTAAGCATTAAATATTTTTTATACTTAGGGAAACGTTGCTAGAGGATATGGAAACGCTGTACCACAACATGGCCAAAAAGTAGTTTTTCTATACAATTATGATTTTCTCTTCTAAATTCACAAATGTTTATTTTAGAAATTGATACATTTATATACTTGGAACTCATGCAAACCAAAAATACGTAGATCCCTATCATTTAACCTTCAAAAGGGCTAACTTATCCTCACCCTCACCACTTGGAAGAGCTAACTCTGCACTCTTTTCTATTGCCCTTTCCGTAAATGTATTGAATGTATACATTTTCTGAAAAGAAGACATAATTTTGTTATTTACACATAAATACAACTATACTACAATAAACACTTCAAATAGATAAATATCATATTATTGTTGCTACTATCTATAATAAATCCTGATGGGGAAATACATTACTGCAATTCCACTGTGGTACAGCATTGCCATATGGAAACATTGATATTTTCTCAATTTACAGTAAAACTATGTTAGACAAAGTTGATTATTGAATAAAAATATCTAATTTACTTTCCAGAGAAGCTGCAAAAATCCCCCTTGAGAAGAGATGTTTAGAAATGAGGTTGTTAGAGTAATTTCTGGAGAACTTCAACGGGTGTCTTCCGTGTGAGGGTTTATCCGGGGGAAAGAGAGTTTTGGAGGGATTCAAATGTCATTTGACTTAAAAACTTATCAAAACCAATGTAAAGTTATGAAAAAAAGTTCTGCAATTGTTATGCAAATGGTGTCCCAATGCCTTAGTTTTCTTTTGTATGGGGTTTATATTTGAGCCAAATGTTTACATTTATTTGAAATGTAAATTGATGGTTTACTTTGTCTCACGTCCCATTAGATTACATGGAGAGGGGGTGGGGTTTATGACCTATACTGGGTCCAGCCACCTGGGGGCGATCGAAGCGTTTTGGCTTCACTTTTCAAGATTTGTGCGCCACACTTGGTACACACTAACTCAATTCTCCATGAACAATAGTATACTGACAATTTTCATTAGCATTATATTACAGCGACAGCTGGTGGAGATTGACCAAAGTTGCTGATATACTTTGTCAGCAGCCCAACATCAATGATTATATCTACACTTTAAGACACAGGGCTTTACCACGGCCAGCTGCTCGTCCTTGGATAACACAGATAACAAACATTGTCTTCAGCTATCATGGTGCTACTTAATTCACCAGACAGATGTTGAGAAGAACAGAATTCTTGGCAGGCTTGGGAACAGCTGGCCGGTGGTGCTTGAGTCTCAGTGAAGCGAAAATCGCAGCGCTCTGCTAGAGAGCAGCTTTTGCAGTAGTCAACTTGAGAAAGGTTATAAGAGTCTCTCTTTAATCAAGTTTTTAGCAGGCTGTCCAATAAACTCCATCCTGTTAAAGTTGTGATAAATCAGAGAGATGATGCTGACGCTTATGAGCTCTGCTCTTTAAATACGTCTGGCAGCTCCATTCATTCACAGACACAGTGTTTGTTCTATTTTTGTATTTGATTCATAAAGGGACATAAATATTGGAAACTGGGTGGGGTTGTAAGAAAATATGATGCTAACTGCCATATTGGCCGATGTTACAGGTGTATTCAGGACTCTAAAGTGTTGCTAGATGGATGTTTCCAGATGGTTATTTAGTGGTGTTTGATTAGCCATATCTATTGACTTACCATAACTCTATTTCAGTGAGCTGCCTTGCTGTCTGCACCCTACATAGGCAGCTGACTTTAAGGGACCGTTCACACAGAACACATTTGCCATTCCACTGCGCTACTTTTCCATTGTTTTTCCAATGTGCTCGACGGATGTCTTTAACTGTTGCGTTCACGTCTCACGTTTTTTGCAGCATCTCACTCATGACATGGCCTTTTTAGTTCCACTGACCTGCGTCTCCCATTTTTATCAGCAAAAATGCATTCTGTGTGAATCGGCCCTAAGAAAGCATTGCAACTGAAATGTAAATTGATTTGCGCTGCATTCACGGAGGGCGTGTCTGAAGCTGGTGCTGACGCGACCGCCATAGTGACAACAGTCAATTATATTACTTTTCCGGTGTTGCATGAATGCAATTGGCTAGTGTCTGCGCTAGGGTATTTGCATAGGCGATCTGATTGGCTGACACCTGCGGTAGCGCTTGAAAAGTTGAAAATGTTTTAACTTCTGCGGCGAGCAACGCAAGTGATGTGATGCAACGGAACCCACAATTCAGTTCGGTAATGCATGACGTCACCCAATCAAAGTAAATTAGAAGCGCTGATGCCGACGCCCCCTGTGAATGCAGCGTTAGCTCACAACTTCAAATAAGTGCTACTCTTGAGCCAAAAACAATAGCTTTCAATAGAGTTTTTATTAGCATGTTGCCAAGTAGGGATATTAGGGATGCACAATATATCAGCCACCATATCAGTATCCGTATGTTCATTTTTAATGTTATCATTATCGGCCTGATGAGAAAATTGGGTCGATATATTAAAGCTGATAAATAATGGATTATTCCCTTCAGCTGAGACACTTCAGATGCACATGTTTGCCATGCTTGTTTTTGAATTGCTTGAAATGTGATTGCAATACAGTTCAGTGCAACATGTGCATCATATAAGCTACATAAAATTATAATGAGAACGTAATTGTGTGCTTGGGACATGGCTTTTAATGGTGAGACTTTGGTTTTTGTAATCAGCCTTTAAAAATTATATAAAAATTTGGATTTAGATTTATCAGCCAATATACCGGTTATCAAGTAGGTCAAAAAGGTCTAAAAGCACACAATATTTGAATAAATATATTTATACAAATAAATAAATCAAATTTAATGAAATGCGTGACTCATATGTTGACTCTTCTGCTTTTTTCAATGAGTTTGTTGCAGTGCATTCTGGGATTGGCTTCAAAATATATATGTAAGAATAAAAGTAGCGTTCATTTTAGTAATACACTATGCATTTATTAAAGGGGTGGTAAACCACAATTTCACTTTTCTAACTTTAGCTAGTGTGTAATGTTGCTGTTTGAGCATAAACAACATCTGCAAAGTTACAACGTTCAAAGTTTAAAGCAAAGGGAGATATTTGCTTTTAAAGAAATCAATTTCTAAGGACTACAGCAAACGGCCGCTAGGGACTACTACACATTCCTCCAGGGTCTCTGACATCACCAGCCCCAATATTTACATAAACCCCTCCTCCGAGGGGGGGGGGGGGGCATTTTGTATCGCCGCAGGGAAGGAAGCGTTGTTGTGGTAGGCTAGTTAGTAGGCTGGAGTGTTGTTGCCGCAATGCCGACGAAACGCTGTTATTTTCATCCGGATTGCAGGTCCACTTTGTTCAGCCTTCCTAGGGACGGGGGTGCGTTGCAGGGCATTTAACTTACTACATGTTATATGCATGTGTGTATGAGACAGAGGGGAACACGGTCACATTTGCAGAAGATATATGCTGTCCATCATAAATCAAAGCACGAGACAGACAGGGGTCGGAGGAGAAGACCGGAAAATGTGATATAATGGACAATATTCGTCTGTATGTGCAATACACAAGACACGGTTCAGCTGCGTGAGACAAACACTGCCAGTGTGTGAATGCAGGACGGGCGCGTGCGGCTCCCGCTGCACATTTCACGGAGGAAAGCTTCCACAATCTTTGCGAGTTCAATGCACGATTCTTACAACGGCTTGTCCTGAAAGATGGATTTAAAAACAGAAGCTGTTTACGGGCCACAACCTGTAAGTATGATTTATTTTTCATCGATGTGTTTTCCTGTAATAGTTCGTATTGTTAATTGTACGTTGTAGCAAGGAAGTACACAGATGACGCTGTTAGGCTCTGCAAACCAGTTTGTTAAATGCTCATTCATACTTAACGTTATCCGACAAACACCTAACGTTACAAACAGTGTTGGGGAAAGTTACTTTGAAAAGTAATGCATTACAATATTGCGTTACTCCCTTAAAAAGTAACTAATTGAGTTACTTAGTTACTTTTTAAGAAAAGTAATGCGTTACGTTACTTTTGCGTTACTTTTTCTCACCTGGGCAGGGCTTGTTTTTTTGTTTTGTTTTTTAATTGCAAAAAAAGTTATATTTTTGTGAAAATGTAAAGACCTCTTCATACCAAAATTGAACTAATACGCCTCAGGCTGAGGTAAAAATGTGCTGCCATTCTGGATAATGGAAGAGTAGAACGCAGGAGCGAAAAAGTTTTACCAATAAAAACAAAAAATCTAGTAATATTTGCTCATGGTTTAACTGAATCATCGAAGGTAAGTAGCAAGACATTGGTCAATAAAGGTAGATTAAATGTATAAAAATATTTGTTATATTTAACATTTATATATTTGAGGTTTGCATAGTATTCTGATTTTGCATTTGACTGATTTTATTAATTTTGAGGAGGACAGAATCTTTATTGTGCAAGTGAGATAAATAAATGCTCACATTTAGTCTAGAACTACAATAACACATTTACACACAACGCTTCTGCACTTACTCTCAATTTTTCTCAACATGAGGACAGGAGAGCTGTCAGTCAAATAAATGTGAAAATGTAACTTGAGTTACTTTTTTCAAAAAGTAACTCAGATATTTTGTTGTAAATTTGAAAAGTAATGCGTTACTTTACTAGTTACTTGAAAAAGTAATATTATTACGTAACTCAAGTTACTTGTAATACGTTACCCCCAACACTGGTTACAAACTCTTTTTTAAATCTCAACAGCGAACTTGGCATTAGTGTAAATTATTCTTTGATTAGAGCTTTTATGTTTATCTATAGACATGCTACACATGGTTCTGTGTTTGATTTGGCTTCTAGTAAAGCCAATGTTTAGTGTTCGTTCTTGCGACAGATATTTGGCTATAATCGTTCTAAAAATACAAAAGTAACAGTGTCATTCAGTAGTGATCACTATAGATCCGCAGTCTTTACTCTTGAGGACTGAACAGGTTCTGCTCGATCATCTTCACTAAAATTGTCTGGTTCTGATTCGGGCTCAAATTGGTATGGTTTTATTGACGCCATTGTTTCTAATACTACCCAAAGCACGGTAAAGGTAAGGGGCGTGACGTTTCCGAGAAATGTTCACTAGTAGTCGGTTAGCGAATCACAACACACTGGGCCAGCTAACCAATCTGAGCCCATTGCGTATTTTTGAGGGACTGGCTTCATACAACCCGAAAACCATCAGACCGTTTTTACAAGGAGGGACAGAGCAGTGTAGAATAAAGGTAAAATATTAAAAACAAAGCATGAACACATGTTACAGCGCACCCCACAAACACAATCAAGCCTTCGAAAGAATGTGTTTTACCACCCCTTTACAATTTTGAATTGCCTTTTAATTTTATATGTTCAGCAATTTTCAGTAATTTTGCAATGCACTTTTGGCATTTTTTATATTTCTATATAGCTTTATTTTATTTGTATTTCAGTTTTTCAGTTTTAGTCAGTTTAGTACTATACAATTCAAATTTCTAAACATAACATTTCTCATTTTCATTTCAGTTTTTAATTGTTATTGTTATTACCTTTGCTTGGTTTAAGAATATCAGTAACAACACTGAATATTCCTTCACATTTTGGCCAAATTTAGGTGGATTTTTAGATGGAACTGGAGCACCGGGAGTACATATGCCATACAATAGTGCACTTACTCTGCCTTGAAGTGCTGTCTCAGTAGGCAGCTCACTGGCTTTTGTCACAGAACGTATGTCTCCTCAGCTTAAACTCTATGAAAAGCTCAGTTTCTTCATTGTTCTCGGTCAAGACCATGGAAGGCGCACATTTACTCTTAATTAGGTTGACCTTTTCCATCCAGGTCACTGCAGTATAGGCGATCTTCAGTGAAAGCCATCAGTCTTCCTGAACCCCGACCGCTTTGATTCATATGTTTCATTTCAGCATCCAGCCATGAACAGAACTGACAGCCTGACAAAACGATATCACACTTCCCCATCATGCCCCAAAGAAAATGTTAAAGGATTTCTAATGGTACCAAATGGAACTGCAAAATAAGTAGACACGCATTTCCTGAAGTAAATGTGAGTATTGCCTACTGGTGCAAAACTTGTATTGGAGTTTGGCTCTCGTACCAATTAAGGTCATTCCGTGTCAAATCAACCAAATTTTGGAAAATTCTCTGACTCAAATTCTTGGTTTTGACAAACATTGTCATAAATAGTGATGGATAGTGATGAAACCCACTACAAAACTGACAAACCTTGAGATCTCAGAATGTTTTTTTGAACAAAGACTGTCGTTTACAATTCATCAATCATCATAGCCTAGCAAAATGTATGCATGTATATATGTTGTTGTTGTTCATATTATGTCTGACATATTTTGATGGATGACTGATGTTTCGATCTGTGTGCCGCTTTGAATCATTTTGTCATCTATTGCTAATTGCTATAATTAAAGACTACAACGAAGCCAATCACCCGGTATCAAACTTTGAAAAAAAAAAAAAACGTTCATTATTTATTTATTTGAGGATGAACTTTGTAATCAAAATAAGTTAATATATTTTAGAAATGACTGCAGTATGCTGTGGAAAAACAACAACAACACCATTGACTTGTAAGTGCAATTTGTTTTTAAAGCAAATGAGCACTTTTGCATATTTGATATGTATGAAGAGCTATGTCTGCTGTCAGTATAATTATGCATGCATATTTATCCGCATATACAAATAAATGTAATATAATAATGTAATCTGAACAAATAATTTATAAAAAATTTTAATCTAAAATTAATTATACAATATACTTATACATTATTGTTATTCACATAATAGGAGATGCTAATCAGGGAGGTCTACAGCGAGTGCAGAATTATTAGGCAAATGAGTATTTTGACTACATCATCCTCGTTATGCATGTTGTCTTTCTCCAAGCTGTATAGGCTGGAAAGCCTACTACCAATTAAGCATATTAGGTGATGTGCATCTCTGTAATGAGAAGGGGTGTGGTCTAATGACATCAACACCCTATATCAGGTGTGCATAATTATTAGGCAACTTCCTTTCCTTTGGCAAAATGGGTCAAAAGAAGGACTTGACAGGCTCAGAAAAGTCAAAAATAGTGAGATATATTGCAGAGGGATGCAGCAGTCTTAAAATAGCCAAGCTTCTGAAGCGTGATCATCGAACAATCAAGCGTTTCATTCAAAATAGTCAACAGGGTCGCAAGAAGCGTGTGGAAAAACCAAGGCGCAAAATAACTGCCCGTGAACTGAGAAAAGTCAAGCGTGCAGCTGCCAAGATGCCACTTGCCACCAGTTTGGCCATATTTCAGAGCTGCAACATCACTGGAGTGCCCAAAAGCACAAGGTGTGCAATACTCAGAGACATGGCCAAGGTAAGAAAGGCAGAAAGTCGACCACCACTGAACAAGACACACAAGCTGAAACGTCAAGACTGGGCCAAGAAATATCTCAAGACTGATTTTTCTAAGGTTTTATGGACTGATGAAATGAGAGTGAGTCTTGATGGGCCAGATGGATGGGCCCATGGCTGGATTGGTAAAGGGCAGAGAGCTCCAGTCCGACTCAGACGCCAGCAAGGTGGAGGTGGAGTACTGGTTTGGGCTGGTATCATCAAAGATGAGCTTGTGGGGCCTTTTCGGGTTGAGGATGGAGTCAAGCTCAACTCCCAGTCCTACTGCCAGTTTCTGGAAGACACCTTCTTCAAGCAGTGGTACAGGAAGAAGTCTGCATCCTTCAAGAAAAACATGATTTTCATGCAGGACAATGCTCCATCACACGCGTCCAAGTACTCCACAGCGTGGCTGGCAAGAAAGGGTATAAAAGAAGAAAATCTAATGATATGGCCTCCTTGTTCACCTGATCTGAACCCCATTGAGAACCTGTGGTCCATCATCAAATGTGCGATTTACAAGGAGGGAAAACAGTACACCTCTCTGAACAGTGTCTGGGAGGCTGTGGTTGCTGCTGCACGCAATGTTGATGGTGAACAGATCAAAACACTGACAGAATCCATGGATGGCAGGCTTTTGAGTGTCCTTGCAAAGAAAGGTGGCTATATTGGTCACTGATTTGTTTTTGTTTGGTTTTTGAATGTCAGAAATGTATATTTGTGAATGTTGAGATGTTATATTGGTTTCACTGGTAAAAATAAATAATTGAAATGGGTATAAATTAGTTTTTTGTTAAGTTGCCTAATAATTATGCACAGTAATAGTCACCTGCACACACAGATATCCCCCTAAAATAGCTAAAACTAAAAACCACTTCCAAAAATATTCAGCTTTGATATTAATGAGTTTTTTGTGTTCATTGACAACATGGTTGTTGTTTAATTATTAATGTTGTAAAATTAATCCTCAAAAATACAACTTGCCTAATAATTCTGCACTCCCTGTATAATACCTGGTGTGAAATCTGTCTGTTAGATTGTAGCTGCCAGATGGTGTAGTTATGGCATCTACAAGCAATGGATAATGGGGCCATGCTAACCAGCCAAACCTTGACCCTTTGATGTTAATGATATCAAACTGAAGGACGTACACATTTGTCATGCACAAGAAAGTTAAAATTGTAAATTGAGCACATGCCATTGAAGTTGCCACCTCTGAAATGGAAATTGCATTTGTATTCCCTGAGCATTATTGTCTCCTTGAAGCATTTCCGTTTTGTTTAAAATGGAGCTTCTAATTGTCCAAGGGAAGGACATCTTTGATATAAGTAGATATGCAAGGTTATCAACCAAGGACACAAATAAACACTTGGGGCTCAGCCAAGGAAACCAGTGAAGGGTATATTTCAACCATGTAAATAAAGGATGTATACCCATTTGCATTGGTTAATACTTTAGGTGCATGCATTTACACCAGGATTTACCATATCAAACAAACACAGTCGTCTGTTCTGTTTAGATTGCTTTGGCAAGTATATGCCATTATATCTGATGGACTGATTTGTGATCTTACACTTTTGAAGATGTAAGCTACTGCTTGGATATTCACAACTTAATCTTTTGATTGAATTTGTTTCATTTTCAAAGGATATGTAGATTATTTTGTGTGATTCTTTAGGGGGTAAACTGTAAGAGCATTAAAATGTTTTCTACAAAGGTTGTTTTAGACACTTTATTTGAGCATATTTATCAATATAAGAACTTTTATGTATGTCAAAAATAAGCAATAACAATTATAGTGTTATTATTTATTTACTAGGTAGGCTTTCAAATATGTTGTTTGGCTATATTTATCTCTGTTACAGGATTGTTATTTTAAATGATAAATAACAAAAATAAATTATGGAGTGCCACAAAGGTCTGCTATTTTCAATATACATGCTATATCTTGTTATATACACTATATTGCCAAAAGTTTTGTGAGGCCTGCCTTTACATGCACATGAACTTTAAAGGTCCCGTTCTTCGTGTTTTTTTGAAGCTTTGATTGTGTTTACAGTGTGCAATATAACATGTGTTCATGTTTCGCGTGTAAAAAAACACTATTTTTCACACAATTTACTCATCTGTACACCGCTGTTTTCACTGTCCTAAACGGGCTGATGACTTCCTTTATTCTATGAAGTCCCTCCTTCAGAAATACGTAACGAGTTCTGATTGTGCCAGCGGTTCCCGTGTTGTGATTTGACAGCAGCTTAGCGAACGTGACACGGTTCCTGTGTTGTGATTCGACGGTCACGCCTCTTAACGGGAGATATATGCGCTTAATGATCTCTACAGCGTCCCTGGGAAAGCCAAACAAAGGTGATTTGACTCCGGGATGAAAATAACAGCGTCTCGACGACATGGCGACAAACACACTCAAACGCAACACTTCCTTTTCTCCACACGACCGTCCTCTTCTCCACGTGGGACAGCAACAAGACCACGCCCCCTTTTTTCGCGTATTCTTGTGGGCGGAGGTTAGTCTGTTCTACTGTTCTACTGACGTCATTTATGAAGGAAGTACCAGGATGTAGTCCAAGCCAGCCGTTCGCTGTAGGCTTTGAAAGGGAAATTCTGTTAAATAAAATATCTCGCTTGGCATTGAACTTTGAGCTTTATAATTTTACAGGTATTATTTATGCTCTAACAGCAACATTACACACTAACTAAAGTTTGAACAGTGGGATCACGAAGAACGGGACCTTTAATGACATCCCATTCTTAATCAGTAGGGTTTAATATGGAGTTGGCCCACCCTTTGCAGCTCTAACAGCTTCAACTCTGGGAAGGCTTTCCACAAAATTGAGTGTGAATTTTTTACCATTCTTCTAGATGCGCATTTGTGATGTTGGACGAGAAGGCCTGGCTCGCAGTCTTCATCCCAAAGGTGTTCTATCGGGTTGAGGTGCAGGCCAGTCAAGTTCCTCCAAACCAAACTTGCTCATCCATGTCTTTATGGACCGACGCTTTGTGCACTGGTGCACAGTCATGATGGAACAGGAAACTGTTCCCACAAAGTTGGGAGCTTGAACAGTCTTGAAAATGTCTTGGTATCCTTTCACTTGAAATAAGGGGCCAAGCCCAACCCCTGAAAAACAACCCCACACCATAATCCCCCCTCCACCAAACTTTACACTTGGCATAATGCAGTCAGGCAAGTACCGTTCTCCTGGCAGCCACTAAACCCAGACTCGTCCATCGGATTGCCAGACAGAGAAGCGTGATTGGTCACTCCAGAGAACATGTCTCCGCTGCTCTAGAGTCCAGTGGTGGAGTGCTTTACACCACAGCATCCCACGCTTTGCATTGCACTTGGTGATGTAAGGCTTGGATGCAGCTGCTCAGCCATGGGAACCCATTCCATGAAGCTCTATGCACTGTTCTTGAGCTAATCTGAAGGCCACACAAAGTTTGGAGGTCTGTAGCTGTTGACTCTGCAGAAAGTTGGCGATTTCTGCGCACTGTGAGCCTCAGCATGCGCTGACCCTGCTCTGTGATTTTACGTGAGTTGCTGTTGTTCCCAATTGCTTCCACTTTGTTATAATACCACTAACAGTTGACTGTGGAATATTTAGTAGTGAGGACATTTCACAAATGGACTTATTGCACAGGTGGCAACCTATCACAGGACCACGCTTGAGTTCACTGAGCTCCTGAGAGCGACCCATTCTTTCACAAATGTTTGTAGAAGCGTCTGCATGCCTAGTGCTGGATTTATACACCTGTGGCCATGGAAGTGATTGGATTCAATGATTTGGAGGGGAGTCCCAGTAATTTTGCAATATAGTGTATATTTCTTCACGTCCTGATGAAATATCTAAATTATTAAATTTAATTTAATTGAATTAATGATGTGTCATTGCCTATCCATAGGGAAGTTTCTTTTGAAATTCCATTAGAAATCATTTGTTCTGTAACATTTTTTCATCCAGCATAAATTCTGTCATAAATCTAATCGTCACTTTCGATGATTTCATTCTGGGTCAATCTCGGGCTGTCGGCTTTGTATCACTGTGGTGCCAGACTTAGAATCTGTTATTTTGAAAAAGAAATACGAACAGAGTGAGACAGGGTGAAGAGAGACAATAAAGTTACAGCAGCTGAGTCAGACAGCTGAGCGTTCCCAGTATAGAGTGCTTTCAAGTGCAACAATTAGCGGTACACATTGCAGTGTTTGGTTTGCATGCAGAGAGATGGTACACGGACTGAAAGGTGGCACCATAATTTATTTCCACCCAGCAAATGTGATTCCATTTAAGCAAATGAGTTGGAGAGGCAGCGCGACTGATAGAGCTGACAGTTACTCGCCGTACTGCGGGTTCATCGGTCAGATTACTAACTTTGGATCTGTGTGGCAGATGGGTACATCACATAATATTAAATCTGATTTATAATCCATTTGGGTTAATGGTTAGGCGACTGCAGAGTTTAACTGTTTAGGGCATCAAAATATAAATTATACAGTGCATCTGCATTGTGTGCTTGCAGAGATCATACTTCCACAAAGCTTGTCATTTCTGCACCATAGTGGCTCCAAACAGAACTGTTAATGCAAAATTCACTGACTGATTTGTTAATCCATGTTTATTTACTAAAGTTAGAGGAATAGTTTAGTATTATCATCATTTACTCAACCTCATGTCATTCTATCTTTTCTGGACACAAAAAGAGACATTTAGCAAAATGGTGACATTGATCTTTTTCATTTGGTGACCAGGGGTTGTCAAAAAATTGGCAAAACATAAAAAAGCATAACGCTATTGCATAAAGAAACACTATTGCAACTTCTCTATAATGCCAACTTTAACTCTGTATTGTCAACATCCAACCTAACCTTTTGAAGAAACTGCTGCACCACAGCTAAAACGAAGAAGAAGACGAAGAAGAAAGCAAGACTGGTATAAATGTTTAGCAAATCTGCATATCCACTACAAAATAAGCCAAAAACCATTAGACTGCAAGTGTGCATTATGTAAGCACTACAAATCAATAGCAGCAGTGCTTAAAGTGCAGGTTATCTGGGGAAAACTATAATTGTATTCTCTATTACAGATGAACTCATTACACCAGAGATAAAATACATTATTGAAAAACTAACAAAACTTACAATGATAGGGTTATAATGGGAAAGTCGCTCTTTCACATGACTCCTGTCATTCCCCAATGCACTGAACCCAGTGTTGAAGCGTCAGCTGCAGAATTACTCCCAGCGATGTGTTGTGCGCCGGTCAAGCGTTGTAACATGGCGCTCAAAGTTCAAACAATTTCAACTTTGACCTTGTTTCCTGCTGACCTTTTGAAGCAGAGCCAGTGATTACTGGACAATACCTATATGGTGAATGTCAATCTTTACAATGACGGAAACTTTGTAAAAAAAAAACAAAAACAAAATATTGTGAAATTCCTCATAATAACTTTTTTGTTCATTTAACACTTTTTGCCATTTTTTTGTTCATTTTTTTACATTATTTATTTGCTGTCATCTGATGTTTTTACAACCCTAATATACAGTATGTGTATATATATATATATACACACACACAAAACTGACCATTCGGTACGTACCTCGGTTTTGAAGTCACGGTTTGGTACAGGTGCGGTACAAAACTAAACATAAAATTGCTTTTTATTTATTTTCATTAATAAGTGGATTACTGAACAAATTGTGTCTATCCTTAAATTAATTCAATTGTAATTAAAAGTTTCTTAAAGATAATGCTGTATACAATACAGGGAACCCTTACATGCACATTACTAAAGGTTGGCAACAGAGCACAAACTCTTAGCCTAAATTCAGTTGCTATTTATTTTTAGATATAATAATCAACACTCAAATAACACATTGTATGCAAACATGTAAACTTCACACACTGTCAAAAAAAAAAAACAGTACAAAATTATACCTTTTAGGGTACAAGTGGCCGTCACTGGGGTGGTACCCTTAAGGTTACATTTTTGTACCTCTAAGTCAGGGGTAGGCAAGTTCGGTCCTAGAGAGCTGATGTTCTGCAGAGTTTAACTCTAACCCTACTTTTATAACAGTAATAGTAACTCATGGCTCCCAGCATGCACTGCAGCATTAAGGATGTCACCAATGTTGAGATTCATATGCTGATTCTTGATATCTGTGTGCATCTAAACGGTTTTCCCCATAGAATGTATTGAAAAATAAGAATTCAGATGATCTAATCTGTAGCAAGAAAGTATTGTTGGTGAATATTATGTATTATTTATTATGAGTTAAGTCAAACATTGTTGTTTATGGCTTCTTTTGATTTGAACAGATTATGTGTTTTGTCAACACTGTGACAAAAACCACAGACTCAAATCAAAAATCAAGTCAAACTGCCCAACTAAAGGAAACACTTATCACCATAATGGTGATTGAACATTTCCAATAAAACATCAACATCTAAACCTCTGTTAATTCTCAATAAGTGCTTCTATAGACGTCTTTCAGGGTTGGAGCCAAACTCTGTAGGACAGCGACTCACTAGGACCGCACTTGCCTACCCCTGCTCTAAGTGGAGGAACACAATGGTATAGTTGTACCATAAGGACCAATTGTGTACCTTTTGAAGGTACAGTTATGCGTTTTGTTCCCCAAGAAACAAAATTGTACCTCTACTGTACCTTTTTATCTGAGAGTGCATATGGTAGTTTTTGATTTCACTTCTAAATCGAATGATAAAATTATGTTTTTACTCCAATTCGTTGTTGAAATATAATCATTTAAACAGTGTCTGTCATTTTCATGACACATTTATTTAAACACATTAAATAATCAAGACATCACCAACAGGTTAAGTAGAATATAATGAATGTATTATATTCAATATAGTGCATATATTTAGTTAAATATTTCTAGTGAACTAACAGCTGTGGACACAGAATGAATTCTGAGGTAAATATGATGCTACTTGACATTGTTTACCAGCTGTTTTACTGATGTCTTTTCACCATTGAAACAATGATTGAGCGATTACACGATATATGATACGTTTCAGTAAGTTGTAATGTATCCTCAACATACCTTCAGATGTTGTTGTTTATTCCTTGACTAAAGGGATGATCACGTTCACTCGCGCGGCGCACTGCCGCCTATACAGTGACATACACCTCACATTAAAGAGCGTCAAAGCGACATTTATCGTTTGAATTTCATGATAGAATGGACAGAATACTTAATATGTTCATGTGGGAACTTGGATTGAAGTATGTTCTGTGCGTCCCAGAAGTCCTGTACCGACACGGTTCACTATACGTGTACTGTTACACCCCTAATATTATATATACAGTACATGGGTGGGTCCTCTCACCTCTCTGAAAAATGTTACTGGAGTAGATGCCATTTACATTAAGTACAAATATACCACCTTGTTTACTAAAGTCTGGTTAGGCCAGACAAAATTACAGAAATCACTAAGTTACTTAGATTGGCTATAGTGTAGGCAGGCCCGTCACAAGGGGGGTGCGAGGCCATGTGCGAAAGTGATATGCGAGGCCCAGGAGTATATTAACGGGGGTCTACTGTTGCTATAGTGATGGAGAATTTGTTGTGTATGTGGATATTTAAAAAAAAAAAACCTTGTATATTCAGTTAAAAAGCATTAGGTTTAAGAAGTTAAACTGTAACTGAAATGCGCAGTGCGCACATTTTGACACTTAAATTATGTTCTAAATTATGAATGGGTCAAATGCGTTTGCCTAACGGCCTGAATCCACTTGAATGAATTTGGACTGCTCTCTCACTGAATCACCTGAAACAATTTCTCAGTCAGTAAAATAAACAGACAGTATATTGAAAGAACAACAAGCGCTGTTTTTCAATTGTTTGAAATATGCGCTAAATGGATGTCTGACAATTTCGTTCCTTTTTGCATTTTTCAGATTTAAAAACATTTAAAACATCTAGAGATAGAGTAGGCTTTACTCGTTCTGCGGCACTGATGTTCCGGAAGGTGTGTAATAGTTAGGCTATATGGTTATTTAACTTTATAGTGTTAAATAAAAAACCTTTTGTGCGTACCGTCAGATGAAATGCAAGACGTCTGTCTCTGTCCATGCAATAAATGCACATTCAATGAGCGCGGATTTCTAGTGTAGCCTATTTACTTGAACTTCTTAGGTAGCCTAATATCTATGGTTTAACCCATTTCAGAGGCAACCAAAATCAGAATTTGAATGGACTGAATAAAGCTCTCTACGAACTTGACGTGCTTTGCCCGTTGACTGTCATGTATGCGCATGGATCACTGTCACACACACATCATTCTCATGCAAAGAGAAATATTGTAAGTTACTGCATAATACATTTTTAACAAGCAGAATAATACAGCATCACGATGCACATTTGTAGCTATGTCTTTTAACTATTATAGTATTTTGTAGGAAAAAAACATCAACTTTAATTATTGGCTTTTATATCAAGTCAGCAGTCACTTTATACTTTGCGCGAGGCCCTGTGCGGTCGCACACTTGGCACAGCCCTTGCGACGGTACTGAGTGTAGGGGTAAGATGCATGGCAGAATGTTTTGACATTTATATGATATACACTCACCTAAAGGATTATCAATAACACCTGTTCAATTTCTCATTAATGCAATTATCTAATCAACCAATCACTTGGCAGTTGCTTCAATTACTTTAGGGGTGTGGTCCTGGTCAAGACAATCTCCTGAACTCCAAACTGAATGTCAGAATGGGAAAGAAAGGTGATTTAAGCTATTTTGAGCATGGCATGGTTGTTGGTGCCAGACGGGCCGGTCTGAGTATTTCACAATCTGCTCAGTTACTGGGATTTTCACGCACAACCATTTCTAGGGTTTACAAAGAATGGTGTGAAAAGGGAAAAACATCCAGTATGCGGCAGTCCTGTGGGCATAAATGCCTTGTTGATGCTAGAGGTCAGAGGAGAATGGGCCGACTGATTCAAGCTGATAGAAGAGCAACTTTGACTGAAATAACCACTCATTGCATCCGAGGTATGCAGCAAAGCATTTGTGAAGCCACAACACGCACAACCTTGAGGCGGATGGGCTACAACAGCAGAAGACCCCACCGGGTACCACTCATCTCCACTACAAATAGGAAAAAGAGGATACAATTTGCACAAGCTCACCAAAATTGGACAGTTGAAGACTCGATTTCTGTTGAGACATTCAGATGGTAGAGTCAGAATTTGCCGTAAACAGAATGAGAACATGGATCCATCATGCCTTGTTACCACTGTGCAGGCTGGTGGTGGTGGTGTAATGGTGTGGGGGATGCTTTCTTGGCACACTTTAGGCCCCTTAGTGCCAATTGGGCATCGTTTAAATGCCACGGCCTACCTGAGCATTGTTTCTGACAATGTCCATCCCTCTATGATCATCATGTACCCATCCTCTGATGGCTACTTCCAGCAGGATAATGCACCATGTCACAAAGCTCAAATCATTTCATATTGGTTTCTTGAACATGACAATGAGTTCACTGTACTAAAATGGCCCCCACAGTCACCAGATCTCAACCCAATAGAGCATCTTTGGGATGTGATGGAACGGGAGCTTCGTGCCCTGGATGTGCATCCCATAAATCTCCATCAACTGCAAGATGCTATCCTATCAATATGGGCCAACATTTCTAAAGAATGCTTTCAGCACCTTGTTGAATCAATGCCACGTAGAATTAAGGCAGTTCTGAAGGCGAAAGGGGGTCAAACACAGTATTAGTATGGTGTTCCTAATAATCCTTTAGGTGAGTGTATATATATATATATATATATATATATATATATATATATATATATATATATATATATATATATATATATATATATATATATATATATATATATATATATATATATATATATATATATATATATATAAATAAAGAGAGAGAGAGAGAGAGAGAGAGAGAGCGCATCTAAAAACGTGTGCTTTCCATGATGCTGTCTTTTCATATTCATATAGGGGTCAAAGCAGTGTGTTTCTGATTCAAGTCATGTGAAAAGGACATAAGTGATCATTACATCGTTAGTTATGGTACTGAGCCCGTATTCATATAATTATCCGCAGGGCGTAACATTCAGCAACACTGCATACTCAGCAGCCTTTTTTCATATTGCACTGGTTAATACAGTACAATCCACTAGCTTACCTTGCATAGCGGAGCCCCATATCTCTTTTTCTTTGCACATTTTGTCTAGTCTGTGAAGTTAAGCCTGGCTTTGAACCAAATATTTGTGCTGATAAGTAGTTTTCAGAAGTAAAAAGCTCTCTTTTCTATCTCTGAACCAATTGTTCTGCAAGGCGAGCTAATACATGTCAAGATCGGGGCAGTCCTTGGTATTTCTTCAGGCCTGCTGAAGTTATTATGCGAAAGAAGACCTCATTCTTCGCCTGAAGTTCACAGCGCATTAGGTTGTGTAGTTTAATGCAGTGTGGAAATGTATAGTAGTGAGCAGGGCAGAACAATATGGAATACACTGCGAGGGTTGATATTCAAAGCATGACCTGATGTAGCTATGTTTTCAACAAATTACTTAGCATTGCATGTCATGCTTTGTTAGATGTGTGCAGATATAGCTGAACTGCTCAGGTTTACAGGGCGTTTTTGTCATTTACAGGTGCAAAGAGATGAAGCCTATAAAAATAGTAAATGGAATATTGGAGTCTTTTTATAGGAATTATAAGTGTTCAGCTGTCCAATCTGACCTCGATTCCCACTTCATGTTGTGTTCAGTGTCCACAGTTTGGGTTTCTACTGGCATGGATCTTAGACGTATGGTACACTGAACCACGCTTAAATTAGAAATATGTTTACGTGAGAAATATCTTTTTGAATGTATAAATAAAATTTTAAAAAAAATTATTCAGTGTTTGCATGGCATGAATACAATTAGTATCCCAGCTGATGGCTGCATCATAATTCAATAGACACATTTACAGGTAACTTCTTATACAATATAATAAATATATGTATATGCAAATACTCCAATTGCGTATTAAACCAGTTAGTTTACATTAATTGTTTGAATTAATTCACTGAAATGAATTTAACTTGCAAAAATGATGCATTGTATAGTAGAGTATAGTATAGTATAGTATAGTATAGTATAGTATAGTATAGTATAGTATAGTATAGTATAGTGTGATGTAGAGTAGTGTAGCGTAGTGTAGTATAGTATACTAATATAGTGTAGCATAGCATAGCACAGAGTAGTGTAGTGTAGTATACTATAGTAATATTGTGTAGTGTAGAGTAGCATAGTGTAGTGTAGTAAAGTATAGCATATTATAGTATAGTATAGTATAGTATATTATAGTATAGTATAATGGTGTGGTGTGTTTACTGTAGTGTAGCACAGTATAGTATACTAATATAGTGTAGTGCAGCATATCATATAGCATAGCATAGCATAGTATAGTATAGTATAGTATACTAATGTAGTCTAGTGCAGCACATCATATAGCATAGTATAGTATAGTGTAGTATAGTATAGTACAGTATAATGGTGTGGTGTGTAGTGCATTGTAGTGTAGTGTAGCACAATATAGTATAGTATACTAATATAGTGTAGTGTAGAATAGCATAGTATAGTAGTATAGTATAGTAAAGTGTAGTGTAGTGTAGTATAGCACAGTATAGTATAGTACAATGGTATGTAGTGTAGCAGAGTATAGTATACTAATATAGTGTAGTGTAGAATAGCATAGTATAGTAGTATAGTATAGTAAAGTGTAGTGTAGTATAGCACAGTATAGTATAGTACAATGGTGTGTAGAGTAGTGTAGCAGAGTATAGTATAGTATAGTATACTAATATAGCATAGTATAGTGTAGTGTAGTATAGTATAGTACAATGGTGCGTAGTGTAGCAGAGTATAGTATACTAATATAGTATAGTGTAGAATAGCATAGTATAGTATAGTATAGTAAAGTGTAGTGTAGTGTAGTATAGCACAGTATAGTATAGTACAATGGTGTGTAGAGTAGTGTAGCAGAGTATAGTATAGTATAGTATACTAATATAGCATAGTATAGTATAGTACAATGGTAGTGTAGCAGAGTGTTGTATAATATACTAATATTGTATAGTATAGTATAGTATAGTATAGTAGTATATTAATATAGTGTGCCGTAGAGTAGTGTAGTGTAGCGTAGTGTAGTATAGTATGCTAATATAGTGTAGCATAGCATAGCAGTATAGTAATATTATGTAGTGTAGAGTAGCATAGTGTAGTATAGTGTAGCATAGTAAAGTATAATATTATAGTATAGTTTAATGGTGTGGTTTGTTTACTGTAGTGTAGCACAGTATATTATACTAATATAGTGTAGTGTAGCACAGTATAGTATAGTATAGTATAGTATAGTATAGTATAGTATAGTATAGTACAATGGTGTGTAGTGTAGTGTAGCAGAGTTTAGTATATTAATATAGTATAGTATAGCATAGCATAGTATATATAGTATAGTGTAGTATAGTATAATGGTGTGTAGTGTATTGTAGTGTAGCACAGTATAGTATAGTGCAGCATAGTATAGTATAGTACATGTTAGAATGATTTCTGAAGGCTCATGTGACACTGAAGACTGGAGTAATGATGCTGAAAATATAGCTTTGATCACAGGAATAAATTACATTTTACAATATATTCACATAGAAAACAGTTCTTCAAAATGCTAATGATATTTCACAATATTAATGATTTTACTGTATAGTTGATCAAATAAACGCACCCTTGGTGAGCAAAAGAGAATATTTAAAAAAACATTTAAAGATCTTACTGTCCCCAAACTTTTGAACAGTGTTATATTTACTGTTAGTGTTATTAAATAAAATCTGCATATGTCTTATTAAAATCTCTTAATGAGAATTCAGGAATGAATACGTGCTATTGCCAAATAACTTAGTTAAAAATGTTCTTCCCTTTGTGCTTTGCGCAAGTTTCAAAGTTCATTTTGTGTTGTTGAAATCATCACACCGTGCTTTCTAAGGCAAACATATACCCAATTGCGCACGTTCGCATTCTGTTTTCCCCAGATCCGTCGAGTCATTAAGCAGACGCTCGCTCTCAGGAGAACTTGGTGATAATTGAAGCAGGTGGGAGCAAAAACAGTTGGAAATGTCAATCACTGTTCAGTTAGTATAACTGTCTCTGTTATTTTGGTAAGCTGCCTCCAAGAGAAGTTCAAATATTGAAGAAAATTATCTGGTGTCATTTTGAGTTCACTGTTTTCCCCCCCATTAGCCTCAGGGGAGCCTGCTAGTACGCAGCACATCTGATTTAGTGTGGTTCACGGGTGTCAGATCGTGTTTAGTTGGAGGTACTCTCAGTGGCTACGTTCACGCAGTCAGTGTTTGAGATTGACAACCGTATTTACTAACTGGTGTGACTCTCGTTCCGTTCTTATGACGGCTTACAGGAGCTTCTCAAAAAGACCCACATGCCCTGATGACATATAACTCATCTTGTTGTTGTGCACCAGGGCCTTCCACTTCCCTCTCTGTCCAGTTAGATCCAGTTTGTTTGTTTTTTGGCTCAAGACAGCAGTGCATGGACAGTTCAATCATTCAAAATTACAAAGTTCTGTCATGACACTTAACTCAATCTGCTTGCAATCACATCTTTCTCTATAGGGCGCAGCTGATTGGTTCCTGCTGTATCAGTAGCCAATGAGCTCGCTCCTCAGCCTTCAAATACTTGTTCAGCATTTGCTGTAGCAGTCGTAGCTCACTTTCAGAACCCTCCACCTTCACCAGCCTATAATATAATATAATATAATATAATATAATATAATATAATATAATATAATATAATATAATATAATATAATATAATAATTAGGGCTTGGCAAATTAACGCGTTAACGCGGGTGATTCATTTTTTCAGCTTAACGCATTAAAAATATTTAACGCAAATAACGCAGCATCCGTTTTTATATCCATTTTTGCCCAGCGTTACATGATCACGCTCCTATTCATGTAAATGCTTCCAAGCGCGACAAGACACAAGAGAACGCACTGTAGGTCAATGTCCTGTCTGTGTGGCTGCGTCTCATGTCAGCTAATCGAGGACACTCTAATGTGGCGTTCATACCGGACGCGATTCATGCGAAGGTGGACGCTTGAACATTTTGAGTTTACTCGCGTCATTCGCGCGTGACAACTACACAACAGATGCGAATTCGCGTCATGGGAGGGGCTTCTATATGAGCCTATATGAGCCAGCTCGTCTCGGTCACTTGACGTCTTTTTTGTAAAAAATACTACTATTAATGTGTGACAAAACGTAGTTTAAAGACTTTTTCAGGCGATAATATAGTTGTTTAAAGCTCAAATCTGTGGTTAATTCATAAAAAGAGTGCCTATTTGAGCATTTTATCTGGCTTTTTTCGCAGTTGTGAGATCCAGGCGATCAGTGACATTCCGCGCTCGTTTACCCGGCGAGACTCGCCTTTCCTCGGCTAGTCCTTCTCACATTTGCCGTTGGCTCTGGCTCTTTTTTTCTGCTCCAGTCTCGTTGTGAAATGGCTGACATAGATTTTGTTGAGAGGGTAGCTGACTGTCCGACCTCCTCACTCACTTTCTTCCAAGCAAGATCCTTTTTTATTCCTGTTCCTGTAGTGATAGGATGATGTATCATACAGCTCTGGGTATCCACATACAGCCACCATTATCTTGTCCTCCATTGTTGTTCGAATTTCTGCCTCCGCTTGTTGTTGCCGTAATGCCGACGAAACGCTGTTATTTTCATCCGGATTGCAGGTCCACTTTGTTCAGCCTTCCTAGGGACGGGGGTGTGTTGCAGTGCGTTTAACATACAACGTTATATGCATGTGTGTATGAGACAGAGGGGAACATGGTCACATTTGCAGAAGATACATGCTGCCCATCATAAATCAAAGCACGAGACAGACAGGGGTCGGAGGAGAAGACCGGAAAATGTGATATAATGGACAATATTCGTTTGTATTTGCAATACACGAGCCGCGGTTCAGCTGCGCGAGACAAACATTGCCAATGTGTGAATGCAGGACGGGCGCGCGCGGCTCCCGCTGCACATTTCACGGAGGAAAGCTTCCACAATCTTTGCGAGTTCAATGCAGGATTCTTACAACGGCTTGTCCTGAAAGATGGATTTAAAAACAGAAGCTGTTTACGGGCCACAACCTGTAAGTATGATTTATTTTTCATCGATGTGTTTTCCTGTAATAGTTTGTATTGTTAATTGTACGTTGTAGCAAGGAAGTAAACAGATGACAACGCTGTTTGGCTCTGCAAACCAGTTTGTTAAATGCTCATTCATACTTAACGTTATCCGACAAACACCAAACGTTACAAACTCTTTTTTAAATCTCAACAGCGAACTTGGCACTAGTGTAAATTATTCTTTGATTAGAGCTTTTATGTATTGTTTATCTACAGGCATGCTAAACATGGTTCTGTGTTTGATTTGGCGACTAGTAAAGCCAATGTTTAGTGTTTGTTCTTGCGACAGATATTTGGCTATAATCGTTCTAAAACAGTAGCGTGTCATTCAGTAGCGATCACTATAGATCCGCAGTCTTTACTCTTGAGGACTGAACAGGTTCTGCCCGATCATCTTCACTTAAATTGTCTGGGTCTGATTCGGGCTCAAATTGGTATGGTTTTATTGACGCCATTGTTTCTAATACTACCCAAAGCACAGGCTACCGGTAAAGGTAAGGGGCGTGACGTTTCCGACAAACGTGCACTAGGCGGTTAGCGAATCACAACACACTGGGTCAGCCAGGGGCGTAAATCGCGGGGGGGACAGGGGGGACAGGACCCCCCCCCAATCTGAGGGCTGTCCCCCCCTAGAAACCATGCTGAGTATTGTAAATAATATAACAATATATACTTAAAATAAATGTGTAAGTAGTAAAACAATACAAACGCAAACGGGACAAAAAAATGCGTTTTAAGTTTAGAAACATTTTGAGTCCCCCCTCCCCCTTGCCCCACAGTGGTTTGATCCACCGTGCACCTCAACTAACGTTACCCATAGACTGTAGAAAAACTACCACACAAGTTTGGGGAGAGAACAAGGCTCTTCAGACAGCAGTTGTGAAACACCAGTAAGTAGCTGTCAAGGCTATTTTATTCACTTTAAACGTCAGATGAAGTGATTCTTTTCTCTTTAATACAGATTAGGCAAAACACTGTTAACATCCCTTGCCCACTGCCACACTGCCCCGCTCCACTGTACAGTAATAAAATCATTGAGTTCAGTTAGAGAACTGACAAAACAATTAAAAACTGAACGTGTCTGCTCAATACAGCACCAGCCGAACGAGCAAACCACTGACAGACAAGATTATCGAAGATTTGGTTTCAAAGCATAAAAGCGCCTATTTAAGGGAGTGTGTCATTGGACTGTTTTGTTGTTGTGTTTTTCATTACGAATAATAGGCTAATGAACCCAAAATTCAAGCAACCCGCCCACAAATTCTAAAAATTGGCTAATTCTAAACCGAAAGTTCAGTCAGATCTGTGTAGGGTTTTGCTCAATATGATAATAAGTGGCAGATCAGAGGGCTTGCTGCAGTTGAAAATCTAAATATTTGAATATAATAGTATACAATACTATGTGGAGGACGCAAGATAATTTAATAATTATAATATGACTGCGTGGTGAACCTTAATCGTATTTAAACTACTATCGCTTTGTGTTGTTGGTCAGATAAAATGACAGAGAAAAGAAAAACGGACATTTATCCATTTTTTTTTTTTTGTGGTACACATATCCTTACAAGTACGATTTTGGCTGTATTTGTGTCCCCTTCAAAAATTGCTCTTGAGAAATTTCATGTTTATTGTCCCCCCCAACTTTTAGATGAAATTTACGCCCCTGGGGTCAGCTAACCAATCTGAGCCCATTGCGTATTTTTGAGGGACTGGCTTCATACAGCCCAGAAACCATCAGACCGTTTTTACAAGGAGGGACAGAGCAGTGTAGAATAAAGGTAAAATATATGAAAAATAAAGCAATTTTTTAAAAACGAAGCATGAACACATGTTCAAGCTTTCGAAAGAATGTGTTTTACCACCCCTTTAACATAAACTGGAAAGTCCCTCAAATCTAATTGGCTGATTGTAATGCCGTTGATTCAGGAACATGTTGCACTTGGTGAAATCACATTCACCACTTAATTGTTCATGGCATAGATTAAACCAGGAAACATTCCTCAGACATTTTGGTCCACATTGACATGATAGCATCATGCAGTTGTTGCAGATTTGTTGGCTTCACATCCATGATATAATAAATATAGAGAACCGATTAAAATGTTTGAATAGCAGTGCACATACATTTCAGGTTGTTTTTATTGCTCTTTTGCACAGCTGCATCTCAAAGTGTAGATGCATTATTTGATTTCCCTTCCCATTGAGTTCTCTGAGACTCTTGTAGATGTTGGCGCACAGGCATGCATGTTTAAATACTTCTCTCTCTGTGACCAAACATGCATGTCTCCCTGTGCTTGGGTCCCCACTGCTGTGGTCAATCTACCAACAGGCAATTTGAGTTCCTTACCCTGTGGTGCAAATTAAGGATGCTTACTGGATTCCACGTGTCAATTCATGTTGAGAATTTGCCACCAGAGTGGAGACCAATGGTGCATTCACGCTTGGCCTTGCACATCTTACTTAAAGAAGCAGTGAGATATTTGCAGGTTTGAGTTTCATTTTGTGGAAATTAAGTCTTGATTCCAGGTAAAACATGCAAGATAGTGATAAATAATAAATACTTTATGTGTGTTCCATACACTGTAAAAAAAAAACCCGTAATGACTGGCAGCTACGGCTGCCAAACAAAAACCATAAAATTAAAGTAAAATAAATAAAAAATAAAGTGCAAAAACAATAATTTTACAGAAATTTACATTAAAAGCTTTAGTGAAAAACACTGTTATTTTACAGATTTTTTCCTTGTTTAAATTAAGATATTTTACTTTAATTTTACGTTTTTTGTTTGGCAGCCATAGCTGCCAGTCATTTACCATTTTTTATACAGTGTTAAACTGTTATTTTACTGATTTTTCCTTGTTTAAATTAAGATATTTCACTTTAAATTTACGGTTTTTGTTTGGCAGCCGTTGCTGCCAGTCATTTACCTTTTTTTAACAGTGTAAAACTGTTATTTTACTGATTTTTCCTAGATTATTATGATCAAACACCTTCAATAAAGTGACAGTACTAAAAGTTCTGCAGAAAAACACTGTTATTTTACAGATTATTACAATACAAACACATTCAATAAAGTGTTAAATTTACAGTTTTATTTTGGAAGACAAAATACAGTCTGTAAAACAATACAATACATAATACATTTCAAATGCAGATTACAGTGGAACAGTTTCATCAAATTTTTAAAGTTGAATAAAATTTCAAACTGAAAAAAATACAAAACTGATACATTTACAAGATTGTCACGGATTCACTATTGATTCTAAAACTTGAAAAGATGTAAATTTATGTAAACAAATTCTTCAGAGCCCCCAGGAGGAATTGAAAAACTAAAAGTTGACTTTATCTTGTAAGTTAGGGTTACTAATATCATGATGAGGTCATGATTTCACCTTGTAACAAAATAACAAATTGTGCCATTTACTGTTAGCTTTGTATTTTCCAAATAAGTTTTATATTGTTTTCCTCTATATTCAACTGAGCCCCGAGGGCTCCATATAGCTCTGATAATATATGTGGACAAACATTTACCATTTAATTCCGAATTCAAGCTATATAGTGTAATAAGAAATAAAAATCAAAACATACAACAGGTCCATGATTCTGCACCAGAAGGGACAGACAGCAGATCATGAGCAATCCCAAATCTCCAATAATCAGCTGGATCTGTAAAACAAAGAAAGAAAAAGACATTGATTCACTGAAAAGTCCTTAAAAAGGGAGGAATTTGTTTTTGTACCTTTCCTTTAAACAACATTTGACATTGAAATATTCTGGCTATATGAACACAGAGTCCACTCAGCTTTGAGATGGTTATTGGTGATTATTGTCCATAAAATTTGGTCCAATGTAGCTTGGTTACCAACATTATTCAAAATATTTTGTTTCACAGAAGAAAGTCATACAAGTTTGATAAGACATGAGGGTGAGACAACAATGAGGGAGTTTTCATTTTGAGTGAGCGATGCTTTTAAACTCAAGAAGGCACGTTTGAACCAGAGTTGTGCCTTGGTGCTGAGTTGCCTGTGGTCACATTTCCACACACATAAGGCTCCCGTAACAGTATTAATGTTGGGTATGGCATGAATACTCACTTCCTCTGAAGATCATGTGGCAGATTTCCATTCCCAAAACTTCTGGATCATGAGGGGGGAAGAAACATACACACACATATTAATGATCAACTTACTGACAGAGACATGGACTTGCAAAATGTACTCACCAGGTCCATACAAAAACTTCACAGTAGATCCAAAATCCTGGTTTGCCTATAATTCTTCAGAGTCCAAGAATGGTGGTTTTCATGTCCTCTCATGTGTTGACAGTGTTCTCAGATTACTCATTCCAAAGCTCCTTTACTTTTTATGACAAGCTTGATCTTAAAACTACCAGTAGGGATGGGCATTATGACCATATTATTCTACATACAACAGACATTTTATTTCGAAATAACGATACCACAATATAGTTATTTCATTTTATAGATATTTTATTAAGAAATACTACAGAATAAAACTGCTTAGTCTTCACTGTATGATATTCTATGCATTAATATCACTTCTTAAAAACGCAGAAGGTCTTCTCTTTTGTTGTTTGATTCAAATTATGGGCAGTTTATTAATCTGCTGCCCCTTTAAGAACGGATGCACAATGACACGCATCCGGGATTCCCCACGTTAACTTGAACTGTTTAACTCTAAACATAACGTTAACTGACTGTTTAAATCAAGTGAATGCCTCACATGACAGGGATTCTGAGATAATTGTGTGCATTTTACCTAAAGGATAATTGATTTCGGGATCGCATGCTGTCTGAGAGAGGCGGCTTACTCTTTATTCTTCATTCATGCTTGTTTCTTTATCAAAATGTCAATAACTTTAAGTAACGTTAGTACAGTGCTACGCGGATATATTTACATTCCGTGATATAAAAAGGTAACATAATTGCAAAATCTCTAAGGATAGTCACTATCTTCGTCATAGCGCCCAGCCCTAGCTTAACAGTATTACAACATAACAAAACGCAGAAACAGAATATGTAAGTTATTCGCGATTAGCATATCACTTCAATGCACTATATATTGATGTGACAGTAGAAAAAATATAAAGGGATTTATTTACCTTCTGCCGTCTGTTGTCCGCCATTGGTAACTTAAATGTCTGTTCATATTCATGTTTTTCAATCTCAATCGACATCCCACAATCAAAATGATGTAAAATGATCCATGTAATGCCATTAATGGACCGACGAAGCAGTCCTGTTGCAGATTAGAAGCCGCGCCGCGAGCACTCCAATGGCAACGGGTGTAAATTCAAACTTGATCGGTAGAAGGCGCGCACAGTTGTCATTGGCCAGATTTCTAGATGACGTTCAGATTGACCAATCACGCTCAAGTGAACACGGAAAGACAGCAAATAACCTTGCAACTATAGAAATAACTTGTTTTAAACTACAGTTAGCAAATGTGTATATTAATTTTTATTTGCTGTTATATTTAATTAATTGGCCAAGTGGTGTTTTGTGGTGTGAGCAGAGGCTTGAAAGTTTCAACCTGTAGAGCAGTGCAGATTTGTACTCTTTAAAAACAGATTGTTTGATATTTAGTTTCCTATATAGTTTGTTATATTTGTATCCAGAATTACAGTTTGAATGTAAAAATACACCTACACTGGTAAAAAAATAATAATTAAAAAAGTCAAATGACTGGCAGCAACGGCTGCCAAACAAAAACATACAATTAAAGTAAAATATCTTAATTTAAATAAGGAAAAATCAGTAAAATAACAGTTTTCTCTCAAACTTTTAATGTAAAATTAAGTAATGTTTTTGCACTTTATTTGAATTAAGATATTTTACTTTAATTTTACGGTTTTTGTTTGGCTGCATGCCAGTCATTTACAATTTTTTTACGATTTTATTTTTACAGTGAAACTAATAAGATTTACTTTAAAATTACAAATAATAATGTTAAATTGTTAGTATGGACATAAACCTTTAATATAATGAGCTAAATATTTTATTACAGATTAGTTCTGTAATTTTTCATACATTTGTATGTAATTTTAGAAAACAGAAAAATACTGTATAAATAATACAGTTATTTCCCTGTATAAAAAATGAGAATGACTGTGTTTTGTCATTAATGATAAAATAATGGTCAAGTTGTTAATTTACAGATTTTTATATTTATTTTACATGAATTTGTATGTAATTTATGAAAACAGAAAAATACTGTATAAATAATACAGTAATTTTCCTGTATAAAAATGAGAATTACTGTAATTTGTCATTAAAGGTGAACTATGTAGGATTTTTGCAGTAAAATATCCAGAAACCACTAGGCCAGTGTTATATATTTTGTTCAGTTGAGTATTTAGAATATCCCAAATGTTTCCAACTATTTGTAAATCGTGAGAAATTGCTATTTTAACCAAGGAACCGGGACGTGTGAGCTATGCGTGTGAGGGAGTCGCCTGTCGATTGCGTCATATCTGCGTCACCCTCGGTTTCCGGTTTTATTCAGTGAAACACTTTACTCTCACTGCAGTGTGAACAAGTGTCATAGCAGCCGCCGAGCAAACGTCATAACTTCCTTTTCAACACACTCAGATATATCTAATACGATAAACAGAGTTGCGTTACATCATACTCATGACTGGAAAAGAGGAAGTGGCGCCGGCCACCGTGTCATAATAAAAGTCCCGCCGGCGACTATGCCATAATAACAGTCCCGCTCTTCAATCGCTCCTGCGGCCTTGCTCAGCTCCACAACACTCGCTCCTGCTCTGCTTCAGACTACAGTAATGTTAATAATCGCATCCATGAACATGATTTCTGCCCGAGTCCTATCCTGACTGTTTTCCACCGGCTTGGAGGTGAAGACCACATGTCCCAAGATTCTGCGCTCAAACGTGGCGTCATCAAACTACGCCTTTGTTTTGAACAGGCGACCTCTAGTGGACGGAAAAGTTACATAGTGTAGCTTTAATGATATAATCCTTAAAATAACAGTCAAATTGTTTATTTACAGATATTATTTGTAATTTTACATAGTTTTAAACATAATTCAAAATTACAGGAAAAAACTGTAAACAATTTAGTTATTTTCCGTAAAATTAGGATTTTTTTTTTTACAGTGTACACTATACAATACTTTTGCTTAAAATGAGGAGAAAGAAAGTTACTCATAAGTGCACAACCTACTCTGCTAGAAATTTTATTTTCCCAGAAGTTCTCTGAACGTCACTGGTGTCAAGGACATCGCCTAGTAATGTCCCTGGAACTTTTCGAGACGGTCATGATGGTGAGTTCTTTAAAGGGTTGGGGGACGTTATTAAGCGGACCTTCATGGAACATTGAGGACGTTCTCAGAACATTTAGGGTAACATATTTTATTTGGAAATTTGATATTGCCAGAACATTCTCACAATGTCCCCACTGGTGTCAATGATGTCACCTAGTAACATCCCCAGAATGTTCCAAGACGATCATGATGGTGAGTTCTTTAAAGGGTTGGGGGACGTTATTAAGCGGACCTTCATGGAACATTGAGGACGTTCTCAGAACATTTAGGCCCGGTTTCACAGACAGGGCTTAGACTAAGCCAGGATTAGGCCTTAGTTCAATTAGGACATATAAGTGACTTTTATAAACGTGCCCAAGAAAAAAACATTACTGGTGTGCATCTTGAGACAAAACAATGCCACTGACATATTTTAAGATTTGTCAGTGCAAGATTCTTTCAGTTAAAACAGCACAAACATGCATTTTAGTCTAGGACTAGCTTAAGCGTTGTCTGTGAAACTGGGGGTTAGGGTAACATATTTTATTTGGAAATTTGATATTGCCAGAACATTCTCACAATGTCCCCACTGGTGTCAATGATGTCACCTAGTAACATCCCCAGAATGTTCCAAGACGATCATGATGTGGAGTTCTTTAAAGGGTTGGGGGGACATTATTTTGCAAACCTTCATGGAACATCCAGGAAGTTCTTAGAATGTTTAGGGGAACATGTTTTATTTAAATTTGATGTTCCCTGAATATTCTCAGAATGTCCCCGCTGGTGTCATGGACGTCACCTAGTAACGTTCCCAGAATGTTCCTAGACGGTCATGATGTGGAGTTCTTTAAAGGGTTGGGGACGTTATTTTGCAATCCTTCATGGAACATCCAGGAAGTTCTTAGAATGTTTAGGACAGGGATGTCCAACCCTGGTCCTGGAGAGCTACCACCATGCAGATTTTAGCTCCAACCTCAATCAAACACACCTGAACCAGCTAATCATGGTGTCCAGGGTGCTAGATAATTAAAAACAGGTGTGCTGGAGTAGGGTTGGAACTGAAATCTGCTGGACGGTAGCTCTCCAGGAGCAGGATTGGACACCCCTGGTTTAGGGTAACATATTTTATTTGGACACTTGATGTTCCCAGAACATTCTCAGAACGTCCCCTCCTACGTGGGTACACACTTATGACAGAATGAAGTTCGCATAAAGTGGTTTTCTGTTGCACTTTATTCCAGGTCGAACCTGAGAATGCTTGGAAAGGTCTTTGATGCTTCTTGACTGTAGCACTAGTTATTACATACCCTTACTTTTAACATTTCACTTCTCCTTCCAAGTACATGCTGTTTTGCGTAGTGTTGATTGCCTGCATTTTAGTGCGTGTCCCAGTTTACATCTGTTTAAATGATGCTTGATAGTCCAGGTCAGTAGTTTTGTACAGCCTTGTAAAATAGTTTCCTCTCATTGCTTTACATTTGGATGGATTTTTTCAAAAATACAATAAAAATGGTTATGTTGAACACGGCTTATTAAATGAGAGCTGACAAACGCACATAGGTTAGCAGTTCTAATTGTCTTGTATTGAATTTCTGTCCCCCCCAGGGTTGATTACAAATTACATTGCGGAACATTATCAACACTAAGGGATCAATAGTTATCAAATTAAGTTGTCACCTCTTCATGGACTCTTTGACATGTCTCATAAATGGTGAACTGTTTTGTGCTGTTATTGTCTAGCGGAGTTATATCTTAGAGCTAAACCTAACCATTCAGAACTATCTGAGAAATGTTGGTGGCCATTTAGCTGCCATTATAAATTAGTCTGATTTAAGCTTGAAATTAGCTCATTAGCTCGAAATCTGGTCATAATCACAGTATAGCCATAAAGTCTGTCTCCTCTAAAGCAGATCATAGATATTGTACTTCTGAGAAGTTGTATGTATTGCTCTTCTTTTAAACACTGCAGGTGTTCTTATTTGAGTTAAATAATTGAACTCCCAGTATGATGTGAATAATATTAAATTGATGCATTTCAATGCTAAACTAAAATCTGCCCTAAGGGCTGTTCTCAAATGACCTTGAGCAAGAAAAGCTTAAACTCAAATTGGTCCAAAAGGCACATAATCTACATAAAATAAATTAATTTGCTTTTATCCTGTATAGATTCAGTCATACCTAAGTTCTCTGATGAATGCATACAAATAAATGTTGCATTTATAGCTGTATGCCTGCTATATTTATTTCTTATTTATTTATAAATTGTGACATATGGAAGCCTGTTTTAATAAAAAGAAAAGAAAAGAAAAAATGTTTCATACGATTGTGACTTTATATCTCACAGTATGCATGTTTTGTACTTAAGTTGTTGTATCTTAAGCTCACAGTTACCCGTTTTTTTTGTTAGTTGGAGAACATACTGTTCCATACTGGAAACGTCCCACCCACACTACTGGAAATTGTGGTTGAGTTAGCAGCGCCTCCTCCAACACGGTCATATAGATAATGTGTGATTTGTTTTATCATGCATGAAGCATACACAAATTGAGTAGGGGGTGAAATCAAAGCAGCGTAACTTGTGACGGCCCCTAAACCAGACTCTCAACCCTTGAGCCCATCCACAGTGTGCTGGACTTAAAAGTGGAGCCAGTGTTTTCGAACCTTTCAACATCAGTGAACACAGATAATTAGTGTCACAGCTGGAGCACTGGCCCTGTTTGATGATGCAATAAGATAAACGGCCAAAGATTTATTTGCCAGTGCTGCCTTGGGAATCAGTGCTATCATGTTATCCTATCATCTTGTGTCTTTTCAAAGATCTCTGTAGGGGACGCCCATGATAAGAACGTCTCGTTAAACCCAGAGCGAACATTTCAGACTTACGTATGTCTTAGTACCAAGTCCCTGAACAAAATCTTGTTCCATCTTTCATATTTATGTTTTGACATCCCGGCCATCATACAAACAGAATAAGACATACATGTTTTTGAAAGTAGCATACTAAGTTTAAGCTATACAGCAAAAAGAGCATCAGTTGTTATGCTGAGCACGAGAAAGCTTTAGCATGCATGTAGTTGCATCAATCTGACACATATGAGCAGCCCTATATTTATCTGTTAGAAGCGGTTCTCTTCATTTGGGATTTGTGATGCATATTTAAAGACATGGCATGAGGATTCGCGTAGAAAGAAAACCTGAAGCAGTGGAATAGAAAGGTCCCACCGGGTGGGCGCTGTGGGGGGAACAGTAGGGGGCCTCCAAGTGTTGAATTCAAACGAGCATTAATCTACAATTCGGTGAGCATCTGTGAGGGTAGACTATTTGGAAAATATATATTGAAACAAGGAGAAACACATCAAAACATATCAAGCAAGCAAACTGAAATATCCTAGCAGTGTATATGGATCTCCTCGGTGTTGCTTCCAAAGCAGCTCGCTGCAGCCGAAGGAAAGCAAAGGGTGCTTTTATGTAGTACCTGACTAATTGCAGTACCTAAGTTGTCTGGCTATCACCAGACCAAGCTCAATTTGAGATTGAACATTGGTCTTTGGAGTCTGCTATGTATTTTCTACTGCACAAGAGGAGTGATAAACAAGCATAAATTAAATGACTCTGTACGCAATTGGAGAGTCCTTGGATAGTTCCAATCAGACCACAAGAGGCGTGATCAACGGGCAACGACCCATCGCTTCTCAATCCGTCATCGTGTTAAACCCACCAATAGCGTGCCAGGTGGATAAGCCAGTCTGTGATTGGTTCCCGCAAAAGTGTAACAGAAGCAGTAGAAATGAATGTACAGGTTTCCAGACTGAGTTGCAGGGTGAAATCAAATCGCCGGCAGATCAAGCTGGGTTTACCTAGTCTAGTACCTAAGTGTTACCTTGCTGACTTTGTGACATGAAATGCAGCATTACACTGTTTAGCGTTCATGCGCAGAAAAACAAAAGCCAGTTGCATTTAATCAATGGAAATGTAAAAGTCAGCACTTCATTTTGTGCAACTTTGAAGCTTGAATGAACTTTTCATTTCATGGATAACAGAAAACACCTTTTGTGAACAAAATGATCAACATGAGCATTTGTAGAAAGAAAAAAAAAATTCCTTTCATATTATTTAAATATGAAGCATTTCATGGATGTAAAAAAAGCATTTTATGAAAGTTTTTCAGGCATTTTGTTCTCCATTATCCATAAAATGAAATGTGCAATGAAATGGAAAATTAAATGGTGTGAATTGTGTTACTTTTGTCTGTATTCAAAATGCATTAGCGTCCTTACATTTAGTCATGAAATACTAGGCTATATGAGGAATTATATCACCAAAGTGTTTACTGCAAGGGCTAAGGGCATCATTCGGGACATAGTGTACTCAAATTAGTCAACGAATAGGCTTCCTTCATCCTGCTTCTGCTTCAGTAACAACAGGCCTAGAACAATTTTACACTATAGCTGCTTGTTGAGCCAGCTTTGCTAGACAGATTTTGGTTTTAAAATAATTTAAAACAGCACAAAGAGCAACAGGATATGGAACTAGTATGCTGTGCAATGTCCTCGCACAACCCTACTTTATTATAATGTCTGAGTTGTTCACTTTCACCTTGCTTTCTTCATACCGGTTCCTACCCTTCCTACCCTACATTCCCTGTAGGGAGCTAACAGCTCATCAGGTTTGCATGCTAAGCGAAACTAATAAACCATTAGATCAATTCACAGTATCCCCCATTTAAGACTTGCTCATACTTGCAGATACACATTTAAACATTTCTCAATCATACGAGTCAATCATATTTTCCAAGCACAGTACAAATGAGGCTATAAACCAGAGAGAATCAGCTTCTGTCACTCACTGTGTCTCAGTTCCATGTGTTTCATCATGGACGCCAAGAGCTAATCACCAGATGCGATGTAAACATGACATGCACATATGAAAACACAGTGCTGTAGCTTGGAAAACCTATTCCTGAGATATAGGTACACATGGGCTTGCATTGTTGCAATAATACTACTAATAATAAACCTCCTTGAGTGTCATAAAACATCTCATTCCCTTGAAGCACCAATAAACGTCATTCCTTGGAGAAACCCATTGCAGCTACAAAGCATATACTATAAGAATAGGCCTTTTAAAGATATGTGTGTGCTGAGGTCTTAATAAGTGATGCTGTTGTTGCAGTAATTATGTGCTCTATTTTCAAAGATGCCTTTAAGCGCTTGATTAGCCTGTTTTCATTTCTCATTTATGATTTTCATGGTGCACAGACATTTGTAAGGATGTACTACACGGGAATGGGCTACAGTAGTCATGATAAGTGATTAGTAGCAGTGATTCTTCACATTGGAGAGGCTGCTCACTGTAAAGTCGATGATTGGAGCAGAGCTTGACCTCTCTAAATGTAATGGGTGGAGCTTGAAGGCCAAGCCACACCATAACCATAACCATAACCTTACCCCTTATCCCTAGAACCTGATTAAACTCATCCCACATATTAGTTCCACACAGGTCCACTAGGTCCAGCTCCACCCATTATGTCCAGAGAGGAGGAGCTCATTTGGGACGTCTCCTATGCTTTAAGGTGAAGTGTGTAATTTGTGCTCTAAACAGAACTTCAAAGATGACTTTTTTCAAAAAGGTTTTTTTTTTCCCCATCTGCCACTGGTTGACCAAAAAGATCTCACTATGAAGCCAATGTTGAGCCAACGGTATTACAAATGGCTTACAAATTCACCTTTAATAGTTTGTTGTGTAGTTTGTTGTGGTGAAGAAAGGCCTTCTGAAGCGAATCGATGGGTTTGTGTAAGAAAAATATCCATATTTAAAATTGTATAAAGTAAAATATCTATCTGTCCGACCGCCTCTCGAAGTTCAAAACGCTTACGCTACGTCCGACGTCATTACTCTTGCCAGTTACTCTTTTTCCATACATTGAATATGGAAAGCGTTTTGGTAGAAGCTAGATATTTTACTTTATAAAGTTTTAAATATGGATATTTTTCTTACACAAACCAATTGGTTCGCTTCTGAAGGCCTTCTTATTAACCCCCCAGAACCATGTGGATTACTTTTATAATGGACGGATACACTCTAGGGCTTCAAATTTTGGGCTGCCATTCACTGCCATTATAATGCTAGGAAGAGCCAGGACATTTTTTAATATAACTACGATTGTATTCATCTGAAAAAAAAAAGTCATATACACAGGATGGATTGAGGGTTGAGGGCAATTTTAATTTTTGGGTGAACTATCCCTTTGAAATAGAAATTTGTTATTTTAAATTGTTAAAATATTTTACAATATTAGTGTATTTATTGTATTTATTATGAAACAGCCTTGGTTAGACTAAAATACTTATTTCAATAACATTTTCAAAATCATACCAACGGTAGTGTACATGGATTAAATTGGAAAACAACGATTTGTATGCATGTACACAATAGTGCTTTAGATTTAACCAAGAAAAGGAACAAATACAAGATGGCAAAACAAAACAAAAGATGAAGATGAGATAAACTGAACTCAAGTGGGTAGAATGTGACATACATTTCTATTAAAGTCTCCTGTTTGCCAACCAAAATAATGACCTGGGAGAGTTGCTCAGTCCATTATAGTGAAGTTGTTTATGGATGTGTATGTCAGTTGTAGTCTTCATATGACGGCAAAGCAGACAATGCCATTGCTCTTAGGACACAATTCATTTTATAATGTAATTATAAGTAGTTCGCTACCTACTGTATGTCTGCCGGCACTGATCTACTGTCCTAGCAAACCCTGTGAGCTCACCTAATAGGGAGCTTTGGGCTTCCCAATGATAACAAGGTTACAAGTTTTAAAAAATACTCTGAATGCATGGATGCTTTAAGGGCAAAGTGTGCATTTGAAACGAGGGGTGAGGACATTAAGATTCGCTCAGTCGCCTACAGATGGTCTCCAACAATAATAGTAATATAACAATCCTTGTGTAGTGTAACCACTGGGATCCCAGGCACCGTAATTAGGCTTTCAATTAATTCAAGCATGCTCGGAAAGAAAAACCAAAAAGTATCCTCGAATGCGTGTCAAACATGCCCCTTCTAATTGGTCTTTTATGAAGTTGTAGGCAATTCCTTGAACGACCAGAACTAACACTGAAGTTCTCCTGAGTTCAACACATTATATAAACCCTGTCTCGAGCGAAGGCACTATTATTTGCCGTTTCTGCTAGAGCCTCCCACATGCATCACATTGATTCATCTCGTGAGTCATTATCGAAATCTCTTTAGCTGGCTTTTTTGACAAGCCTCAGTGATTGGCGTTAATGAACACAGTACATAGAAGATACATCAAAGAAGGAAAAGGCTGGTTTTATGGGGTGTAGATGATGTTGCCTGGACGTTAGTGATGGGTTTGGAGATGGCATAGTTAATTTGAGTCTCTAAATGATGGAAGTTTAGGGAGGGTTGCATTAGTCAGGTTTAGTGCTTTTGTCATGGTCTATTGTGCATATCCAATTTTAAGCCATCGTTTTCTTAGACGTGCTAGAAACATGCTTCTAAACCAGTTCTAAATATGACTAGGCATCTGTGCAGACAATGGGATGTTGAATGTTATCCAGTTCACAGTACTAGTGTTTATTAGTGTTGGTGCTTGTAAGGTTGCTACCTGATCATGCTTATGGTTAGTGCCTGAAATAGTGCTTTTGATATTGCATGTATTTCCTGCAAAACAACCTCAGTACACTATGAACAATCTAGCACACCACAGAAAGCACCCAGGACACCCTGTATAACAACCACATAGCAATGCGATAACAACCTCAGAACACTGTAGCATCCATCCATCACACCATAGTAAGCACTTGGATTACCATAGTAATGTAAACTTGTGCTAACAAACAAGACAGCACTGATACACCCTAATGACCTCTCTGAACATTATAGCAGTTTCGCATGGGCAAGCACCACTCACATTTTCTTCAGAAAATGTAATAATATATAATCTAGCTGTTCTTATTGTTATTCAGAAGATTTTGTCCCCCCGTTACAGGTAATTCGATTCGCTTTAGGGGGGACAGAGGTATGTAAATGTGTTTTGTGAGAGTAAATGGAACCTGAAATACACACTATTTACATTTTTTCCTAAAAGTGTGCTGTGATCACAGAGCATGGAGTTTAATACATGTTCTCCCCATGTGCCTACAGCAAAATGTATAAAAAGGCATTTGCAGGTTGGATTGAGTCTTTGATTGATTGGATTCAGGACTCTTGTGTTACCCAGGTATGCTTTGCTCTCAGTAACGTTTATACGCTGTAGTTATCACGACTGTGTACACGTCATTAGTCATCTAACTCTCTGACTTGAGGTCTCTGCAGATTGTTCGCACCTGCTTCTGCCTGCCTTGCATTTACCAGGAACTTTGATTTATTACTTAATGTAAATTTCATTTTGTATTCCTACACCATCAATATCACGGCAGCCTGTACACAGAAGCCAGAGGAAGTTCAAACATTTGTTCATGTGGTGACATGGCGGTTTTTAACAAACTTTATATTTTCGGTCAAGTGGGAAAGTCTTGTCAGCCACCGTGATGAGTGAACTGATTGCTGTGAGGTACTTGCAGATGCTCACACACTGGGCTCCACAACAAGTCTTGAAATTTAACTGGCTTGTAGTGAGTCTAACATACTGCATAGCTTTTTACCTGTGATTTATTGTGAATCTAGACTCTGCTGAAGCCAGCATGTTTTTTTTGTTTTTTTCTGTGCTGGTTGCACAATGCTTCTTTATTTGTCTAACCAGAAATATTTCCTTTTCCATCCGTCCATCCACCAACATAACTTACTACCTACCTATTTGTTTGTCTCTGTCCGTCCATCCATCATTCATTCATTCATTCATTCATTCATTCATTCATTCATTCATTCATTCATTCATTCATTCATTCATTCATTCATTCATTCATTCATTCATTCATCCATCCTGTACATCAATCCTTACATCCATACATCCATCCACCAACATACCTACCTATCAATGTATTTGTTTGTCTGTCCATCCATCCATCCACCAACATACCTACCTATCCATTTATGTGTTTGTCTGTCCATCCATACATACATCCATCCATCCACCAACATACCTACCTATCTATTATTTGTTTGTATGTCCATCCATCGATCCACCAACATACCTACTTTTCCATTTATTTGTTTGTCTGTCCATCCCTAATGTAATTTTTAAATTAAGATTAAATCTATCTGAACAGACAGATTTCCTTGTCCATCCATCCCTATTGCAATTTTTTAATTATGTTAAAATCCATCCATCCATCCATCCATCAATCAATCAATAATGTCATGTTTAAATAAAGTTCAAATCTATCTAACCAGACATATTTCCTTGTCCATCCATCCATCCCTATTGTCATTTTTAAATGAAGTTCAAATCCATTCATCAGTCCATCCATCCACCCATCCCTCCACATTGTTTGTTTGTCTGTCTATCTAACTTGTCCATCCACCCCATTAAATTGTACCATGTGCAAATAGCTGGGAAAATGCCACAATAATCAATATGTACAACTGAGCCTGCTGGCAAATTTAAAACAAAATAAAAAAGAAGAAGAGAAAAATAGGTATTAAAATCAGTTATATCCCACCTTTAAGAAGGGAAGTGCTTCATTATCAGTCTCCTAGCTGTCAACTTGAAGGTGACACCACGGTTTATACTATGTGCTTTGCTTTGCTGCCGGGTATATTGGTTTGTAAGACTTTGACTTTGAGGAAAGCAATATCCAACATATTTACAAGGTCTCTTGATCAAAGCACCTCAACACAAAACCAATGTGGCATTTTTACTAATGCAGTGGCATCAGTTTTCTTGCAGAGAAAGTGGTTGCACCCAACAGAGCTGTGGCAATTACAGTAGCCAGGACAGCTTCAGCCTGCTAGTTAACTCTGCGGTTGCTATGGGGGTGAAGCCTGCAGTAGGTATTCCACAAAGCTTGCTAATCATTTAATCATCATCTTAACTAGGCAACAACTGTTGATTGATGGTACTTGGCACATGCAGACTCTTCATTAGACATGCCGCGTAGGAGGTTCAACCGTTGAGTGTGGGCAAAGCAAAGTCAAACTACCTCACAGTGACAATCAGTATTACCTGCCAGCTCCTGGGAAGACAGAGAAGATAAAGAACACCTGAATCAGCTGCCACAGCAGTTAGAAGTACAGCTGCATTGTGGGAAACTCCAAGCTTCTGCTGTGAATTACATCCCTGAGAGCTGATGCACGTCAACATTAATTAAAAAATGTAACCAACCATCTTTTATTTTTGCACGCTCAGCTGCATGATGCACACATTATGAAAAACATGTACAGTATATATGTTAATCAAAACAATTATGGTTATATTCTACCAAGAAGGCCTGAAAAGTCTTCTAAGCTAATTGACAAAAAACTTTCTGTTCAGTAAAAAATCTCACCTTGCATGCCATATAAAAAATCTCAATGAAAATGATGGGAATGAAGGAATTAACTTACCGATAAACCATCTATGAGCAGGTGCACATAAAAAAGTGGGCAATCCGGGCCATGCCCTTAATTCATAAAAAGTTGTCCTCTGGTTAAACTGGTTATTCACTAGGGCATTGCAAGGGAATCCTAGGTGGCTGCTAGGGTGTTGCTAAGGTATCATGGGTGGTTGCTTGAATGTTGCTTGCCATTTGCTAGACTTTTCTTGGTGTTTGGTATTATGACTGGTTTCTAGGACATTGCTAGGGAGTTGTTAGGGCATTCTGACTTGTTGACCTACAAAGCAGTTTCTAGGGTGTTGCTAGGGTATCCTGGTTTCTTGCTTGAATGGTGCTTGCTATTTGATAGACTCGTCTTGGTGTTTGGTAGACTGGGTAAACCCAGCCTGATCTGCCAGCAATTTGATTTTGCCCTGCAGCTCAGGCTGGAAACCTGTACATTAATTTATCCTGCTTCTGTTACACTTTTGCGGGAACCAATCACAGACTGGCTTATCCACCTGGTGCGCTATTGGCGGTTTAACACAATGACGGATAGAGAAGGGATGGATCGATGCCCGTTGATCACGCCTCTTGTGGTCTGATTGGTTGAAGGACTATCCAATTGCGTACATAGTCATTTGAATTATGTCCGTTGATCATGCCTCTTGTGGTCTAACTGGTTGAAGGATTATCCAATTGTGTACAGAGTCATTTTTGATCACGCCTCTTGTGCAGCAGAAAATGCATAGCAGACTCCCCAGACCAATGTTCAATCTTAAAAGATTGACAATGTGTTTGGTGTTCTGACTGGTTTCTATGAGGGAGTTGTTAGGGTATTCTGACTTGTTGACTTGCTAGGCATTTTCTAGGGTTTGCTGAGTGGTTGCTAGGGTGTTGCTTGGTATTTGCTTAAGTGTTCTTAGTATTTGGAAGTTATTGTGTTCTAGCTTGTCATTAGAATGTTACTATGCAGTTGTTATTATTATAGGTTATCCTGACTTGTTACTAGGGAGTTGTTAGGGTGTCCTGGCTGGTTGCTTGGGGCATTGCTAGCCATTCTCTATAGTGTGTTCCTGATGGTTGAGGGTTTAGTGGGGTTTGAAAGCTCAGTAAGAAGTAGATTTTTTGGATTTTCTTTGACAAGGCAACATAATAATCTGCCGCATAGTAATGATTTCTTTGTGAGTTTATCACTCTGTCTTTACTGTGAAATGAATTCAATAGCTGCTTCTTATCTACAGGTTTTAACCGTTTTAACGTCTCTTGTAAAATTCACTCAGATTAAATTCTGTGAAATACAGAATTGCTGTGCTGCACTCCAGGAAGTGACATGTAAGGATACAAATTACATCTGTATTACAGCTCCTTTCACATTTTAAAACTCAATTATAAGTTTACAAGGGCTGCCTCTTTTCAGTTGTCTGTCTTAAATTACTTGTTTGACTTGTGCTCAGTGTGTGCTGCAATCTGTTGCTCAGATTTCACACAGTATTACTTCTGGCTTTACAATGCATTTGCATGCACAGCTACACAGCTAGATTCCACAGAAAGTGTCCAAAGCAAAGGTCTCGTTGGTGTCTATGTCCATCCTTTTATGGGGGACCCATGATCTTATGATGGGTACTTCCAGCAGGATAACGAGCCATGTCACAAAGCTCAAATCATCTCGAACTGGTTTCAAACTTGAACATGGCAATGAGTTCCTTAAACTCAAATGGCCTCCACAGTTACCAGATCTCAATCCAATAGAGCACCTTTGGGATGTGCTAAAACGGGAGAATCTCATCATGGATGTGAAGCCAACAAATCTGCAGCAAATGTGTCATGCTATCATGTCAATATGGACCAAACATCTATGAGAAATGTTTCCAACACCAGAAATCTATGCCATGAAGAATTAAGGCAGTTCTCAAGGCAAAAGTCCAGCCCATACATATGTTTTCCCATACATGCATAGTGGGATGTTTTCACATCACTCATGCAGCAGAGGTCTCTTGTATGCAAAGAGTATACCCCAAAAACCTTACTTAATGAGACACAAAGGGCTTTACCTCGCCATCGAGAATACACCATGCATGTTAAACAGCTCCTTTGATGATCTCACTTCTGTTTTTTTTTTTATCTCTTTCTTTTCCTTTTCCGTCGTCCCCGACTTTTCCCATCTCTCTTGGCTGCCACTGAAAAACTCAACTAGTTTCTTTTTCTCGCATCACTCATTCTAGAAGCAGCATGTTATGCATTGATTGGAGCGTTGCCGATTTACAAGATTATGCAGACAATTAACTAAGCTATTGAACTATATGCTTAACCGCACAAGTGTATTTTGCACATTCCAGACAGGACCACCTAAAACATTTTGGGCACAGTTTTGAACTAACGGATACATGTAAATATAGATATGTAAATGCATTAGCACATTGTGTTTGTTGCTAGGGTTGGGCGATGTCTCCTAAATTGGCAGCTGACGATGTTTACAGTAAAACATTGTGATGGACGATGATATTGTCGTTTTTTTTAATTAATACAAATATATAGTTTACTATATCTGTATTTTACTATCTCTTTACATTAATACTATTTTCTACTTCAAAACTATATATAATTTCTTTATTTTACTAACCCAAATAATGAATCATCCGCGCTAGGTTGCACGTGAGGGAAAAAAGTAGCTGCCTTCCACTTAAGAAGAGTTGTGCACTTTTTATTTTAATAAATCTCTTTACATTAATGCTATTTTCTACTTCAAAACTATAATTTTATTACTAAGCCAGTGTTTTGTATGTTAATGTTGTTTTACGTGAATAATACAGAGTGAAGCACAAAGCTTTGTTTACAAAGGAAATAAATTCGCAGCCATGAATGGATTCATGCCGAATGGAAGAGGCTGAGCCCAATTTAAGATTTGTCAGCTTTTTTATTCTGTTTTGCGACTTCCGTGAATTTTAACAATAGGCCTAACGTTAGTCCATTTTATCCCACATGGCCATCTCGTTTCTTTTCTCAAATCTTCACTCGCGTCGCACCCGTTTCTTCCTTTCGTTTGTTTATAAGTCTATTATACCCATTCACGTCCTTTACTGTGGGAAAGTAGAAAAACACTGTAGGATGAGTAGGCTACCTTTTTACTTAATTTTATTTAACACAGTTTGTGCTTGTTATTAGACTTGGTAAGGCTCGTCAAGTTTATTTTAATGGCGCATTTCACACACACAGGCCATTTTACTTTTGTTTTCTCTGGCAGTGAATAATCAAACATAGCTTAAAGGGGTGGTAAAGCACGATTTCACTTTACTAACTTTAGCTAGTGTGTAATGTTGCTGTTTGAGCATAAACAACATCTGCAAAGTTACAACGTTCAAAGTTTAAAGCAAAGGGAGATATTTGTTTTTAAAGAAATCAATTTCTAAGGACTACAGCAAACGGCCGGTAGGGACTACTAGACATTACTCCAGGGTCTCTGACATCACCAGCCCCCAATGCCTATGAAATCAAAGCACGAGACTGACAGGGGTCGGAGGAGAAGACCGGGAAATGTGACATAATGGACTATATTCGTCTGTATTTGCAATACATGAGCCGCGGTTCAGCTGCACGAGACAAACCAGCCAGTGTAAGCGCCGCTGATCTGCTGGAGCTCACAACTCCGAAAACCCCAGATAAAATGTACAAATAGGCACTCTTTATATAAATAAACCACAGATCTGAGCTTTAAACAACTACATTATCGACTGAAAAAGTCTTAAAACTCCGTTTTGTCACACATTAACAGTAGATTTTAACAAAAAAAGACGTAAACACAGCCCATGTCAGTCATTTCTCACCGAGACTAGCCGCTGGCAGAAGCCCCTCCTATGACGAGAATTCGCGTCTGTTGAATGAAGCGAGTAAACTCAAAATGTTCAAGCGTCCACCTTCACGCGAATAGCGCGATTTAATCGCGTCCAGTGTGAACGCCACATGAGACGGGCGCGCGCGGCTCCCGCTGCACATTTCACGCAGGAAAGCTTCCACAATCTTCACGAGCGCTATGAAAGCGGGATTCGCACAACGGCTTGTCCTGAAAGATGGATTTAAAAACAGAAGCTGTTTACGGGCCACAACCTGAACTAGGATTTATTTTTCGTCGATGTGTTTTCCTGTAATAGTTTGTGTTGTTAATTGTAGTCTATGTTGTAGCAAGGAAGTACACAGATGACAACGCTGTTTGGCTCTGCAAACCAGTTTGTTAAATGCTCATTCATACTTAATGTTATCCGACAAACACCTAACGTTACAAACCTTTTAAAATATCAACAGCAAACTTGGCATTAGTGTAAATTATTCTTTGACTAGAGCTTTTATGTATTGTTTATCTACAGGCATGCTAAACATGGTTCTGTTTGATTTGGATACTATAGTAAAGCCAATGTTTAATGTTCATTCTTGCGACAGATATTTGGCTATAATCGTTCTAAAAATACATAAGTAACAGTGTCATTCAGTAGCGATCACTATAGATCCGCAGTCTTTACTCTTGAGGACTGAACAGGTTTTGCTCGATCATCTTCACTAAAATTGTCTGGGTCTGATTCGGGCTCAAATTGGTATGGTTTTATTGACGCTATTGTACACAAAGCACAGGCTAGTAGTCTGAGGCTACCGGTAAAGGTAAGGGGCGTGACGCTTCCGAGAAACGTGCTCTAGGCGGTTAGCCAATCACAACACACTGGGCCAGCTAACCAATCAGAGCCCATTGCGTATTTTTGAGGGACTGGCTTCATAGAATCCGGAAACCATCAGACCGTTTTTACAAGGAGGGACAGAGCAGTGTAGAATAAAGGTAAAATATATGAAAAATACTGCATTTTTTTAAAAACGAAGCATGAACACATTACAGTGCACCCCACAAACACAATCAAGCCTTCGAAAGAGTGTGCTTTACCACCCCTTTAAATGTCTTGATATTTAATTTTCTTATATTCTTTAGGTTACCATTATTTACTGATACTCGTTTAAATGTTTCACTGACGGAAGTGCTGAAATAAACATGCATGCTTAGGCTATGAAAGGATGTTTGAGTCTCGTTTATTATTTCAAATTGTAGGCTATATCTGGCAAAGACTACAGTATTTAAAATAGAATATATGCATTAGTTATATTCTCAATATAATTTACAGAGCAATCCCTGCAAAGTTTTTAGTTTAACTATAGAAGAGGATTAGTGTGCGTCGCACTCACAACAAGACTCCAATGGGGGGCGTGGCATCACGATGGTGGCGCTCCATCATGATGTCAGTCAGCCATCACGATGGACGATGATATCGTCCATCGGCACAACCCTATTTGTTGCTGTGATGATTCCCAAAGAATGGACATACTGATAAAATATATACTTTTAATTCACTTTTTCAGCATTTGCCAAATTAATAAAAGTAGATGTGCTTTGCAATGCATTCTGGGAAAATGGCAGGCTTGAAAACTGATGATCTTGAGATGACCACTGTCTTCCAACCTGTTAATGAGAACAACTGCATGTGGTGGACAGTCCGGGTCAACAGGAAGCCACAGCTGTTCTTCCTGTGTTGTAGAAAAGCTACTAAACAAGTTAGAGACACACATAACAATTAAATGTCCTATCATGCCCCTTTTTATAAGACATAAAAGTCTCTGATGTCCCCAGAGTGTGTATGTGAAGTTTTAGATTATAAGTTGTATAGCATGTTAAAATGGTCACTTTTTGAGGGTGAGCAATAACGCACAGTTTCTGTGTCCCTTTAAATGTAAATGAGCTGATGATCCCGGCCCCCTTTCTAGAAGAGGGCGGAGCTTCAAGTGCTCATGTTAGCAGCTCCGATTACCTCAAGCACTGAAAATGACCGAAACTGTTCAGCCTTTTATGTTCAAACCGTGGTCGAACAATGATAGAGACTCAAGAAGAAGTGACAACAATGACAAAAGTGGATGAGACAGGACGTTTCTGAATGGATAGTTGATGAATATATGTAGCTGATGTGGAGTTAACTATCTTCAAGTCATCGATTTGCATATTCTGTCATGATAATCTATAAATCGCTCATGTGGGAACTGTTGTAAGATGCACAGAGCCAGAGAATATCTGCTGCAAGACAGAACAGGTATAGTTTAGTTTAATTACGGTTATAACTTAGGTTGTTACGTACTGTATTGCAATAAAAGTGAAAAGCTTGAGCAGACTCCAAAATGTGCTACTACAACAACTCAACCTCTTCTCAACATTACCTCACCCCTTTGTGTTCCCGGGGGCGGGGTTTATGTAAATGTTATGGTTTTTGATGTCACCAACCCGGGAAGAAGCTTGTTGTAGTCCCTAACAGCCGATTACAAGAAAATATCTCCCTTTGCATTGAGCTTTGAAACTTTGCAGATGTTGTTTATGCTCAAACAGCAACATTACACACTAGCTAAAGTTAAAAAGTGAAATCATAATCAAGGACCCCTTTAACATGCTTGCGTCACTTCGTTCTGATTGTCGTGCAATTTTATGGACCATGAGATGTTTCTATTTATTTTTGCTGCACTGAAACTAGCAGTGTTCATTATCTTCTTTTAATCATATACTCACTAACTGCATGTGGAAGTGCTGAATAAAACATTCACAAGACAGACTGTGCATTAGGAGTGCTGCTGCTCATTATACTAGCTGCATTTCTTGAGCATGTGTCACATTTCCCAGAATAGACAGCATAATTGCCATTGCATAAGGACGGGCAGGCTGAGGCAGCAGGGCACTCCTTGTAGTTCTGCTGTGCAGGGATGCTCTCTGACACAATCTGCGAGAGGTTTGGGGCCGTAATCGCAGCTGAGGAATGCAGCAGTATGGGGCACGCTGTTAAGGGGGGGTCACTTGATAGCTAGGCTCACAAAGCCAGACTTTTTACTAGATCCAATTTGTTGGTTATTACGGCCAAAAGCTGTCCACTTAAGCAGAAAGAGACTGGCATGTAAAGTGACCAGTCTCAGCTGAGTTTTGACATGTTGTTTAGGGAAACAATTGGACTCTTGAATATCTTGAAGGGCTCGATGCTATGAACTGAGTCCCAGAAATGTTGAACTGGAGTTTTCAGCCAGCTCTTAGTTTTGTGATACTTATCAGTTGGTCCATACGCGGTTGGTTGGTTGGTTGGTTGGTTGGTTGGTTGGCATGCTGTCTGAGGCTCTGACTCTTGCAAACTGCCAATCCACAGATCAGATGTAGTTTTCAGATGCATTTCTTTGTGGAATTGCTGTTACGTTAACTTAGGAGAAAACTGAGGTTAGGACTCATGTGCAGGAAGGGGATGATTTTATTATAAAATAAACAAATACACAAAATAAAAACCCACAAGGGGGAAAACATAACATACTTTAAACAACATAATCACTTAAACACAAACATACCAAAAAGGGGAAGGAGCAGATCACGGAGGGAAGACGTAGACATCACAACGTAACGACAAGGCCTGAGAACACAAGGGAACTATTTAAGGGGACAAATGGGGAAGGTAATAGGAAACACAGTTGGGGCAAATTAAACCAATAACAAGATAACAAGGAGGGTGGGAACGAGACAAGGACGGAAAATAACAAACCACCACAAGTGCTACACAAGACAGGACAGGCATGTGACAATTGCATAAAGGTCTTCATTAAGCAAAGTGTTGCAGAGAGTTGGGTATAGTGGAAGCTGTGTTTGTCTTTTTTTGTTATCCAAATCAGGGGGAAATGGTGAAAAACTAGCCAAATGCATTCATTAATTATTGTGATTTAATAATAATAATAATAATTTAAGTACCCAATAGGATCCTGCTGGATGAAGTGGAATTATTTTTTTCTTGAGGCTGCTCAATGCAATTATGTGATGGTAGTTTCCCTGACAATGTTGCATGTTGCGGCACAAATGATTAAATCCAAGACTCCTTGTAACAAGCATCTCTACATACAACATCATCCATTTGTAGTCCCCGAGAAAAGCTAAATCGGCATTCCTTGTGCGTCTACAAACCGTGTATGTGTTTATTTTTGTTGCTGCTGGCTTTTATTCCCGTCGTGTCAAGTGGCTGGCTTGCTTCTGTGTTACTGCTGCTGTGCTCGCCAGTGATCAATATTTTCAGTGTGTGCCATAACAGGGCTCATCTCACACATAATAAGGCTGCACACAAGTCCTCGCAGCCCTGGGGAAAGCGCACTGCATTCAGATTCCCTGCTGTACGCCGCTGGAATTGTCTTCAGCACAGCATGTCAGATGCTCACACAGACAAGACTGTTCTGGAATCAGTCACACCATAAGTTTTACTGATAAAAGATGTCACTGTACACTGCAAAAAATGCTCTTCTTATATAGTTTTATCTTTTTTTTCTTGTTTCCAGTCCAAATATCAAAAAAATCTTAAATCAAGATGCATTTACTAGATAAGTAAAATGAAAGATATTTTTTCTTGTTTTCTGGAGAAAAAAAATCTAAATGAAGTGAGTTTTTGCTTGCAACAAGCAACATTATCTGCCAATGGGGTAAGCAAAATTATCTTGACATGATTTTTCTCACTGCTAGTTTTGCCCACTGTGAATTAGCACCCTGGTGCCCATTCATACACTTCAAAGACACTTGGGCTGATTGTTCTCAAATGAGATAACCGTACATCCACACTCAATCCCCTATAGAAATGGAATTATATCCACTAATTCATTAACTATCTGTTTAATAAATGAACATGCATTTTCCCAGTTCAATTTGTGTATAATTACTGTTTCTATATTGTCTTTTTATATTGTATAGTGTTATGCATGCTTGATGATAGAATTGCTAGTTAATGTTAGCCCATCTAGCTGGTCTATGCTATCAAAATATTCCTCATTTAATGACTCACATTTTGGTGGACCTCACTTTCGAATGCAGTGTGTTCATTATACAATACAAATGAACACACACATTTTCAGCTCACTACAATCATGCGAAGGAATCAGCCCTTTGTTCAAAACAAAGGAACTCTCCCACCTGAGAACGCACCTTTGTCATTGGTCAAGCCAAACCTCAAAAGGCGTGACCTCTGTGGAACTTAAAAAGCCAACACAAAGTTCCCTCCGTTAGTCGTAGTGCTGGCTGGCATTCCATTCCCGAACGCTGTTCGTGTGAGACCTCATCCAGCATCGCTAACCTTCTTCGACATAACAGAGTCCCTTCTTCTCTCAACACAGAAGGAATCGATTGCAACTACAACACCATCGGACCGAACTATCAAGACTTTCTTCTGCGACTGTATATCGGAACGCTCTTCAACAGCTCAGGCAAATGCAAGTAACGTACAATATACAAGATCGCTGTGTAGTTAAAGCTGTAAACCCCTTTGTTCAGACAAAGGAGCTTGTTGTCTTAACTGATGGTTCTCTCAGGTTTTAGACTCTTTTTCCATAGCTTCATTCCTTTGTTATAATCCAGTTTTTCAGCCACTTTTACTTTCCATTCTATCCATGTATGTGTGCTCGTTTGTATGCTTGTGTAGACTAGTTTTGTGTTCCTGTTTTAGTTCAATAAACTTTGTGCACATTCGTACGAGTTGATTCTGGTCTGCTTATAAATCAATTGTCACTTTAACGAATCGATCATAGCTACGGGCTACGAAAGAGTTATTTTTCTGTGGCCACAGAAAATATCCTTTCTAAAGAGTTGATAGACAATCAGTACTGAATGTTCGCTGGACAAACAGATTATTTGATTGTAATATTAATTCAGTTATGTTAAGTTAATTCAGTTAACTGATCCAAATATTCATAATTAATTGTAACAAGTTATAATTAATTAATTATTAATATTTCCCCTTTGAGCTAATTTGTTACACAGTTCAGCGCATGATCTACTGACGACGCACATATTAAAGCACACAGACGCAGCCAGATCATTTCCATAATGACCAACACAATCTACCAAAAGCAGCGCCAATTAGCGTCTGGTTTACAGTAAGACGTGTTTTTTGGGGTGGTAAATAATGGCGCAAACACCAGTAAATTGACGAGTGCAACCCTTAGTAAATCACCTTGCTTGATTAATTTAAATACTCTCCACCCATACATTTTGTGTTTGAAAGGGAAACTCCTACAAAAGCGTATGCAATAAGGTCAGCCACAAAAATAACCCTGTCCACACCTTTTCAGCTCACATGTTTCATGCGTGTCTTTAGTAAATCCTGACAGTAATTTTTTAACGCCAAAAGAGGGTTTGCACTGGACCGAGCTGTTAGTAAATCTGGACCTTAGTGTAGGGTGACCAAACGTCCTGTTTTCCCAGGACATGTCCTGTTTTCAAGTCCTGTCCTGGCCCTAATATAACAATTTTCTATCCATACACTGGGGGCATACTTTGAATGTATTGAAATTAATAAGGAATCTTTGAGTAAACTTTGAGTATCATTTGAGTATCTCATTGCCGGGCCAAGCGTCCTGGTTTTCGGTAATCAAAATATGGTCACCCTACCTTAGTGTCAAAATACTTTTGCTTCTGGGCTTTTTTTTCTCACAACTTTTTGAGGTCTGAAAGGGTTGATGAAGCAGGTTCAGGTTGCACTCATGTCATTATCTCAGAAGTGTCTCATCTTCATTCCTAAATTAAAAAATCTAAAAGTATATTCTGATCACTCCTGACAGGGTCATTAACTCTCTAATTACTGCTTGACAGCTCCTTGACTTGCTGTGATGTGACTTTACGGGCACAGTTTTGAAAATAAACACCCTCAAGGTTACTCATTTTAAGTTTAAATTAAACACGCACACATTTTTTAAGATGCCAATCGACCTCAAGACCTGTAATTGGTCTGTTACACCTCAAAAGGCACACCATCATTACTGCCTTAGATAAGAGGATGCAAAGTTACAGAGGGAGCCAGTGGGAAAGTCAGAGAGATTGTTTGCAATAATGTGTCCGCTCTGAACGATGTCAGGAGATGTTCTGAGAAATATCAAAGTGCTCGGCTGCTTTTTATAGTCATGCTAATATTGCAGTCTTTGGGTGAGAGCATGAAAACATAAGACAAAGCTGTTGTGGGAAGGTTTGCTACAAACATGAAAACATCAACTTTGGCAACTGCTCACATAAGTTTTCTGTTTTAATCACAGAAGAACGTTGAAGCATTGTTGCCATTTTTCAGGGAAGTTTGCAAAAAATATATTCAGTTTATCCTTGTTTTTGTTTTGGGGGCTTTTTGCCTCTCTTCAGCATGTATGGCATTGGTTTAAATTATGATTATAAAACTGCATTTTTCCATTCAGTTTTCATTTCTTCTTCATGCAGGGAGTGTACTAAGTGTAACCAATGCAGTGTCATGAGAAGACATACAGAAGTACAATAGCCTTTGACTTTTATCTCGTACAAACTATAAGATGTGTTGAATAAAACTTACCTTGGTGAGGTAAAGGTTTGCAAAGCAATCTTGAGCTTATATGACAGGTGCTTTAAGTAAACCCTCCATCCATCCAAGCAGTTATCATTAATATTACATCATCGTAATGAGTGCTCAGCTTAGTGTGTATTTCCTGAAAGATAAAGAAAATGTGACTCAAGATTTCCTCCTTGAGTTTTAAAAGTCCTAACAGCCTGTGATATCCATTAAAACCCTTATTCCATATTCCTGATTTTCACTGATCTCATTATACTATCATATATTAATTTTCCATCCATCAGACCACATCAATTAAATATAGCTTTACTTTACTACCTCCAGAAATGAGAATAAGTCAGATAAAATAGATTGGGGTCAGATCTTGTTATGCGAAGATGAGAAAAGTAACTCTGTCCGAAAAGACAAATAGAAAAATGATTTCCAAAACTTTAGGCTGTTTAAATATAATGACATAAGTCAATAATCTTCACCTTGACGTCAATCTAACGATGGCACTTAGTCAAAGCCTGAATCTAAATGCACCAATCAGCCGGGATGAGAAAACGATTCATCGTTTGCTCATGAGCTCATGGGCATCAGGACGTTGAACCTCTTCACATCCATTCTGTCATTTTGATGTATGTGTGGCTTGTGGTGTATGAATTCTATTAACATATAGTACTGTATGCAGCTGCCATTTCCCTGTAAACAATACATCAAAATGACAGCTCCATAACACATTTCAAACACGATCAGCTTTGAAAGAATCAATAGACCCATCCCAAATATACATTATCTCACACTTCTGTACTTATTTATAGTGTTTGCTGAGGTAAGCAGAATTTTACTATTGTTATGGACATGAAAGATTTCTCAAATTATGTGATATTTTAAGGTGTGCTTTTGATTCTCCAAGCGATGTTTGACTGGCAGGCGATAAAACGGTAGACAATATCCCATACATTTACATTGAATGAGTGAGCGAGTCATATCTAGAATCATAGAGACTTGGTAATCTTTAGTTTGGACCAGGAAATGTGAAAATCTAGGGCATTTTCATTAAAAGGGTTGGTAACACTTTACTGTATGGTTATATTTATTAACATTACATTTACATTTTACATTTATGCATTTGGCAGACGCTTTTATCCAAAGCGACTTACATTGCATTCAAGGTACACATTTTACATTTTGTCAGTTCTTGCTTTCCCTGGGAATCGAACCCATGACCTTGGCGTTGCTAGTGCCATGCTCTACTGTTTGAGCTACAGGAAAGCCATTATTATTATTTAATCTAATAGCTAAAAAAAGGAAAGCCATAGCTAATAGCTAAATGAATGTATTCATCCTGATTAATGTACATTCTATAGGCTACATAATTATGAAATATGAAATAAAGTCTCAGCTGTCAAATTCGGTTGATTTTTATTACGAAATTCAAACAATAAATACCGTTTTAGCGCTCTTAAATGTGACATGACAGATCGCTATATAGCGCCTCAGTTCAAGTGGCACATGAGCTGATCATCTCTTTCTCTTTACCACTAGTTAATAGTAAATAAACATGAATAAACAGGTTATGTTCAGAGAGTGAGTTGTTATGGCTACTTACATACCCTGAAAGTTACCGAAAGTTGAGGTCATCCGCTTACTTACTCTTAAACATCCTAACTATCTCCTTACATTTATCACATGTGAAGCCCTGTTCGCCAGCGGAGAAGCCTATACTAAACATGCAGCATGAAGTGCAAGTGATAATGACAGGAGAAGACATGACTTACCGTATTTGTTGATTAATCCAATTTACCACTTACCACAATCGTATGCTGGACACTATTTACTAATCCAACTAATGAACTCAGAGAGCAGGAGACCCGGGTGCAGAGATGACAAGCTAACAGGCTAGCGAAATGCTAACGTGTGATGGTGATTTAGATTAAAAGCTAGCGATGTCAAATTTAATGTGATAGGCAATTTTTAAACAATTTATGGTGATGAGTAAGTTATATTTAGCAGTAGAATAAAGAGGAAATATCAAGATAAAGATTCAAACGTGAGCAAGGCTGTACAGAGCTACAAACAGGCACACAGGAGGCACAGGAGGTATGTCACATAACCTGCTTTCTGGAATACACCCTATGAGTTTTTCTGTGTGGAGTTTGCATGTTCTCCCCAGCTCAGCGTGGGCACAGTCCAAAGACAAAGACCTGCTCTCTGGAATACCCCCCAGAAATTATGCCGAAAGATACAGCACAACTTACCGAAATGTATCATGTCTCATGTAATCGCTCAATCCCTGGAAAGAGGTCAATAATACAGTCACTTAACGTTATTACCTCAGGAAAGCCATTTAATGACCGCATGTTAGTTAGCTAAAAAAAAAAAAAAACTATAGAGATGAGTATTTTGCTAAATTTATGCACTATACTACACATCAATTTTATATTTTACTCATATCATTAAAAATATTATAACATTATCATTATAAAAAATTCATTTATATTAATTTGAGTTGTTATTTTTAACCTTTAATAATAATAATACCAGCTGACAGAGCACCCTGTATGTTTACAACATTAGCTGAAAGATTTTTCCCTTGAGAAAAATTTAAATGTATCTACTTTACCTGATATTTATCCAAATGAACCGATATTGAATCAAAAACAGAATCAAATCGCAAGCTTATGAATTGAAATTGTGAAATTTGTGTCAAGCATTATTAAAACAGTAGCATACCAGTCATTACACCATGTAAACATTGTGTTGTGACTGAACTTATTGAAATTCTTTTTAGTTACCAAATGTTTTGACAATCACAATACGCTTATTGTCTTTTGTGTTTGCACAGCTCTGTGATTCACCGGCATCATGTCGACAGATGAGGTAAGTGAAATTACACTGTTATTTATTGATACCAAATACTATAAAGATATGGCTATGTGAGACTATATTGAATTAATCCAGTTTATTTGCATGACACATGGACATTACAGAATGGCTCTCTGGCTTCCATAGACAACCTAGGAAGTCGGGGAAGGTCTCATTTTTAAAGTTTCATTACATGCTGTTCACACATTGGCATTAAAAAGCAATGCATACATACAAATTCTTACATATAGCCCCTTTAATATTATATTCTCAGGACCTGAGCAATATTTGACCTGTGAGAATATGACAGACTTGTAGGTATTGAGAAGGTGGTCTTGTTTCAGATTAAAGTGTCAATAATAGTGTATTTTTTAAACATTTTTGATATTGTATTTTTTTTAGGCGCAACTGCTTGTTTTATTATTGCTCTTTTGTTCCACAATCACAAAATCCATAGTGCCATCTAATCAACTATAAATATGGTATGTTTATATTGTCTTCATGTTGGTCCAAGCAAATCTTACGCACAAATTGGCTATAAAGGAGAATGCTTCTTTCAGGCCCAGGTGGGCTGTCTGTAATATAACTTCTTCCTTAGGCATTTTCTGAAATGACTATACGATGAACACATTGACTAAAGCTATGAAGTGCCGTAGATTAGCTTAGCTCAGCAGAGAGACTGCATAAGAGGTTATGATATAGGGGAGAAAAGTGTCTTCTGGGATATTGGGTCAGCCATGCAAGCTGAAGCGTATTCTGTAAGTATTACTTAAAAGGCCACAGGAGCGATGAGGGTCACGTATAGTTATTTCATGCTAAGTGACCCTGGCTTTCTGTTGGAAGACATGGGCTGCTTTACCATCTGGTGGGCCCAACTGTTCTCTCCCACAATAAGGTGAAATCGTGGGTAGACTTTGGCAAGCGCTCCAGGTTGGCTTTGAGCCTCTCCGGTGATTATCGCCCCTTGAATTCACCAAACAGTAGTGCCACTTTAGCACGTGGTATTTCAGCGAAACCCCTGCGTCTTATTCACGAATTACCCGCAATCCAGCTTAAGTAGGTGCTAAATGTGCCATGGGATTTCTGTGGTTTTTAAATGAAACCCAAACATGCATCCTTTCAATGCCGCTTATTATAAAATGTGCTACATTGCATTCACATTGTAGTGCGTGGTTAGTAAGATTTATACATTTATTCAAAAAAGATGCATTTAATTGTTCTTCGTACCTCGCTTAATACATCTGAGATGATTTGACAGATCCCAGATCTTTTAATCCTGATATCTGATCTCTGGCTAATTTGGTTCTTCCAACGAATTTGCGGATTGGATTTAAATATCTGGATTAAATGATCTGAGATCACTGCGCGTTCTTGTTTTCCCTGAAGAGGGCAGATGCATCGATACTCGAAACCATGATCAGCAATGCAGCGATTGGCTGGCGTCAAGAGAGCAACGTAATGACATCATATAATTAAAAAAGCCACCTGGCAAAAAACTTGGCAAATTACACACACAAAAAAACACACGAATATCTGGACCTTTATAAGGAAACAGCCAAACGACCAAACCAACATAAAAGTTATAATAGATCAATGATAAATGTTTTTTTTACATGATTACCAATTATTTATATTCACGATTTTATACAGTATTTGTACACCCTTTACATTTTTATTTCAATGTTGTAATTAAATTTTTAATTCAATTCGAAGCAGATTTGTAACGTGACAGTATTAAAGTTTCTTAAGGGTCAAGATCAAATTCTCTGCATCTCCTGCGCTGCATCAAGCATCCCATAATATCCGTCATCACTTAAATTAATGCACGGCTCAGATTAACTGTACAACATGTGTGCAAACCTCCAATAAAATTATAAAGTAATTATTCCATCACAAATAAATCGCTCAATCAAGTGGCTGTGTCTATAGTATTATACACATATACTACAACATCATGGCCACCAACAAAACTCAGCAAACATTGTTCTTGCTCCGGCTTTAACTACTGGATATTTGGCAGCGTTGCCACAATGGGCCGAATTTGGCTGGAGAAAACCAACAAGTATAGCGCAAATCCAGACGACATACTCAAGGAAAATGAAAATTGAGCTGAAGTACGTAGGAAGCCGGGGCCAGGCTTTAGGTTTAGGGGTAGGGGATAGAATATACAGTTTGTACAGTATAAAAATCATTATGGAAGGTTCTAGAGATGCACCTATACTAAATCAGCCGATACAGATGGCCTATTACTCAGAATGATATCAGCCAAATACCAATACCGATAGTTTGATTTTTCTTATGGGAAAAAAAAGCCTCTCCAAAATAATGCTGCAAACTACACAGAGAACCCTCTCATTTGGTACACAATAAAATGGGTTGAAATTAACAACAAAGGTATTATTTTAAACTGCTATATATTTTCAGATAAAATAGGCTAATTACACCTAAATAAAAAACTGAAATGTTTGTATACTCAATTGCACATATAAAGTATTTTTCATACGCACTTGTCTTCATGACAAATGTATTCAAGCATACATATGTAATTAACAGTAAGTAAGCGCCTCTCTAGCATTTCTTTATTGCTAACTAACAAATTGTGAAGATCGGATAACTTTCTTGAGGTAGACTAAATACAATGTTAAATGACCTATTGTTTACCAGCTGCTTTATTGACGTCTTTCTGTGGTTGAAACACTGATTGAGTGATTACATGAGTCATGATACAGATTTCAGTGAGTTTTACTGTATCTTTCAACATACCTTTTGATATTCATGTATGTTTTTTGAGATATAACTTGTATTAAAGTGGAAGAGATAACTTGAACTGAGGCACTACGATCTGTCACATCACAGGAGCGTCAAAACGGCAGTTTGAACTTTGTGATAAAATGGACAGAATTTGAAAGATGACACTGTTTCTTTTTAGAAGTAAAAAAGCACAGTGCTATTTGCAATTATTGGATGAGAGGTGCGCTACAAATAATGTTTAATGTATGGAAAAACCGCAGAACTTCAACTTCAAAATCGTCCGACATCATTGTTAAAGGATGTTTGTATTAGTCTTCGCACGAGCGCTTTGTAAACACGGGGGCGGCAATTCTGCCTACGCACCTTTCCGACGTGATTTTGTCATTCGTGGTGTGTTGCAGAGCAGCACTAGATCAGCAATTTAGGTAAACAATATATACATGTTTATGTTTTTGGAAAAATGACAGATGGTTTGGCTAGATAAGACCCTATTCCTCGTCTGGGAAAATTCCTGAAATATTTTCCACCAAAAATGTAATTTATTTTCCACTGAAGAAAGAAAGACATGAAAATTGTGGGTGGGGGTGAATAAATTATCAGGAAATGTTCATTTTGAAGTGAACTAATCCTGGTTTTATTGTGCACAATAAGTCACTTCACTCAAAAAGTGCTTTTTACTATCCAATCAATTCCTGACAGATAAAATCACATCCTAACCCTTTCATTTATTTTTTCTTGTTAAACATCCCATCACCCCACTCTTTCTTATGTGCTAACCCAGAACTATATTGAGTTGTGAATACCCTGTCATGTTGACTTCAAGAACTTGTGTTACAATTACCAAAAAGAGGGGGTCATTTAATCATCTACACCTCCTATAATAAACATGGTCCGTTTTCTCATGCTAGAATAGCTCATTTGCCAAGATATGCATGAACAGGAAGGTATCCTGTAAGTAATTAACAAAAAATAGACGTTGTTCTCATTGTAATTATTGACAACCTTATGATGAGTACTTGAAATGCATGGCTGACTTCAACAGTAATGTGAGAAGGGAAGCTCTCCATGTCTAATAAGTCCAGCAGATCTCAACAGGGGTTCCTGAACTAGATGTGGGTTGTTTTTTAATCTAGTTACTAGGTGGGTGTCATCTCTGGTAGAACCGGGCTCATGCTGGGTGTATCCATGATGGGTAGTGCACTTTGATTGAAGATTGATCGAGTCATTACCTGCTACATGGCATATTCAAGTCTGATAATGTCTCCGACTGAAAAGCCTCTCAAAGACTGCAATCTGAGATGTTATTAGAGCCAAGAAGACATGCGATATACAGTATATGGACAAGTTGCCCAGTTAGGTTATTTTTGTAGTATGCTACCATTTCAACCCTATTACCTTCATATAATTTACATATAATTTCAGGAACCAATTTAGAGTGCATAATATGATTTGTGGTCATTCTTCATTGAAACCTAGAGAGGGAGGGTGTATGGCAAATTGGATGCTACAGTGCTGTAGGTATTTGCCAGAGTGTTGCTATGGGCATCAGGATGGTTGCTACAGTACGTGCTTCTTTACTGGACCAATTCAAAAAAGCTCAGCCACGAGTCTTTGTTATGTTCTAGATATGGCTCTGGTTCCTTCTTAACCCTTAAATAAATAACTGTTTTGCCAATCATTCTTACATATTCGGGTCTTTAGCGACCCGGATCTATATCTAACACGGATGGATCATATATCTGCCGTGACAATATAAAACTCTCTTGATATTAGTGTAACAATTACAGAAGAATAAAATAAATCATATTTTGTTACCTTTTGGATCTTGGAAGGGTTCAGTTCCGGGGGTCCCGGTTCCGATGGACCGTGTTCCGGTGGTCCGTGTTCCGGTGGATCGAGTTCCGGTGGATCGAGTTCCGGTGGATCGAGTTCCGGTGGATTGAGTTCCGGTGGTTCCTGTTCCGGTTGTCCCTGTTCCGGTGGATCGAGTTCCGGTGGTCCCTGTTCCGGTGGTCCCTGTTCCGGTGGACTCGGTGTCGGTGGTCTCTAAGCGGAGGAGGAGAAGGAAGGCTCCCTCCGTGACGGCTCCGGGGGTCTCAGTTCCGGTGGTCCCTGTGCAGGTGGACTCGGTGCCGGTGGTCCCTGTGCCGGTGGTCCCTGTGCCGGTGGTGCCGGTGGACTCGGTGCCGGTGGACTCGGTGCCGGTGGACTCGGTGCCGGTGGTCTCTAAGCGGAGGAGGAGAAGGAAGGCTCCCTCCGTGACGGCTCCGGTGGTTCCGGATTCCGGTGGACCCAGTTCCGGTGGTCCCTGTTCTGTCCACGCCGCCCAGACGCCCTGCTCTGCCTGCGCCGGCCTGGCGTCCTGCTCTGACCGCGCCGGCCTGGCGTCCTGCTCTTCTCGCGCCGACCTGGCGTCCTGCTCTGCCCGCGCCGGCCTGGCGTCCGGCTCTGCCAGCGCCTGTCTGGCCGCCTGAACTCCGCGGGCCGCCCTGGCCGCCTGAACTCCGCGGGCCGCCCGAACTCCGCGGGCCGCCCGAACTCCGTGGGCCGCCCTGGCCTCCCGAACTCCGCGGGCCGCCCTGGCCTCCCGAACTCCGCGGGCCGCCCTGGCCTCCCGAACTCTGCGGGCCGCCTTGGCCTCCCGAACTCCGCGGGCCGCCCTGGCCTCCCGAACTCTGGTAGCCGCTGGTAGCCGCTCCTTAAGGAGGGGGTAATGTCACATACCTGTCCTGTCTTGTGTAGCACATGTGGTGGTTTGTTATTTTCCGTCCTTGTCTAGTTCCCACCCTCCTTGTTATCTTCTTATTGGTTTAATTTGCCCCACCTGTGTTCCCTCGTTACCTGCTTTATTTGGTCCCCTTTATAAGTTCCTTTATGTTTGCAGTCCTTGTCGGTTCATTGTGATGTCTAACGTCTCCTGTTCCCTTTGTTCCCGGTTTGAGTATGTTAGTTGATTTTGTTATTTCTTAGTTGTATGTTTTCCCCCTCGTGGGTCTTTGTTTGTATTTATGTTTACTTTTATAATAAATTCATCCGTTTTCCTGCAATTGAGTCCTCACCTCAGTTTCCTCAGTCAGCCCGTGACAGATACCATTTCTTTCTAAAAAGGAACATAATTGTGAAGACACTACCTTTTCAAGTATTTTTGACAGAAAGGGTAGATTTGAGATTGGCCTATAATTGACTAATTCTGTAGGATCAAGTTCCGTCTTTTTAATAAGTGGTTTAATAATAGCCAACTTAAAAGTTTTCGGTGCATATCCTAATGACAAAGCTGAATTAATGATATTAAGAAGAGCATCTATGACCTCTGGTAGCATCTCTTTTAATAGCCTAGTCGGTACAGGGTCAAGCATACATGTTTGCATACACTGCATACCTATTATCCGGCAGCAACGATTTTGAACCCTCTCTAACTCATTGGAGAGACCTTTAGGAAGTCTGCCCCATACTGGGCTAGCGTACTCCAGAACTGGCTATATAAAAGTCAGATATATTTGTGTTAAAACATCGCAAGGGAGACCCGCTTTTATAGCAACACAAAGATAATAGATTCTAGGACGTACTTTCATAATCATGTACTTAATGTGGGAGTCCCATGACGCAGCAGAATTCACTGATCACAGATCAGGCATTATAATTAACACGGTTACTTGCATGTTTGTGGCGTTGCTGACGAATCCATATCGTAAAAGTCTGCAAAAATTACAAAATGAGCAACAGTGAAATGTACTGAATACAAACACACGTGCTGGTTTGCTGCTCAAGAAACATGCCTTATTGTTATCAATAATGGAAACTGCATGTTTAATGAAAGGTTTGTTCTATTCATCATAACTTACTGATCCCAAAATGTTGAACGGTCATGTATAACGGTCTTAATTCTGATTGGTTGTCACATTCAAATTTTAGCCATATGATCTTTGATTATTATGTTGCTTGGCAACCATCAACAGCTATATAGCTATATATAGGCTAATGAATATCACATGGTGGAAGAACAGTTTATTATGAATATTACTCTTTACCATTGGTGTCTTTCATCATATTGCATTTCCTTCATGTCTATCAGTCCATAATCATCATTACACAATGCCTCTCGTGGCTTATTGCTTTGTTCAGAAAAGCAAGCCAACAGCAAAATGAATTATATTTTCCATATTTGAAACTCTGACAGAACTTGTAATTTGTATTTCATTGAGCTGAAGAGTCTCATAACATAAATGTAGTTTTTTGCTGTATTTTTTGACGCCACAATCTTTAGCTGAAGCAATGGAATCTGCTCTTATTGCAAGACTATTAAAAAGAGGAGTATTACATCCACTGCTTTAATCTGTTGTTTCCACACACACACACACGCACGCACACACGCATACTCTAAAGGGGCTTTTTAATTGGGTTACCACAGAAGGTGCTGTCAGATTAACCACATGTAGAGAGAGAAAAAAAGTGCAATTTTGACTGGTCACACTTCTGGCAGGGAATTTGATTGCCTCTGACAGCCTGTTTTGAATAATTCTATTACGAGATGATAAAGAGAAGGCGATGCTTGGATCAAGTCATGTCAGAGTAGCAAATATCTCATTGAACAGCACACGCTAACTAAAACTGAACACGTTTTTAATGGCTATGTACTTTAATGAGGTGCAATCACGTGGCACAGCTGTTTTCAAGCAACTAACCTGCAATCTGAGCTTCTCCGATGCAATCAAGATGCTTTTTTTTTTTGATAAGGAAAGCCATTTTAATGCCCTCTGCATTTAGGGTACCTAAATAAAGCTATAGGGATAAATATATAGAGCTGTTTCGAAGTGAAAACCTCTACTTTGGAGGGATGGCGTAAAGGTTCGCCGGGGTTGCCAGGGTGTTATTAAGAGCTTCGTCTTTCTTTAAACGTTTTTTTTTTTGGAAAATAGAGGTTTTATGCGAGTATTATACAGTATTGAAATGTCAGATGAGGCTCTCTACATTTGGATTATTCATGGAGCCCTCGATAACTGTTCTTTGTGGCAGAATACCAAATTACACAGTCGGATTTAGTCACAAAACCAACCTGAGAGCATTCCATTATTGATGATTATACTGTACTTTGAATTATGGATTATTTGATACAGAAGAACTGTCACAGCTGTCGCCGCTGCTCTGTTATGTTTAGTGAATCGTGATATGGAATAGGTAGAATGATTATTAGTTTTGGTTATGGTATTAGTTATTTGAACAAACATCTTTTCAGCTCTATCCATCCGTCTATCCGTCCATCCATCGACTTTTCAGCTCCATCCATCCACTTTTCAGCTATATCCATCCATCCACCCATCCATCCTTTTTTCAGCCATATCCATCCATCCACTTTTCAGCTATATCCATCCATCCATCCATCCATCCATCCACTTTTCAGCTATATCCATCCCTCCATCCATCCATCCACTTTTCAGCTATATCCATCCCTCCATCCATCCATCCACTTTTCAGCTATATCCATCCCTCCATCCATCCATCCACTTTTCAGCTATATCCATCCATCCACCCATCCATCCTTTTTTCAGCCATATCCATCCATCCACTTTTCAGCTATATCCATCCATCCATCCATCCATCCATCCACTTTTCAGCTATATCCATCCCTCCATCCATCCATCCACTTTTAAGCTATATCCATCCCTCCATCCATCCATCCATCCATCCATCCACTTTTCAGCTATATCCATCCCTCCATCCATCCACTTTTCAGCTATATCCATCCATCCATCCATCCATCCATCCATCCATCCATCCATCCATCCACTTTTCAGCAATATCCATCCATCCATCCATCCATCCATCCATCCATCCATCCATCCACTTTTCAGCTATATCCATCCCTCCATCCATCCATCCACTTTTCAGCTATATCCATCCATCCATCCATCCATCCATCCACTTTTCAGCTATATCCATCCCTCCATCCATCCATCCACTTTTCAGCAATATCCATCCATCCATCCATTCCTCCATCTTTTCAGCTCTATCTATCTATCTATCTATCTATCTATCTATCTATCTATCTATCTATCTATCTATCTATCTATCTATCTATCTATCTATCTATCTATCTATCTATCTATCTATCTATCTATCTATCTATCTATCTATCTATCTATCTATCTATCTACCAGAAAGACTCGGGAGATAGAATGATGTATGAAGCATGCATTTATTGACAGCCCAGCAAGCATAATAAAGTTTTGGCATAGGCCCCGTCCATAGTTTGTAATCCGAGGGTAGCGGATCTGCATATTCCTGCCAGAAGATGTATTCCTGCCTATCTTTTCAGCTCCATCCATCCATCTGTCCGTCCATCCGTCCGTCCATCCTTCCTCCGATCCATCTATCAATCCATGCATTTTTTCAGCTCTGTCTGTCTGTCTGTCTGTCTGTCTATCTATCTATCTATCTATCTATCTATCTATCTATCTATCTATCTATCTATTGAAAGATTTAAGAACTAAATATGGGTTATTTCAAAGTCTGTCATGAGCATGATTGAAGATGTATCTAACTTCAGCAGAACCATTGTTAGATGTGTCAAGAACATGGCAGTATTGCATATCTGAATTAACACAAAGCTATAAATATTGAATGTTTAACACTGATGAGTTTATCGAATACGTGTGGCTGATCTGGAGGTGGTTACGGAAATATTTTCAGTCTCCCACACAGGACAATGACAAATATTAGCACGTCTTAAAGTATTGATCCTCAACCCACTTCTGCCGATCGCATTATGAAGAGCACTGCCTGTGACGACAAGTGTTTCTGAGTCAGATTGTTTTGGTGCAGTAGTTGACTTTCATTTCTATTTATGTGCTCAAAAGACACCTGCCAGAGTATTGGAACAATTTGTTGCCTGCGAGTCATATTAGGATGTCTTTACTCAGCCTAGAAGCTATTATGATTATTTGGATTGTAGATGTGGATGTGGAATGGCCCTTTGCTAAAGCTCTGCCTCCCTTAATTACTGTTGCTCACACTTGTAAGATTTACAAAACATCCTATGTGAATGAATATAATTTTGCCAAGATAATTTTGAAAAATATTACAATTAAAAATATTGTTCTTATTTTGGCTTGACTGAAGTATGACCTTGCAAAGGGTATTTGCCTTTTGAACCACATAAATTATAAGTCAGTTGAATAATTTAAGATAAAAAGACTTTCACAGTACAGTCAGTTTCATTATACTTACACATTTAAGGCAGCAACTGAACTTAGGTTTTTTAAGTTCAAGGTGGACATGTTAGTGTTTTAACCACATATTGTATACTAATGTTTGTCATTTTCAATTGAGAGTAATGAAAACAGTTTAATCCACAACATGAACATCTCAAGATAAGTGAAGTGACGTTTGGCCAAGTATGGTGACCCATACTTGGAATCTGTGCTCTGCATTTAACCCATCCAAGTGCACACACACAGTAGTGAACACACACACACCGTGAACACACACCCAGGGCAGCCATATTGCTGTGGCGCCCGGGGAGCAGTTGGGAGTTCGGTGCCTTGCTCAAGAGTCTCACGTCAGTCGTGGTATTGAGGGTGGAAGAGAGCGCTGGTTATTCACCATTTGATAATTCCTGCAACCTTCCGGTTACAAGTCCGAATCTCTAACCATTAAGGCCTGTTCACACCGGGACGATTTTTGCGCGCGTTTATTGCTGACGCCTCGTGACTAAACAAAGAGCACCAATGTGTGGCAGGCGTAAAATCGTCATTTAAAAAAAAGATTAAAAATTTGTTTTGACGCTGCGCAACTTCTTCTTCTGTGTAACAAGCGAGTGTCAGATGCGTAAAGTTGCGCAGTACCACCTTGTGTACCGGGAGCGCCATCTACTGAATTTGCACGTTCACTCTGCTCACCGCCAGTGAAAATCGCTTGGGTGTGAACACAAAGACGCGTTGAAAACGTCTGAAAAAAACTCTGGCGATAAGTGTGCGCAATAAACGTCCCGCTGTGCACAGGCCTTTAGGCCACGATTGCCTCAATATTTATTTATAGATTTGGAAAAGGGAAAGTCTTACCATATATTTTATCCCACGGTTTCACTGACAAGGCTTAAAACTATTCCCAGACTAAAAATGCATGTTTGAGCTGTTTTAGCTGAAAGTAACTTGCACTAACAGATCTTAAAATATTTTTAAAGGCACATTTATAAAAGCTACTTAAATGGCCTAATTAAGATTAAGGCCTAAGGCCTGCTTCTAGATTAATCTAAGCCCTGTCTATGAAACCATGCCTTAGTAAACTGACCCTTGTGTAAACAGCCCCTTAGTTAACAACAAAAACACTGGGTAGTTTTTTTATGGTTAAAAGTGTCATATAAAGAGAGAGTTTACCCCCAGAATTTTACCATTTAGTCAACCCAACGACAGGTTTGTCATTCCAAACCTGTTGAATTGTATTAAATCAACCCTCCAACCCAACCAACCAACCAACCAACCAACATATTTTGTGTTCCACATAAAAAGTCACGCAGACTTGGAATTCATTTAAAAAAATTGTATCTATCCCCCCAAAAGATGCAGAGCATTTCAGACACAAATAAATGCTAGACATTTGCTAAGCAGCCAAATGTTGTTGTCTCTCTCTCTCTCTCTCTCTCTCTCTCTCTCTCTCTCTCTCTCTCTCTCTCTCTCTCTCTCTCTCTCTCTCTCTCTCACTTTCATTAACATTATTGCAAACACAAGTGCTCTTCACACCTCACATTCAGCTGCACTAAAACAACCCCAATTGTTGCCTTTCAACCCAGTTCCATCAAATAGTTTAACATTTCAAAGCCCCTCTTAAAATGTCAGGTCACCACCCTGACTTAACAAAACGCTCTGTGTGGGAATGTTCTGCTAGTGCCGCAACCTTGTGCAAGCGTTTCAGTCCATTCGTGAGTCTGTAGTTGTCATGCCAATGCGAGGATAGCCAGACTGGTTTGTGGGAGGTTCCACTTGCACCATCCAGTTACAGGCGTGTCGTCAGAAAGGAAAAAGGGTGATTTATTCCTGTATGCATTGGCAAACAGGGCAGGTTTGTGGGCTGGTTGGGTTCAATAGATCTTTTCTGCTACATCTGCTGTGAATCAAGGGTACTTTTGCTCTTGTTGCCATGGGGATAGTTTAGGAGGTTTTGTTCCAGTTTCCTACTTAAAGTTAGTGCCTACATTAGACCTAAAAGTGACAATTACGGTGGCTGTAAATATGGTGCACTTAACATGTGCTTGTTGTCCTTCGGAATTAATTAGTAGTAGGAGCCATCCATGAGCACTTGGTACCATTAGTGACGTCAAAGGCCTTGCATACTGTATCTGTGTCCATGATAAAAATAGAGAATGTTTTACTGACACACTGTGGCTATTTGAAATACAGTGTTTACTGTATATAATGGCTTGGTGGGATGACATTACATACTTTGAAACAGCAAGAAATGTGTCACCGGGTAGAGATTCTGCTATATTGTTTATATCGAAACCACGTATACGTTCCGTCTAAGCAGGACTGCTTTGCATTATGTAAGAGCAACAAGGAAACATGGAAAGCAACAAGTAAACATGGAAAGCAACAACAAAACATGGAGAAAGGTGAAAATTATGAGTGGGACGTGTTGAAAACAGGATCAGACTTACAATTTTCGTCTGCCAGACAAAATGGTCGAGCGAATCCCATAGACTTGCATTCAAGGAGGGACATGGGCCATATCTAAAGACCAGAATGTCACAACGAATTAGGGTTGGGATCGTATGATTTGTGCCCTAGCAACATTCTAGCATTGCGGCGGAGTGGCAAGCATGACTTACATTTTCAGGAAAAAATAAATAAATACAAAATATTAATAATAATTATTAGTGTTTTGCATCTCCTTCTTTTTCCTGTCATATTTTATATTAAGCTTAGCATTGATTAGTAATGAACAATGCTGTACTTCGGCTTGCATTTGTCCATTTTTGTTTTATTTATTTTTTGGTAAATTTCAAGCAAAATAAAATATGCTACTCAAACCCTTCCTTTTACAACTGATTTTGTAGTAAGATGTAAGGATACATGAAAAAGCATGACTGTTGCTTTTTATTGTTAGTATTATTGTTAAAGCAGTAAAACAATTAAAAATTTACAGCTTTGATGAAAATGTTGGTTGATTTGGTTTTCATAAACAATATTCATAATATGCAAAATATTGTATTGAGCTTGGAATGAGTATTAGTGAGTATATATATTAGTGAATATTAGTGAGTGAGTGTACATATACACTTGATCAGTGTGTATGTAGTTTGTTGGCCCCATATAATAAATAATAAACATTTTTGCTTTTAATAAATATAAATAAACAAAACATTTTAGTATTAGTGACTTAATACGATAGCTGTAAAGTAGTTAATTTTAGTTTTTTGACAAATATTCATTATTTAAAAAAAATATTAGTGGTGTATTGATAGTGTAGATATAGTATATGTGTTGGTATTATAATTGTATATATTATTGAAATAATGTAATTATTGGATAACCTTTTATTTTGATGGTCCACCATCAGAAATTCTACTTAGTAACTTTGCAAGTGCATGTCAACTCATTCTACTAACCCTAACCCTAACCTAAAATTACTTATATGTAGTAGAATATCTAAAGTGGACCATCAAAATAAAGTTTAACAAGTTATTGACTTGGTTTTAATAAATCATATACATTATTAATAATAACCACAAATAATCACATGTACATACACTGTAAAAAAAAACAACAATAACTATTTTTTACAACAACAACAAAAAAGTTTCAGCTGTGATTGCCAGAATATATCTGTAAAAAATACAGTAAAAATGCAGACATATTTACAGAACAACCTGGGAATTTTTAGAATGTCATTTGACATGTTTTGACTGTAAATTATATGTTGATTTGTTCTTTTTTTACTTCTAAAAAGCATTCAAATCAACAGCGTTTTACTGTAAAATTTAATGAAATGTCCAATTTGATCTTTTATCTTTTAACCCCTTAACTGCCACCCCCCTTTTTGAGAATAGTCATGAAAATGCACTATTCAAACTTAAAGGGCTATAATTCATGAATGCAGATTATTGCTGAAGATAAAACATTTCAAAATATGAAAGTATGACAAAGTTATGGAAGTTTAAATTTCCTGTAAATGAAAAATACTGTAATAAATATTTTACAAATGTTTTACAAAAAATATTTTACTCTAAAATTACTATAAAACTATGTCTATACTATGTCTAAACTATACTATGTCTAACCAAGTTGTGTTCCCAGTTTGAAGTCGTTATAACAAAAATTGAAGTCCCCATGAGATTTTGTTTAGGTGCTATACCAAAAATAGCCACCGGGTGTCATCCACATTGCATTGATTGTTTTTTTGATGAATTTTCCTGTAAATTTCTGTCCAAATGTCACTTCCATCACAAAACAGTCACCAAATATGAAACCTTGAGACTCAGACCTTTCCGACGATATGTGTTTTGTCAAGATTAGAAAAGATTTTGATTATAAATACATTTTGTAATACGAAACATGACGCCGCCCACTAGGAAAGGAGCCCGCTAGAAGAATTTGGAGTACCGTCTCCATGGTAACGCAACATCTGATTTTTGAGTTCGTAAGCTTTCAATTGATACCTAATTTATGATAATTACTTAAATATATGATACGAAAAAAAAAGAGCGCCAGGCGTTAATTCGAATTTTCTGTATACAATAATGGAACTTACTGTTAACCTATATTAGCCTTTTTGTTTTCGTAGAATTTTTAAAATGTTTTACAGTTAAAATTACACTCATTTTTTACAGTGTTGTATGTGAATTTACTTTGAACTGAAAAATTCCTGAGCACAGGACATATTGAAGAGCATTTTGAAAGAGCATTCGTGTCCGTGAACTGTCATTATCTATTATTAACTAAAATATCTGCCTTTCACACAATTCAGTTTGAAGGTCAATGTGCCTTTCTAGCATCAGACGGATCACATTTGAATCCTGCTTTAGAGTCAGGGCATCATATCCTTGTGGAATTGGAATGGCCTTTAGTTAATTATAAAGTTCAGACTCTGAAATGCATCTACCTGTTGCTCCATTTGGAGCAATCACCGCACCTGTAAAACTGTCTCTCATTTCTCCAGCAGATGAGTCCAGAGCTATTCCCAGCGATGATACTGATGAGACCTCAGTGTGCTGGTGGATCATGAAAGCGATTCTCTACAGGTCAGTCTTGAATAACCACAGATGCAATTCCCATCAGGAAACGATTTCTTCTAATGCATTTGATCCCATTTGACAAGATTGCAATACCCCTTTTTCACCAGGAAAGGTTGACCATAGTATAGACGCCAAATGAAAACGGACCTGCAAAGTGTAACTTTAGTCGGTGTTATACAGCCATGGACAACTACGTTGATGTATATAGTGTCTATTGGTTAGCGGACCCACTTTATATTAGGTGGCCTTAACTACTATGTACTAACATTTTAATTAATAATTTGATACAATGCACTTATTGTGTACATACATGTTTTTACATTGTACTTCCATTTTAAAAAATACCTGCATGTAATTACATCTGTAATTAATTTCTGTAGTTACATTTGTAATTACACAGTTGACACTTGAAGAGTTTCGTTGCAAAACGAGATATATCCATTTTGAGAAAATTGGTTATTTGCCATTATTATTAGACATCAACAGTCAAGTTCATTCACATTTTTTTTGTACATTAAACTATTACTTGAGCTCAGTGATGGCCAGGGACACAATATTCTTCAAATCCAGGATATTTTTTATTTAATTTTATGTCCATAAATAGTTCATAAATAAGTCAAAAACCATGCAAAAATGCAACATATTTATCTTAACATTGTCAAACATCTTAAATTGGTTAAAAAAACAATACATCATAAATATATGGAATAGTATATACAAAGATTGATTAATAATAATAAGATTCTGAGTTAGTTTTGGCCAGAACATACACAACATAACCACTTTTTTTTTTTTTTTTTTTTAAACGCTATATATCCACCTTTGGCTATATTCTACTACTGTAATACCATTAAGAAAAGTTAGTGAATCAATGTTTTGTTTGTGTGTGTGTGTGTGTGTGTGTGTGTGTGTGTGTGTGTGTGTGTGTGTGTGTGTGTGTGTGTGTGTGTGTGTGTGTGTGTGTGTGTGTGTGTGTGTGTGTGTGTGTGTGTGTGTGTGTGTGTGTGTGTGCATCGAAATCCATAACGTTACTGACTCTGAAGCTTTGATTCTCTGACTGACAGACAGCTGTTGATCAGTGACGTAACCTACGTGACTGACAGCTCGCCTACAGTATAGACAATTAAATGATAAACGTTTTTTAGTTAGCCTATTGAATCCTCTTTTAAAAAATATGTTATTTGTTTTGATATTATCGTTAAATCACTGAGCAAACTCGGAGCACTTCACCGGCGGTGACTCTCTCCTCGCGTGACATCCTGAGCTCGCGCACGACGCGCAGCATCCAGAACGTTCTATAGCCTAACCGTTATATCGCACTTTGTAAAGAAACTGGGCTGGCGGATATCGCGTTTTGTGAAAAAATACATTTTGTAGTAGGCTTAAAATGTATATTTTTAAATATTATTAATGGCAGCAATTCACACATAGATTAAGGTACATCTGAACATTGATTTCCAATAATAAAATGCAAATGTCAAAAAATGGCGTTTATCGCGTTTTGCAACCAAATTCTTCACTTCCTTTAGACCTAACCCTACCCTTAAACTTACCCACACCACCACACCTGCCCCTAACCCTACCCGTATCCCACCTCAATATCAGCAAAGGTGTTTTGCAATACAATTTGAACACAGTAAGTACATTGTACTTATTTTTTGATGTAAGTACATAGTACTTAAGGCCACCTAATATAAAGTGGGGCCTGGTTAGCCTGGATGCCAGCCGAACTTAGCCCCACCCACAACATTTGAGGTCGGCAGTTCCGTCTGGACTCCATCCGTTGGGGAGCAATTATGTCTGAACAGAAGCTGTTCGGACCAATCAAATTGTCAGGGTGGGCTTTAGACGATGATGGACAGATGACCAACAGTAACGTAAGCATCCACGTCATCAAAGAGTGCTTGGATTGAATTTGTTCTAATCCTAAACGGAGAACTTGTTCGTTTATGCATTCACCTTCACTATTTCTCTCAGAAATGATGATTGCGTTGGTAAGTAAACTCTGTGTATCCTTAAGTTCTTTTTTACAACACTGGCAAACATCGTTTACACTTACTTCTTCCAGCGCGCGTGCACAGGGTTGCCAAGTTTTCACAACAAAACCCGCCCAATTGCTACTCAAAACTAGCCCAAAACAAGCCCATTCGCTTTCCGGGAGGGGTTCTCCGGAAAAAAAAGGTGTTTGGGGGGTAAAATATGTGTTTTTTAATATGTGGCTGGGTTGCCTGGGTTTCTGGGTCTAAATATCACATAACTGGGGTCGCTTCAACCCGCGGACATGGAAAAACAGCCTGGCAACATTGCAGTTGAGTTCTGTTGACATTTGACAACTAACGTTATGCATTGCTCCGTTGCTCTGATTGATTGTAGGTCTATCCAATTGAGGTCTTTCCTGGTTTCGGTTGAAACACGCCCCATAATCACAGCCCAACGGAGCAGCATCAGACTAGAATTGAGTATGACAACGTCAGGCTATCTATTGGTGATCAGCCAGGTCGATTAATCGAGTGATAGATGGGTGTTACAAAGGCCAGCTAGTAAGAGCCGTGCAAGTAAACCTCACTCCCCTGGCCACAAGAGACCACTAGCAACTGACTCTAGAAGCTACGGTCATTAGTGTCCTTGTTGGCACGCCCACCTTCCATACTGGAAACGCCAATTCAAATCCCACGTGGATTGGTGTGAGTACAACTGGAGTGGTTTCAGGCATTTAGTGATTATCATTATTTTATTGGCAAATTAGTTGACCTTGCTATTATATAGGGTTACACTATATATTGTTTTAGCACTGATTTCATGATGTGCACATCCACAATAGGATGTGCGATGTATAGGGATCATAGTTGATCCCTACAGACCAGGCACCATGGTTCAAAACGCAAATTAAATGTTCGAAAGGTCATCATTTGCATGTGTTTTAGGCCCTGTCAATTTAAACATTCAAGCGATTTTAAACCATTCGAACGCAAGAAGATGCAAAAGAGAACTTCATTTTGTAAATTGCGTCTTAAAGTCAAGCAGCCTAATATTCCTCCTGCTGTTTGTGTCATTATCATAAATCAAACAACAAAATACAAAGAGAAAATCACTTTTGTAGCTTCAACACAGATTCATTATATTTAATTTATACAGTAAAGACTATGCAGTAGGGATGCAACGATTCACTCAACTCACGATGCGATACGATTCACAATACTGGTTTCACGATACGATTTCCTCACGATTGTGTTAACAGAATGAGATTTAAGACATTATAAATGGAAAAAGTGTCCTTTTATTTCTCAGACAAAATGCTGCACATTTCTATGTAAAATTGAAATATATTTTAGGTAATAATAACAACACTAAAATTACATTTTTAAACAAATCCCAAAAAAGGAGATCTTCCTTTGGTGTTTTCCCGAGAGGAGGTTTTTTCAGCTCAGCCTGCACAGAGAAATAGCAGAAATAAAAATACTAAGTCAAATTTAAGTACAACAGTGACAGGGGATTCGCATTGTTATAAAGGCAAGATTTGAATATTATTTATTATAATTTGCATCATTACACATTTTGGAAAATATGCCATGATAATAAACAAATTATTTAAAAAAATCCCATGTACACATTTAAAGAAAGTAAAATACAACACCTGGTTCTGCAACAGCACAGCTTTCTCCTTCAGTCTGTGGAATGCATATTTGCGCTCTTCTTTCTCTTGTTGAGCTTGGAATGCATTTACTATGGCAGAAAACAGCCTTGCATCTTTTGCCGTGAAAAAACAGATGCGAACGATTTCCGTGGCTCTCGCCCTTTACACTGCAAGTGGGGCTGCAAATCCGCCTGTCAGTGTGGTTTGGCCTATTAACATAATTTTACATGCGAACGGAGGTGACTGGAGCTTCTCAATGTGGTGTCAATCAGTCTTCGGAAAGTCAAAATTCCGCCACCCCTCCGATTTGAATGAGTCAACGTCAAAATCTATGGGATTGCCGTCACCATGTTTGCTACAGTCTGACGGTGCGTACACACAAGCCTGCGTACACACAAGCTCAACTTCCATTGGAATTAACTAAAAAATGCTCCCTCTTCTTCGCGCCAGTATGCACACACTATCCTTAATGCTAGATGCAACTTGCTCGCTGCTATCGTGCCTGTAAGGCGAGCTCTATATGCTTGTAATTTGTTTCTATGCATATTCACTTCCCTAAAACATCACCTCAATCATCCGAGAATTATTAATTCTTTCCAAATAGAGCTATTCAAGATCATCTGGTGAAATTGTTTTCATATCAAAATATACATCACAGAAAAACAAAATATTGCAATGTCAGTTTTTTTTCCAATATTCGGCAGCCCTTTTATATACATAACCAATATCAAATATGGGTTTTGTAATGGCGGAATGGCCTGATAATATTCAGTGGGGACGCTTTCTTTTTGTGGTTTGTTTCCATTGATTTCCTCTTATTCATATGCTTTATTCAATTTCTTGAGCTTTTCTTCTTTCTTGCACCTTCAAACCACAAAGGAAATCTTCTCCACTGAATATGCATATTGCTATATACAGTGAGGAAAATAAGTATTTGAACACCCTGCTATTTTGCAAGTTCTCCCACTTGGAAATCATGGAGGGTTCTGAAATTGTCATCGTAGGTGCATGTCCACTGTAAGAGACATAATCTAAAAAAAAGATTTTTTAACTATTTATTTGTATGATACAGATGCAAATAAGTATTTGAACACCTGTCTATCAGCTAGAATTTTGACCCTCAAAGACCTGTTAGTCTGCCTTTAACATGTCCACCTCCACTCCATTTATTATCCTAAATTAGATGCACCTGTTTGAGGTTGTTAGCTGCATAAAGACACCTGTCCACCCCATACAATCAGTAAGAATCCAACTACTAACATGGCCAAGACCAAAGAGCTGTCCAAAGACACTAGAGACAAAATTGTACACCTCCACAAGGCTGGAAAGGGCTGTGGTGAAATTGCCAAGCAGCTTGGTGAAAAAAGGCCCACTGTTGGATCAATCATTAGAAAATGGAAGAAGCTAAACATGACTGTTAATCTCCCTCAGACTGGGGCTCCATGCAAGATCTCACCTCGTGGGGTCTCAATGATCCTAAGAAAGGTGAGAAATCAGCCCAGAACTACACGGGAGGAGCTGGTCAATGACCTGAAAAGAGCTGGGACCACAGTTTCCAAGGTTACTGTTGGTAATACACTAAGACTTCATGGTTTGAAATCATGCATGGCATGGAAGTTTCCCCTGCTTAAACCAGCACATGTCAAGGCCCGTCTTAAGTTTGCCAATGACCATTTGGATGATCCAGAGGAGTCATGGAAGAAAGTCATGTAGTCAGATGAGACCAAAATAGAACTTTTTGGTCATAATTCCACTAAATGTGTTTGGAGGAAGAAGAATGATGAGTACCATCCCAAGAACACCATCCCTACTGTGAAGCATGGGGGTGGTAGCATCATGCTTTGGGGGTGTTTTTCTGCACATGGGACAGGGCGACTGCACTGTATTAAGGAGAGGATGACCGGGGCCATGTATTGCGAGATTTTGGGGAACAACCTCCTTCCCTCAGTTAGAGCATTGAAGATGGGTCGAGGCTGGGTCTTCCAACATGACAATGACCCGAAGCACACAGCCAGGATAACCAAGGAGTGGCTCTGTAAGAAGCATATCAAGGTTCTGGCGTGGCCTAGCCAGTCTCCAGACCTAATCTGTGATCTGATCTGTGTGGAGGAGTGGGCCAAAATCCCTCCTGCAGTGTGTGCAAACCTGGTGAAAAACTACAGGAAACGTTTGACCTCTGTAATTGCAAACAAAGGCTACTGTACCAAATATTAACATTGATTTTCTCAGGTGTTCAAATACTTATTTGCAGCTGTATCATACAAATAAATAGTTAAAAAATCATACATTGTGATTTCTGGATTTTTTTTTTTAGATTATGTCTCTCACAGTGGACATGCACCTACGATGACAATTTCAGACCCCTCCATGATTTCTAAGTGGGAGAACATGCAAAATAGCAGGGTGTTCAAATACTTATTTTCCTCACTATATATATATATATATATATATATATATATATATATATATATATATATATATATATATATATATATATATATATAGGTTATGCCTTTTAAATTTTACCGAAATATACTTCATTTTGGGTTCCTCGTATTGAGAAGCAGAGGTTTCCTTTGAAGGTGCCTGAGTTGTAATATTGCATCTTCAATAGATTTTTGCTGCCTCAAAACTTTTCCTTTGTCCTTTATGTTCTTGCAGAAACTAATTTCTTCAGAAAGCTGTGATTTTTGATAGAGGTCGACCGATAGTGGATTTTACCGATATCGATAACTAGGTTGGACTGCACTTGCCGATAATTGATTAATCAACGATAGTTTTTAAAATGGATACTGGATAAAAAAAAACATAATTAAAAAAGGTGCTGAACTTTGAAAATGTGCTAAATTAAAAACATATAAATATAAATATTACATGAGAAGTTTTAACATAAATTCTTCAGAAAATAATTTAAACATTCAAATATTACAGGTCAAATTTGTTTCTTTACATATAATCTAGAAACATGCATGTACATTTCATAGGTAACACTATGCAAGTCCCTATATGCAACAAGGATGTATTAGCTTACATGAACTATGCATTATGATACATTTTTACAGCATGTATTAATATGAGCAACACAATTGTACCTTGATCATTCATGTTAGTTCATAGTGCATTAACCAAGGTTAACAGATTAAAATTCAAACAATTTAATGTTGAAATTAACATACTAACGATGAACAATGCTTGCACAGCATTTATTAACCTTAGTTAATGTTACAAATGGAAGCTTATTGCAGTGTTACCATTTCATATAAATCCAAACAGTCTGCTTTTTTAGAAGGAGATTATCTAATAAAAAACGAATGTGCTTCTGCTTTGTTTATGTTTCTGTCGGCAGCATGACGATACAGTTTGCTTTCTCACATCACTAATTTTATATATGCAACATTTGGGTCGGACTTGCGTGTGTTTTTATCACATTGATTTAACTGCTTGAGGTACTGCTATTAGCATCCTCTCAGCTTCCTTGACAAACATACACAATGCTGTTCTTTACCTGTTAATGCAGCATCTAGTCAAGAAATTAATTACTTTATAATGATTTGGCAACAAGTATACTGTAGTGTTCTGTATTCATACTGTTTCGCTGTGTTTTAAACATCTGACGTGTTTGTCAGCACTCTCTGTGCAGCGTGTGCTATCCGTTCAGCGCGCAGCCTCACGTGGTTATGTAAAGAACACACTTGAGGTTTTTTTTCGCCTCTAGAGGCCGCTCTCGTGCTATATAATGCCAACAGACCCTTCTCAGAGCTCTTGTACTGTGTAATAACAGTGCACCCATCTCAGCCGCTCCAGCAACGGACGCAACACCGGAAAACCATCGGTGAGGATTTTTGCCGATAACCGATTGTTCCACCTATCAACTATCAGTGCCGATTAATCGGCAAAACCGATGAATCGGTCGACCTCTAATTTTTGATGCACCAGATGTTCTCCGGAAGGTTCCACCAATGTGCAATCCGAGGAAATCTAAACTGCGCATCAAGGATCTTTCCAATCTTCAATGATAGTGTCCTAAGGAGGCCTATATATACTTTTTATGGCTGAAGCTTTTTATTCACTGGTTGAATGATTGACCCCACAGTATACAATAGTAAAAACCCATTGACGATATTAAATGTCTCTTAACGTTCAAAGATTTAGCAATGTGCTACATAAACAATATGTTTCAAGCACTATTCTGATATTGCAGCAGCTCAGTGAACATGTCCCGTGTTCAACCAAGCAAGTGAAACGATATAAGCATGCCTTGTAATCTGGCGAGACATGGATAATGTATCTCGGCTGAAATATCTCCCCCTGTTGATTTGCCAGAGCTTATACGCTGGTATCTGCTCGAATTCAATCTAAACTCAACGAATGTAATCCTCTCTATAAGTGCGCTACATCCTGTTCCTATTGGTAGCTTTTCTTTAGACATATTTCATGCATCTAAATATGTACTTGTACAGTTGCAAAACAACTTTTAGTAGTGATATTATTAGGTTGAATGGATTTGCATCTGTTGTAGGCTTCTTAGTGATGTTCGCGAAGGCAGACATTCGCGGGAAACATGGCATGCATTGTCCTTTCTCATCTTCTGGTAATTGCCAATAACCCGACGTTTGCGCTGTATTGTATGTCTTTCTGTTAAGGAAATATCTGCTGAGAACGTAAATGTAAATGTTCAAGGATCGGGAGGCGAAACCGCAGTCGCACTTCCAGTGGTGTTTATTGGGAAAGTGTGTGATTTTTATTAAATGCTTAAGGGTGGTACATCAATGAATAAAACATTATAATGAGTTCCCCTCAGGGGATTATGGAAATGGAAATGTAATAAGTATAGAGTGCTAGGATGAAATATTCGGTATCTGTCATGAATGAGGTTTGTGTTGAGGGTGTTGTTCAGGACGACTCTATATGTTGCCTGATGCTGATAAACGGCTGTGCACATTTGCTGCCTCACACTGTTTGATGATTAAATATATGGCCCTTGGCAGAAATTACAAACAACTCATGAATTCAGAACATGTTTATAATAATCATACATTGCTCTCAATGTTAGGAAGTATATGTCATTGCAGCAAAGACAAAAAAAGCTTAGTCAAGTAAATGGATTTCTTTCTTAAGGAATGATGCAGTGCACCAATAGTTCATATTTTCCCTGGCTAAGTGTCTCATTGGCTTATGTTGAATTAGAATCATTTGTTCTAGACCTGTGTATAAAGCCTTCTGCATGAAGTGGAATGCTTCTACTGTAGATAAACACACTTCATTTCACATACCGTTGGTTGCAAAATGCGTCAGAATGCAATTTATATAGTAATGTAATTGTATTCTCAGCCAGAAGGGGCACTGTAGCAGACATTAGCATTAACTGTCTTCTTCTACTGTAAATACTGTTATGGCAAAAATAGTTTGATAAAGAAGTTAAAGTTCATAAACTGTCAACAAGTTTAGCAGGTTTGTGTCAAATAAAAAAACAAATATGTATATCGTCGCCCGGGGCGTTTTTAGGCATAGGCAAACTAGGCGGTCGCCTAGGGCATCATCAAAGATTTTTTAGTGCCAAAAATCTGGCACTAGATTTTTGTGTGTAAAGGGTGTCAAGTGTAAAATGGCATTGCCGCCCCCACTAGTCCCCCCACACTATTGGATCAGAGAACTGTCAATCTGACGATTCCTATATGCCATTGGATCAGAGTACTGTCAATTACTGTCCAAAAAGTTTGCGTATGGAGTGCTCAACAACACCATTAGATCAAAGAGCTTGGTCAATGCTTTGGCAACGTAACGCTTTTTTTAACCAATAAAGCTAAATTCAAACTTAAGGCCAATTTAAAAAACAGGTACAGTAAAACGTGCAGAAATCTGTATTTTGTAGAGGCAGTTTTTGTGGCAGTCGAGAAATCACGCTGTGAAATGGGCAGATAGGATTGCTCTGTGTGTATGTTAGAGGCAAAATATAACTGCACACTCACTTCAGCATTTAATGATGAAGTGAGTGTGTTATGAGTGTGTTTTATAATGTTTTACTAAATCATGGCCACATTGTAATAATTCGTACACCTGTTTTACGAATTCGACGCGGCCATGATTAAGGTTGGTTAAAATTTGTTAAAGTAATTAACTGGAATGTCTTACAATGTAAATAATGGTTAAAATTACTTTATAAATGCAGTTGTTCATTGTTAGTTCATGTTTATTCATAATGCATCAACTTAACCATGTTAAAAATGAGCCTAGATTGATAAATGCGTGAAATTGTCAGTTCAAGACAGTGTTACTGTAGTTTTAATTTTAGTTGTATTACAGTTTTATTGTTTTGAATTAGCTTTATGTGTGTGTGTGTGTGTGTGTGTGTGTGTGTGTGTGTGTGTGTGTGTGTGTGTGTGTGTGTGTGTGTGTGTGTGTGTGTGTGTGTGTGTGTGTGTGTGTGTGTGTGTGTACTATGGGTACTATATATATATTTTATTTTGTATTTAATCATTTTGTAGTTAATAATTTTAGTGTTTCAACTTAACCTTATTTCAGTTTATTGCCAAGGCAACATTTCAATGTATTAATTTTTTTACTAAAATATATATTTTATTTGATTTTTAAATAAATATTTCAAATATTTATCATACATATTTAAATAATATTATAATATATAAAATATTATAATATTAAATATTTATTTCAATTACCCGAAATGTTTTTGATAGTTGTAGTTTTAGTTAATGATACCCAGTACCCATTAATTCACGTTGACAAACCAAACTAAACCTTACTCGTTTGTTACTGAATAGATCAAGAAGCATATTACATGTTTACACTATATATTGTGTTACTAATTCCAGCCTCAGAGTAAAATGTGGAAACTTAAAAACTATTTACAATGAATAATTAAAGTTTAATTAATTAAGACATGAGAGTAAATTATAGTGACATTGAAAAGGGACTCTTGGGAGTTGGTGTTGAGAAGCCAGAATTAATTAAAGTCATAAAAAGGGAGTTAGCATGATCAGAAACGTATTTGCATAATATATCTTGTATGTACAAAAAGTAAAATTAACTTTCCCACAAGCAGTACACCCGATTGTCTTCTCATTGAATAGAAGTGCCATTTATTTAGCTACAAACGAGCCTCCTATCGAGGCGGTTTTAATTAATTTCATACTGGGCGCAATCACAGTTATCAAAGGTTTCTAGTTCTCCAGCCGTAAGTACAATTAGAGAGTTGTAGTCTGTCAAATAGAATGGCCTGTTGGTTGAGACACAATCATGGGATAAATCTCAATGGACTTCAGGTCTATGAGAGGCCAGGACGTGTCCTATTCATTTTAGGACTGATTTTAAAGGCCAATGGGGTAAAGACTACATTATTATTGAATTCACTCAGTCTGATCACCATTAACCGCCATGCAAACTACAGCATGACCTTATTTCTCACAAAACCTCATGATGCAGAGATGCGTGGCTGTGTCGGTTTCTACTCAGTCATGCTGGAAGCCTTAAATAAAACCCAGCCGAACCATCATGGCATTTCTAATAGATCCCTATGGCCCATAATGCCATTTTAATTAACCTTTTCTGCAGTTCTGATGCGCGGCCAATTATTCACGTGGATGACGAGGTGCAGTCCATCATTTGGAATGTAAAATATGTGACGTGACAAACACTAGCTTACTGGAATGCGTGGGGTCGGGGTGGTCCGTCACCCATTTTTATGTTTCGCTTTGATGGGATGGAGTTCATCATAGGAAAATACTGCAGAGAAATAACTCATGAACCCCATTAGCTGACGCTGTATTATGCATGGAGCTCCATGAGGACTATGATAAAGTCTCTTGTTGGAAATTACTTTTGATAAAGGTCATACGGTTAAACACTTGCTGGATGCCTCGCATATATTCAATTTGCCAGGGCTGCGGTCTGCTTGAAAATACTGTTTATGTGCTTGAAAATGCTGTTTATTATATTTCACCTTCCATAAATTGAATTGGGTTTTTAGTGTTCCTTTTACTTTTTTTCTTACTCAAACAAAGTTTTTTTTTTTTTTTTTACATATTAAACTAATGAGGACTCATCAATGGTTTATATTTAATTTGTTAAATACTGCTTAACTTCTGCACTGAAGTTTTTTTAACTCCTTTTACTGTTATCTTAAAGGCAAAAGTGCAGTAAAGTCTGCCATTTCAATTCACCTTCCAAATCGGCATGACTTTTTCATCTGTTGAACATTTTCTTTAATAATGCTAAGGTTATTTTTCATATTCTTCATGCATTCGCAATCATAGCAAAATCACCACAACGTAGCATAAGTCAGTGAGACTGCAGTGCAGTGTATTACAGTTTATTATTCTGAAATAAGAATATAGTCTTCTGTAAAGTCACATGGTGTTGGAAGAAAACACTTTGTGGTATTCTTTAACCAGTCCCTCCAGAAAAACGCTATTATGCGATCGCATGATTTAATGCATAATCAGCCAAAGTCCGCATATTTATGCGGGAGCCGCATTTTTTCAAATACGGCGCACTTTCGCAGCGTAAATTGCCTATTTCCACATGCAAAATAGGCGGGGCTAGCATGATTTCATAATCCCTGCATTGTCGTTGCAAAAAAGTAATATATATATATATATATATTAGCAGAAAGTTAAAAAATGTTTGTTACTTCACACAAGAGCCGCCATTTCCCCCTATTGCCATGGGAACGTTTTGAAGTGACGTAATTACCCGATGCGAACTTCATCGAAAAGCTGCAAACCCCATGTTGAAACCATAGATATCGGTGAAACCATGATGAAGCACGCAAATTCCCATTTGCCAACAAAAATAACAGCAAAAGACCGCGCAAAGCAGTTTCCCGGTGTGCTGACCGATTTCAAAAAACAGCATCATGAAGCTTCAAAGTCACGTATTTCAGCAGTTTGACACACGATCCGAATCATGAATCGACTCACTGATTCATAACGCTTCGAAGCTTCATGATGCCGTGTTTTGAAATCGGTCCAAATTGAGCCATGTGTTTATTAAAGTCTTCAATAAAACAAGATGAGAACTTAAAAATTCAATTAAAAATATTAGCTTTCTTTCTCTTTTTCATCAAACCGCAGTTTTTGCAAGTTTTATTGCATAAAATTGCATAAATATCCCGCATTTTACATCGCATTTTTTAAGAAAACGTGCCGCATGATCAAGGATTTTTGCCCGCAACAATCACACAAAAAAGCCGCATTTTTCTGGAAGGACTGATTAACGAATGACTGTCCTCACACTACAGTTGAAAAGATAGGGTAAACATTTTATTTTTAATTTTTGTTTATATTAAATGTTGTTCTTTTGAACTTTGTTCATCATAGAATTCTGGAAAATTATAACATAATAAAAATATTATGCAGTGACACATACGATAATATTGGGCGGCAGTGGCTCAGTACACTGTAACGGATTTTTGTAATTTGAACAGTATTTTACTGTAATATGTACAGTATAATACTGTTAAATGTACCAACAGTATAATACTGTTAATAGCAAAGGATTATGGGAAAATATATGTTTACTACTGTAATTATTCTCTACTGTAAATCGATTTACAGTAGCGACAATGCCCGCGAAAGTCTGACCAATGACAATGGAGACTTCTTTTCAAGTTTTTTTTTTCGGTTGGTGGGGGCAACTGAGGAAAGACTCAACGAAAAGGTTAGTATTATTTCTGTCATTATTTTATGTAAAACTGAGATATTTTCAAATGCATTCACTTACGGTATTAACAACAACCTAACATGAACCAGTGCTTCAAATTGAGTGAGTTAAGCAAATTCCTGTCAAGAGCCTTTTTTTTCTGCCTGTTTGTCAAGGCGGGTGGTTACGTGACTGCCGTCATCCTTGTGATTTAACGTTACTTCAACGGGGTGAATAAAGTTTACATTGACTAATAGTTAGTGAAACGGGGGGAAAAAAAGCTATTTTAATGTTCCTCTACCACTTTAATGTAAATTAGCTAAGCAGGAGGACTTTCGTTAACAGCAAACTATCTTAAAATACCGAAAAGTGAGGCAACACTAAATATGGAGGTTGTAATAACAGTATTTTGAAGTGAATCTTTTGTTTTTGTTTAAAGTTTGCTGTTAAAACCGCCATTTGGAACGTCGGAGGTGTTCTGGAGTTATTTTCTGGCGGTGACCGTCATCTGAGGAAACTGGTAAGCAGAAGCTGGTGATTATATGACGTTATATGACTCTTATATTAAAACGTTAACCTTATATCGTTAGCAGATGGTTTAAAAAAGCAACAGTCAAGATGGTTGCGAAGTTTGTGTGCAAACACTGCAAGTTATCTGTGCGAACTAGTGATGTGTCGTTCATGAACGATTCGTTCATTTTGAACGAATCTTTAATATGACTCGGGACTACCGAGTTGTCTCAGAGAGTAGGCGTTTCTCAATGTCAAGGAAGGATCCTCGGAAGCCAGAATTCCGAGGATGCTACGTCATCGACGTCCGTCGAAGGACTGTTCCAATGTCGAGGATCCTCGGAATTTCAACCAAGGTCTGAGTCCTTCGTTCGAAAAATATGCGTTCATTCGTTCTTCGTTCATTTTGTGTTGACCGCGCATGCGCATTACGCTGAATCTGTACTGGAAAGAACAAAAATCATTAGTTCATCATCTTTCGAGTCTCGAGTTCGGGTTTGAGTCTCGAGTTCTTCCTGTCAGTCCCACAGAGTCTATGCTGTCAGTAGCGGAAACAGAAAAGATTCGTTCTTACGAGTCTTTCGGGTTTGACGTTTGAGTCGTTCGTTCTTTTGACACGTGACTTGTCACCGTATTGAACACTAGTTCACAACCTTTTTACTAACAAGCACGTAGTTATTTTTTTATTTTATTTTTTTTTTTTTTATATGTAATTCTCAGTTAATATCAGACATATACAAATATGGGAAATATATTGACTATTCAAGTCTAACATCACAAAATCAAGTCAATTAGACTATTACTCATTTTGAATCAACTGTATTTTATTTTTCTCTATTAGGTTATATTATTTTTTGTCCTTGTGTTATTAATGAATAAAAATCAGTTTAAAAATGTTACCTAAACCTATAGCTTATAGGCCTCACCTATACAAAAACATATTACACACACACACACACACTATATATATATATGTATATATGTATATGTGTGTGTGTTTGCGCTATATGATTCAAAATGAGTAATAGTCTAATTGACTTGAATTTGTGATGTTAGACTTGAATAGTCAATATATTTCCCATATTTGTTTATGTCTGATATTAACTGAGAATATGACAGGAAGAACGAAAGACTCAAACCCGAACTCGAGACTCGAGACTCAGATGAACTAATCATTCTGTTCCCGGACCTGTGTCACATGGCCCGGCCCAGCCCCAGATCAGAGTCAGACACAGACGAGTCAACAACTAACGTCTCGAGGAGTTCGAAGACACGAGAGGCGGAGAACAAACGTGATAAATATGAAGTTGCAAAAAAAAGAATGTCTCGGATCAGGAGGTGAGGTGAACTAACAGAGTTAGACTGCAATAGCCTGACCCAACAACTAATCAATTAATTAAACTTTTCAGTTTCTTATCATTTGGCTTTGGTTGCAGTACCCTATAGTTTATTTTTATTTAGTTTTACAAATGTAATCAACATTTTCATAAGTACTAGATGGGTTGGGCTATTTAACATGTCATTTTAATTATATTTTTCTGAAATGAACGAAATGACTCGAAAAAAGATTAGTTCATTTTGCTGAATGAGACTCAAAGATCCGAGTCAGTAAAATGATCCGAACTTCCCACTACTAGCGTGCATATGCTACGCAGTTTTTTGCGTGCATATGATACGCTTTTGGGTAGGGTGGGGGGTTCTTACGTATAATACGCCATAAGGTGCGTATCATATGCACGCCAACACTCCTTTTGGCGTATACATTCCATGAGATTCTCCCAATTTGTATAGCTTGTTTTCTTTCTTCTTGCTGATGTAAGTATTAATGCTATTTGAACAGCTGATTCTAGAGAATACTGATTGTAATTAGTGTCATAGTTTCTTAAACAAGACATTTCTAATTGTTTTTGTATTTATGTGTCATGCATTTGAAGTTCAATTTCATTTTCATAATCATTTATCATCAAACTTCTATTTTGCAAGATAGGCAGACATACTTGGTTGGTCAAGGGGTTGTATCACAAGATATCACAAAGTGACATATAAGCATAAACTTGATTGGAGAGCACATTGAGAAGTATTTTAAAACAAGATGCAAGTATGTTCTCTATATATGAAATTCATTTCTCCAAACCTTTTGTTAATTGCTCTACTTTTAGGTCACTGCAACTCCAGCAGATGTAGAGGGAAGCCTCTCTCTGCCCAGTACCCCAAGACTGATTGCACTTGGTAAGTCTATTACAAAGCTTTTTTTAATTGATATGCTGAGATTAAAGTTGGCCAAGTCCAACATCTACCAGCAGACCGACACACAAGAGCTGAACGTCTGCTCTTGCGTCAACACAGATTATTATGGATATGTATCAGGTATAATACATGGAACATTTTCTTAAAGGGTTAGTTCACCCAAAAATGAAAATTCTGTCATTAATTACTCACCCTCATGTCGTTCGACACCCGTAAGACATTCGTTCATATTCGGAACACAAATGAAGATATTTTTGTTGAAAGCTGATGGCTGAGAAAGGCTTCAGATAGGCCTCCATTGGCATTCAGTACATTCACACTCACAAGACCCATAAAAGGCACTTAAAATGTCGTTACAAAGTCCATCTCACTACAGTGGCTCTACAATAATTTTACGATGCGACGACAATAATTTTTGTGCGCAAAAAAAAATCAAAATAACACCTTTATCCAACTTGTTCTTGTCTTCCGTGTATGCCTCCACGACGCACGCGCGAGAATATGACGTAGCGGCAGCGTTCGGGAAACCATGAAATACACACTTAAGCCCCATTTGAGCACTACGGCGAGACCTAAAGCACGATCAATGTAGAATTCAACGGCTTAGATACGGCGCGTCTTCCTCTGCTTGTAAACAGTGTTTCAGTGAGTCGAATGAGCAGTTTGAATCGCCAAATTTCAGCAGTTTGGCGGTTTGACACGCGATCCGAATCATGATTCGGCTCACTGATTCATAACGCTTCGAAGCTTCATGATGCCGTGTTTTGAAATCGCCATCACTATGTAAGTCGTTATTTAGGGTTTTTTTGCGCACAAAAACTATTATCGCCGATTCATAAAGTTATTGTAGAACCACTGTAGTGAGATGGACTTTGTAACGACGTCTTTAGTACCTTTTAAGGGTCTTGATAGTGAACCGTGCCATTGTGCCAATGGAGGCCTTTCAGAGCCATCAGATTTCAACTAAAATATCTTCATTTGTGTTCCGAAGATGAACGGAGGTCCAACGACATGAGGGTAAGTAATTAATGACAGAATTTTCATTTTTGGGTGAACTAAACCTTTAACTGAAAACAGGATGACTAATCGATTCTTGGGATTTAAGAATCAATATTGTTTTGTAAAAGTGAGAATCTATTAAAATCGAGAAATCAATATTTTTTACCCAGCCCTATTCATCAGTCATCTCCATCTCCGACTGCTGTGGTTACAGTAGGCTATACTGACCGGTGTGGTTCCCTAAACATAACTCGTGGCCATGAGAAATAGATGTCGTTCTCTCAAAATATGAAGTCGAGGCCACGACATCATGATGTCGTCAACTCAACAAAATTATCTCGTGGCCACGATTAATTATCACGTTCCCACGACTTAATATGACATTCCCACAAATTAATATCTCGTGGCAACCACATATTATCACGTTCCCACAAGTGTATATGTTGTGGCCACGACAAAACTAAGTGAACTGAACATGTCCCCTCCCGGTCACCGTACTGAATCACATAAGTGTTTCCCGATAAATTATCTTCATTCACCAACCACTGTTAATTTTAACAGAAAATCAAGCTTAGGCTACTGGATGTTTGAGTTGGCATGGCAGAGAGCACGCAAAGAGCTGTCCCTTTATAATCACTAAAAATGTGTCCCTCGTTTTAATTGCAATCTCGCAAAGTTCCATTATAATCTGTCTACACTGTACAATTAATTATTTATTTATATAGTACATATTGCTTTTATTAACATCAAAGTGCATACAGCACCATGTTATGACTGTTGGGAAAGCATTGGTTTGATAAATGTCTTTTTTCTTGTGCTTGCAGGTTCATTCTGAGAATAAACCCTGATGGCACCAAATGCCAATCAAAATCACAGATCAGCCGGACATCTGGAAAAAGGGTCCAGAGAAAAATCGCCAGCCTAAATCCCCTTGTGGCATCTTTAATCAGAGAGCTTGTTGACTTCGATTGGCAAAATTATTGAAGGCTTGTTCTGATTTTCAGCATGTTTACATTTTTAGCCATGTTAAATACACGGGATGAATTCAAACACATTTGTAAAATGTACTTTTTAAAGTAAATGTTAAACAATTAAACAATTAAACAGCATATTTTAATGCCAAATGTTCATGAGGACTCATTAATTTTTTGGGGGTAAAAAACATAGTTTACAGTGCTGAAGTGGTTTTTCATTATTTAATCATCAGTTACACCTGTTGTTAATTTCATTAATTGCTTTGTCTTTTTAAACTCTGTGTCTGGTTTGGTTGTTTTGTTCCTTTGTTTTCTGAGAATTTTGAGTTCTGTGTTAAATAAAACTGACCGCTGTGATTAGATCCGTTTCATCAACTTTATTGCATCCTTACCTAATTTTGTTTAAAGTAAATTAAGCTAAACTCAAATCGTAAAAAAAAATTATAATTCTGTAATAGGAAATAAATTCTAATACTGTAAATAAAAATACAGTATTCATACTGTAAATAAAATATACAGTATTATTACTGTAAATGAAAATACGGTACTTGTACTGTAAATAAAAATACAGTATTCATACTGTAAATATCAATACAGTATACATTATTATTACTGTAAATTGAATTACAGTAATGATACTGTAAAGACTTTTACAGTAACTTACTGGCATCCAGCTGCCAGTAAGTTACTGTAAAATTTACAGCAACCTTTTTACAGTGTAGTTCATGTTTGTAGTCTACAAACAGGAAGGTTGGTGGTTCAATCCCCGGTTCCACCTGACCAAGTGTCGAGGTGTCCATGAGCAAGACACCTAACCCCAGCTGCTCCCGACGAGCTGGATGGCGCCTTGCATGGCTGACACCGCCGTCAGTGTGTGAATGGGTGAATGTGAGGCAATGTGTAAAGTGTTTTGGATGGCCATAGATCTGTTGAAAGCGCTATATAAATGCAGTCCATTTACCATTTAATAAATGTTTCTTGAGCTGCAAAATCATCATATTAGAATGATTTCTGAAGGATCATGTGACACTGAAGACTGGAGTAATGATGCTGAAAATTCAGCTTTGATCACAGGAATAAATTACATTTCAAAATATATTCAAATAGAAAACAGTATTACTGTTTTACTGTATTTTCTTTCAAATAAATGCAGCCTTGGTGAGCGTTAGGGACTTCAGAAACATCAAAAAACAAACAAACTTTTGAATAATATATTTTTCAATGTCCCAATTAATACTGAGCGCAACATTAAAAAAATAAATTAATTAAAGTGTACACAACCTCTGTTTGATACTGTCTATCCGGTGGCATGTGAATGTACAGTATAAGCTCTTGTAAATTCCTTTTTGTGGTTACGCTGTTGAATCGTAATTTACAGACACTAAGACAAAAACCTTCTCTGACTTCCTTCTGTACAGTTCAAGTCAACATTAAAATCAAAACAGGCATGTTCCTTATTGTGCCAGATTCAAGCGTGTGTGTTTTTCCAAAGAAAAACTGTTGGTCAAAATCTTATACATTACTTCACTTCACCCATTCGCACAAATCCCCAATGTTCTTGTATTTAACGGCCACTTTTTGACATCCAATCAGTTCCCTGGGGCATGGATATAATTTTCTCATTTAATATCCTGTTTCGCTCTGAAATGCATCAGATGCAGGTGCAAATACAAACAGAATTTCATTGCGACTTTAATTAGGCCAAATGATAATCCTGATCCTGGAGGGCCGCTATCCTGCAGAGTTTATCTTAAATGCTAAATAAACACACCTGAACCAGCAAATCAACCTTGTTTCAGGAAAACAAGAAACTTCCAAGCAATTGTGCTGGAGCTAAACAGGAGTGGACACCTCTGAATAACAGGGCTAAAGGCACACCTTGAGAACGATGTGCTTTTCACTACTCCCATAGTTGCAGAAAAAAATTTTAACTTATGGAGCAACAGATTTTGTGTGGAAATAATTAATAAAAGTGGTTTATTTTGTTTAAAAATTGTATAATGTATGAGGTGGCAAGGTGGCAAGGGGGCAAGGGGGGCAAGGGGGGCAAGGGGGGCATTTGACCCCACAGACACACGGGGCAACACCAGCATGGGGCAAAAGACAAACAATATTGATACAAATACTTTAGCTAAAATAATATGTTATTTTAATAATGTCTAAGTTAATACTTTAATCAGTTTATCAAAGCTTGTACTATTTTCTGATTATTTTGATTAATAAAATAATTATTTTTTGTTCAATAAACATGCTTTCATTAAAATATGTATATTTTAAAAAGTAAAGGTTCTGAATGCATTGAAGGAGCCCAAATAATAATTTACTATACATTTACAGTTGTAACAAACATTCTATTTTATTATTGGATATGATTAATATCATATTTGAAATATAATGGTTTCATTATAAATATAGTGATTATCTCTAAGGTGGACAGCCAAATTAATATATGATATTTACCATCTGAACCTAACCATGTCATGGTGCGCCTATCACCCCAGATATCATATTATTTCCGTTACTGAAAACTGTTGCTGAAGATCGCACATCATGTTTGTTTCCCTTATTTAGCAAAAAGCACAACAATTTGTTTTTATTGTGACTGTACACAAAAAAAATAATAGAAACTTAACAGAATATAATGATGTATAACACTTGCATGAATGATACAAAACAACAGAGTTATTTGAGTCGCTTTGGCACTGATAAGAAAAAAATAGAGCCGATCGCGCCGGCGTGACTGCCGACTCGAGGGGGTGAATTACCTTGAACAAAACTGAAAATCATTATGAAGACCTCTGTCTCAAAATATATTCAATAAAAAGTGCTGTGGCAAAAGTGGAAAGTGCTGCGGCAAGATTTTGTTCCATCTAGTGGTTTAGAGGAAAATAAAATCAAAGGCACCTTTTACCCCAGTGCGCCTCTTTAGCCCCATTGTACCCTATACTTCGGCCGTCAGCGATGATCTGCACAATGTCCGGAGGATGTATTTTTGGTCATCAGGAAGGTCCGCGGACATCTGCACACACCATTCCCGTGCATCCCAATTTTTATGACAAGGTGAATTTAAAGTCCACTATATGCACAGTTGTGATATACTGCAGTAGTTGAAGAAGAGTGCATAAAGAGTGATTCAAAACTGTAATCAAAGCAGCAAATCTTCCCCATTGTTTTTGTTTTGGTTCTAAACTTTGCATACACTGGTGGAGACGCTACTTTTCTTCCACTATCCTCCTGAGCGATTGTCCTAAATGACACTCAGTTCTGCTCTCCGAGACGGAGAGTGGAAATTGAAGTATACCCAGGCCTTTAGAAAGAGACCCCCCCCAATTTAATCCTTTAGGTATGTTGACCTTATCATATGTACATTAAGCACAACCTCCCAACTTTCTACCAAACAACTTACCATTGACTTCCAAAGGCCCCAGTGTGCATTTTGGACGGTCCTCTGTTTATCTCGTACTTGCATCTACCCTTTCCGTCAGTACATCATTCCGTAATATTACATAAAGAAATCAGTAGGTCACTTCCATATCCCCACCGTGTGGAATCGGTGTTGAACACGGAGAACATTCTTCCTCCAGAACATGGATTATTCTCGTTCGAGCTCCCATCCCCGAGTAAATGCCAAGGGTGTTCATTTATCAGGCCAAACACCAGGCAGTTGTCTGAACTTTCGCCTACCTTAGCAATGATGGAGGGCCTATTTGTGTTAAAGTGCTTTAAAAATTGAATCCAGGGACCTGCAATGAGGAGAGAGAGAGAGAGAGAGAGAGAGAGAGAGAGAGAGAGAGAGAGAGAGAGAGAGAGAGAGAGAGAGAGAGAGAGAGAGATTCTTAATGCTCTGAATTGGGAAGGGTGCCAAGGGGCCTTTCTGAATGAAGAACAAGTAATGCATGACTACTTCTTCAGTCCCCATAGGAGTCTTATTTGAGTTGGAAACTGTTTCCAAACGTATCTGGATTATGCATTCTGCAGTTATATTTGCATTTTTATTCATCTCTTCCGAGTTTTATATTTTCATGTAGAATTTCAACACTTGCTTTAGGAATACTTCACTTATAAAAGACAATAATGTCATTATTTTTTTTTCACACTTGTGTTGTTCCAAACCCTCATGCTCTTTTTATTTTTCTATCCAACACAAAAACTTTATGCAGCTCTTTTTCAAACTTAAATATCAGTCTGTTTTCACACAAAGCTGAGATCTGGTGACTGTGGGAGCCATTTTAGTTCAGTGAACTCATTGTCATGTTCAAGAAACCAATTTGAAATGATTCGAGCTTTGTGACATGGTGCATTATCCTGCTGGAAGTAGCCATCAGAGGATGGGTACATGGTGGTCATAAAGGGATGGACATGGTCAGAAACAATGCTCAGGTAGGCCGTGGCATTTAAACAATGCCCAATTGGCACTAAGGGGCCTAAATTGTGCCAAGAAAACATCCCCCACACCATTACACCACCACCAGCCTGCACAGTGGTAACAAGGCATGATGGATCCATGTTCTCATTCTGTTTACGCCAAATTCTGACTCTACCATCTGAATGTCTCAACAGAAATCGAGAATCATCAGACCAGGTAACTTTTTTACAGTCTTCAACTGTCCAATTTTGGTGAGCTCGTGCAAATTGTAGCCTCTTTTTCCTATTTGTAGTGGAGATGAGTGGTACCCAGTGGGGTCTTCTGCTGTTGTAGCCCATCCGCCTCAAGGTTGTGCGTGCTGTGGCTTCACAAATGCTTTGCTGCATACCTCGGTTGTAACGAGTGGTTATTTCAATCAAAGTTGCTCTTCTATCAGCTTGAATCAGTCGGCCCATTCTCCTCTGACCTCTAGCATCAACAAGGCATTTTCGCCCACAGGACTGCCGCATACTGGATGTTTTTCCATTTTCACACCATTCTTTGTAAACCCTAGAAATGGTTGTGTGTGAAAATCCCAGTAACTGAGCAGATTGTGAAATACTCAGACCGGCCCGTCTGGCACCAACAACCATGCCACACTCAAAATTGCTTAAATCACCTTTCTTTCCCATTCTGACATTCAGTTTGGAGTTCAGGAGATTGTCTTGACCAGGACCACACCCCTAAATGCATTGAAGCAACTGGCATGTGATTGGTTGATTAAATAATTGCATTAATGAGAAATTAAACAGGTGTTCCTAATAATCCTTTAGGTGAGTGTGTATATATATTCCTCAATTCCCTCCCTATTCTAGCTCATGCTACTCTAAGTAATGTCCAAAATGTAGTATCTCAGGCACTCTTTGTGTTTTTTCGCCTCTTCATGACGGATCGCTTCCTGTATTCCTCAGTTGTAAGCAAGCAGCAACCTCCCGCAGTTTCTCTTGAAGCCAATACGGAAGTGACTTAAACTGCAATTCATCGACTGGCCGCTAGGGACAGGCTCCAAAAGGGAGCAGAATCTCATTGAGCCCCATGTTAAAATGCCCAACTTTACAGCAGAAAAAAAACATGTTTGGTACAAATTAAATTTTGCCCTTCATGACAACTGTGAGGGGGTTGAATTGTTGTATTACTCATTCGTTTACATTAATATAAAGCATTACATTTCTGCATAATTATGGGCGTGGCCACTTTGAGTGACAGGTGGATAGCCATTTATCTGCTATCTGTTAGTCATTGCATCACCTCAGCTCCGCCAACATTCCGCCTCTTTGCCCATTTTCTGTTATCCGGGAGTGACGAGCGATGACATGCTGCCAAGATGGCAACGGCCAGCTCGACCCTACTTTATGCTTCAAAACTGCTCTTCAGAATCCTATCAGTCCTTCCAGAAAATGTTTTTTTTTGTGATTGTTGCGGGCAAAAATCCTTGATTATGCAGCATGTTTTCTTAAAAAATGCAATGAAAAATGTGGGAAAATGCGGGATATTTATGCAATTTTATGCGATGAAATTGTGGGAACTTGCAAAAACTGTGGTTTGATGAAAAAAAGCACTACATCACAGAAAGTGCTGGGAATATTTAAGTTCCCATCTTGTTTTATTGAAGACCTTAATAAACACATGGCTCAAATTTACAAAACATTGAGTCAAACAAGTTCTGTAGCTTTACAAAACGAATATGCCACAACTTCTGAAAAATGAATAAATAACTTCCTGTTTTACAGAGGTAGCTTTACAAAACAGACATTTGAGTGCTTCCAATGCACAAAGTGCAATCTCTTAAAGGGTTAGTTCGTCCAAAAAATTTTATTCTGTCATTAATGACGTCCCCTCATGTCGTTGGACACCCGTAAGACCTCCGTTCGTCTCGAAAAAACGACTTATGTAGTGATGACCAATTTCAAAACACAGCGTCATGATGCTATGAATCAGTGAGTCGATTCATGATTCGGATTGCGTGTCAAACTGCTGAAATACGTGACTTTGGCGATCCAAACTGCTGAATCGACTCATTGATTCATAACACTTCAAAGCTTCATGATGCTGTGTTTTGAAATCGGTCAGCACACCGGGAAACTGCTTTGCGCGGTCTTTTGCTGTTATTTTTGTTGGCAAATGGGAGTTTGCTCTTCATCATGGTTTCACCGATATCTATGGTTTCACCACGGGGGTTTGCAGCTTTTCGATGATGTTCACGTCGGGTAATTACGTCACTTTAAAATGTTCCCATGGCAATAGGCGGAAATGGTGGCTCTTGTGTGAAGTAAACAAACATTTGTCAACTTTCTGCTAATATATATATATTACTTTTTTGCAACGAAAATACGGGGATTATGAAATCATGCTAGCCCCGCATATTTTGCAATTTATTAGGCAATTTATGCGGCGAAAGTGCGGCGTATTTGAAAAAATGTGGCCCCCGCATAAATATGTGGGCTTTGGGTGATTATGCGTTAAATCACGCGATCGCATAATCGCGTTTTTCTGGAGGAACTGTCCTATGGGTGACGTCACGGACACTACGTCCATATTTTTTTTACAGTCTATGGTTGTAAGTCGCTTTGGATAAAAGTGTCTGCTAAATGAATAAATGTAAAAAGTAAGTGTTCATGCTTCCTTAATTTTAAGCTTAGTCAATTCAAATATGCAGGTTATCAGATAAGGCAGCATGAAGACTTACTTTTTAAAGTTGAAACCACTATTTAGATTTTTTTACAGTGAATATTCTCAAAAGAAAGTTTTTTTTTTGCTTTGTTTTGTGGGAGATAAAGTACATTTTTGGGAACTATTTATTTAATAAGAACAATGTTCACTGGATTATTACAGTGTTTAATTCTAAGTTTTTGTTTTTCTGAGAGTTGGACAGTCAAACTAGTCTTTAAAGTAGGAGTCCTGTTGATATGCTTGAAATGCTTAATTTTACTATACTGTATGTACCCAGTAGGGTTTGTTTCTGGTGTATATTATATTTGGGTTTTTGGTATGTAATTAACTTTATTCAGTCATATACATTTATATATAACATTTACATATATATTAGCCCTTACGAAAAATATTACGAACCATTTATATAACCACAGTTTTACCGCGAATACCATGGTTAAATTATGGTTATAGTAGCAAAACCATGGTTAATTTGCATGGTTTAACTACAATGTTTTTTTGTTTTGTTTTATTTGTAGTAAAACCATAGTTCATTTTCTTAAGGGTATGATTATTGAATCATAATTAATTATTGAAATACACGTCATTCTTTAGTTTCTTTTTTTTCCCTCTGTGTTGTTTAGTGGAAGGCTTAAAAAAAATGACAAAATAGGTGATTCCAAGAAATGCAGATCTGGATGGAAACATTAATGCAGTTGCTTTTGTTTGTGTTCTTTTTTTCTGACATTCCCTTTGAAACTAGAAAAAAAAAATGTCTGAATGTTTGTAGTTTGCACATAATAATGTTGAATAATGAAGAAAACATTTACATCATTCATCCATTAACATTTATTCATTTAGCAGATTTTTTTTCCAAGGGGACTAGCAATGAAGTCATGTTAAAAGCTTTGCATAGCTTTCTGGCTTAATGTTTCCCATTTTCCTATAGTAGTTATTCTAATTATTTTGCACAGAAATGTGATCGTTTTTCTGTATGAGGTATGAGAAAGGTGTTTTTGTTTTCAGACTGTCTCAGTAAGGATTCTGTTCTTGTTTGTAACTTCCAACGTCAAAACTTAGAACTTCTTAATCTTCTTAATTATTGAAATACACGTCATCTTGACAGTAGTGTACAAAACTGAATGCGTCTGGGCTCAAACAACAACGAAGGGCTCTTTCTTCTTAAGGAATTTTGAGTTACAATATAATTAATACAATTCTATCATCTTTTCAAAATTTAACCATGGTAACCAAAGTTTCTTGCAATAGTTCTACCATAATTAATTAATGGTTAATAAAAATATTTTGTTAAATCATTTGAAGGGGTGTTGTTTATTTATTTATTTTAAAGGGGTCCTAATTTGTAGCCACATTTCATTTGTACAGAGAGTCTGGCCACTCCATTGACAAGCGTTTACTTCTTTGAAGGCGGGTACTCTGTTGAAGTTTAAAACTACTGGATCTGCCATAACCAATCGCTAACGTTTGGTCGTGACGTATGTCATGCGTCGTTCGCCTCTGTTTCTCACATGGAAGTCCGTAAAAATAACTGTGCAGCCATCTCAGTGATAAAACCTAAAACTTGTGCATTCGGATTGTGATTTAGTCATGGTGGAGGGGAGAGTTTTGTGATCGGTAACGCACTGCTCACGTGGTCCGTAACATGATTGTATACTGTACATAGAATATCATATGCTTGGTATGATAAGAATAAATTTTTTGAGCGGTGATGAAATATATTGCTCTTGAAAATACTTGCCAGCATTTAAAGAAATACAAGTCTAGAAATGCATTCAAATTACAGTGCAACCGTACGGTGCTCTGCAGGGGTCAAAAAATATATAAACAGTGAATTTTGAAGTGATATATTCTTGAAAACTCAGATGTGGATTTGGACAGCAATTAAATTACCACACTACCTTGGTGTTTGTCAAAAACAGTAGCTAATTCGTCTGGGGATTTTTATGCGGGTGGTGGGAGACGGACGGCAATAAAATCCCTGACTAGCCCCTGTAAATTATGACAATACCTTCCGACCCCACGAGAAACAATTACCGTCCGAACAGGGCTTCAGCCAACCACTAACGGAGCGAGCTGGAAAAATCAAACTTTTCCCAGGACACAATCATGGCCACCAAAAAAGCTCTGGATATCCGGCTTTAACTTCTGAATATTCGGCAGCGGTGCCACAATGGAATGAATGGCTTCGCTCGCACGTTTCTCCACCGCCATTACTGAACTACAACTCAAACTAGCGCACAACATCAAAGTCATCGGTCTCAGTCACTCCCTCTGTTCGCTAACTGGACCGGTAAAAATTTGTTCTGAGAAAACCTAAGACTAAACTGCAGTCCCAGACGGAGTACTGAAGGAAAATGAAAATTGAGCGGAAGTATGTAGGAGGGCGGAGCCAGACTACCTATTATGCCCTGTTTTACAAGATATAAAATCAGTCTCTGATGTCTCCAGAGTGGAAATATGTGAAGTTTCTAGCTCAATTTTTTTTTAGCATGTTAAAATTGTCACTTTTTGAGGGCGACCAAAAACACTTTTGTGTTTGTCTCCTTAAATGAAAATGAGCTGCTGCTCCTGGCCCCCTTTCAAGAAGAGGGTGGAGCTTCAAGAGGTACGAACAGCACGGACGCGGACTACTTGTATTTATACTACTTAAAGTGTATGCTGGGGTCCACACATGTGCAGTAGATCAGCATGTACACTTCCAATTTCCCTCCACAAATGATTGCACATCTGGCTGTCTTTATATTATTTTAATGACTGAGGTGCGGGTAGCGGGACTTCTTCACACAGCATCTCTTCAAATGTTGTTTTTCCAGCGCAGGTCCAAAAAAATGGGAGGCACGCAGAGGTCCGCAAAGAGCCTCCGCGTACACCCTCCGATGACGTATAACACCAGCTTTTCAACTGTTTACATTCAAACCGGAGTCAGACAATGATGGAGAGACTGAAGAAGAAGTGCCAACATGTAGAATGAGACAGGATGTTTGTGAATGGTTAGTTGATGAATTTATGTAGCTGATGTGGAGTTAACTATCTTCAAGTTATGATTAGCATATTCTGTCATGTTAATCTATAAATTGCTCATGTGGGAACTGTTGTAAGATGCCTTCAGAGCCAGAGAATATCTGCTGCATGAAGATAGAACAGGTATAGTTTAGTTTAATTACGGTTATAACGTATGTTTTCATCTTGCTTTTATGACATGCTATTGCGTTTGTGTTACGTATTGTATTGCAATAAATGTGACGGATGTGACAGCTTGAGCAGACTCCTAAATGTGCTCTACTACAACAACTCTTCCTCTTCTCTAAAGCAGCCCAACATGGCCTCACCCCCTTTATTGTGTGTTCCCGGGGAGGGGTTTATGTAAATGTTAGGGTTTTTGATGTCACCAGCCCAGGAAGAACTTGCGACTACACTATTGCTACTGTTAACAATCCAACGTAATGGATTCTGTCATTTCGTCTGTCCCAACCAGACGTCAGTGGGCGGAGTTAGTGTAAATAGCCTCTGCCAACGAGGTGGACTATTTTCACGCCACATACATAGCACATACATATTATACTACTATATTATAAGTACAATACTATATTCTGTGCAATGCTATTAATTAATTTCTTTCTTTCAAAATATGTGCCTTTTAACTTTGGAGAAAAAACAGGTAAGAGGAGAATGAGATATATGATTCAGACCAGATTTGAATGGGCATCGCTTACAGTAAATCTTAAGCACGCGATTTACTCTCCAACTTTCCATTTGTAATGTTGAACAATGATTTATAAAAGCCATCATGGCTGTTATCTTTCAGACTGAGTGTTAGGCATGTCTGTTCGTCAGAGATCATTCATAATATATCTCTGTTGTTTTCTTCTTTCTGAAACATTTTCTTATTATTTATATCTGATGGATTTGACTGTAGGATTTTTCCTCTACTGCTCAAATGTATCTTTATACTCTCCAAGGCCTGAATTCCTGAGATGTGATAAAGCACAGTGGGTGAAGTTAGATGGATCCGCCTGTGATGCGGTGAGGTCACATCGACCTCCTCAGCCTTGACTATTTCTTCTTTCTTTATCACTTTTATATTTACATTATTGCTTCAGACATCAGAGACTCACGCTTGGTGTAAAACAGAAGACATAATCTCATGTGTTCCCATGGGAACTGAAGGCTGAACATAGGGCTTGATGAATCCTCATCCACCTTCACATGGTTAGTCATCAGATGAAGTGATATATATTGTCATGCTGTTGCCCCAGGTGACCTATTGTATGTTGTCGTGATGTCTAAAAATGATGACATTGTGTAAATCTGTCTAAACAACTCGACAGCTGAATGATGTAAGGCAATAATCAAGCCTGTAATGGCCTGAAATGGCCAACTCGTCAATTGTCAATTGCCAAATGAGAGTAAAAATATGTATTGGCGAGTATAAGAAACAACCATTTGCCAGTTGGCCAGTAGCATTTTTATGAATTCTAACAATGCAAATATTGTATTTAAACGTAAACGATGCTCAGGACAGATGATGGGCCAATGCTGCATCGTCACAAACTCCATTCGTTTCTAGGAAGTTTTGCCCAAAAATCTGCATCTCAAACAGCGCAAATACTGAATTCACTTTTATGACTTCTTGCATGTTCTTGAACGGACATATTCAAACTAAATTATGTCAAAATGCCTGTCTTGGCAAGTATCCATAAACATAGTCAGTTATGTCTTAAGCCGGGTGCACACTGTGCAATTTATAATAGTCCTTTATTATTGTTCCTTGCCAGATTGTACGAACATGATCCCCGCTGGAAGTCATGTCACACTGTAAGATCTAAGCTGTCTTTAATGTCAGACTGTACGATAGTCAAGGCGCATTAAAACGGACGCACGTAAGAAAATTTGTACGGAGTTTTATATCATCAATCAATGACGTGTTCGGTGACATTGAGCTGCATTACACGCGGGACTGAAATGCTGGCTACAAAGAAACCTCTAGCATTCACTTTGGTCATGGTTTGTCTTGAAAAACGAAGACAATTTGATGGTCGTCGTAGGAGAAGTCACACTGCAGGACTGTGTGCCAAATCTTCTGACACTGCCAGAATTTCTGAGGGAAAATTTTATCGCAACGGTCATTAATCGGCTGTTGGTGAACATGTCAATCTAACGAAACTTCAGATATTAGCCTAGGAACAGAGAAATCTTTAAAGGTCCCATTCTTCGTGTTTTTTTGAAGCTTTGATTGTGTTTACAGTGTGCAATATAACATGTGTTCATGTTTCGCGTGTAAAAAAACACAGTATTTTTCACACAATTTACTTATCTGTACACCGCTGTTTTCACTGTCCTAAAAACGGGTTGATGAGTTCCTTGTTCTATGAAGTCCCTCCTTCAGAAATACGTAACGAGTTCTGATTGTGCCAGCGGTTCCCGTGTTGTGATTTGACCGCACCTTAGCGAACGTGTCACGGTTCCTGTGTTGTGATTCGACAGCAGCTTAGCGCACGTGGAAAGGTCACGCCTCTTAACGGGGTGATGTATGCGCTCAATGATCTCTACAGCATCCCTGGGAAAGCCAAACAAAGGTGATTTGACTCCGGGATGAAAATGACAGCGTCTCGACGACATGGCGACAAACACACTCAAACGCACCACTTCCTTTTCTCCACGCGACCGTCCTCTTCTTCACGTGGGACAGCAACAAAACCACGCCCCCTTTTTTGCGTATTCTTGTGGGCGGAGGTTAGTCTGTTCTACTGCTCTACTGACTGATAAAATATCTCGCTCGGCATTGAACTTTGAGCTTTATAATTTTACAGGTAATATTTATGCTCTTACAGCAACATTACACACTAACTAAAGTTTGAACAATGGGATCACGAAGAACGGGACCTTTAAGGATTTGTAAAATTTGTCTCAGACAGCCAAATCATGGCCAAAATCGCACAGTGTGCACCTGGCTTTAAGCGAACGTAAACAGTTGAAAAGGACAATGCATGCGTATCAGTATATTGGATCCGTGCATTGCTCTTAAAGTGACAGCAGCCTAATATTCCTGCTGCTGTCTGTGTTTTTAGTTTGATTCAAACAACAAAAGACAAAGAAAAAACTTGCTCTTGACTGAATAACATTAAGTCAAAGTCAACTCTATTGTCATTTTAGCACATTGCATGGAATTTTGTAACTTTAATAAGGACTAATCTATGGTTCATGGCTGAAAAAAGTTGCTGGTAAATTTTCTTAGGCCACCAGCCTATATATATACATACGTATTATATATATATATATATATATATATATATATATATATATATATATATATATATATATATATATATATATATATATATATATATATATATATTAGTGCTGGGAATCGATAAAAAAACAAATTAAATCGCATTGTTTTCTGTAAGTAATCGCGATTAATCAAATTAATACAAATTAATGTAGGAACAATTTAAAGACAGCATATTTTAAATATGTGTTGAAATGGCATCTTTTTATGAATGAAGGCCAGTATCACTGATATTAATGTCTCTACATAGACATTACATCAATGAATTACATTACAGTATAACTGAAAGCTCCCAATTTCAACATTTATTAGGCTTTAAAAAACAACTTTTAATTTAAGTGAACAATCTTTAAAAAAAACCCATTATAATAAAGGTTATATTTACCCTGGGCCTTCCCTGTTAGACATATACAGAAATGTAATAGTTATCAAACACCTTTCTTAACTGCATAAATAATACATTAAATATAGATTAATCATCTTTTCTCTGTTACCTTTGTTCTTTGATAAACATTAATGACAGACATCATCAGTGCTGCTATCAATTTAAGATCTAACGCGGATCTAATGCACTGTCACATGCATCTCATTTTCGCACGTTAATTTAAGAGGTTATTTAACTAATTTAAGACTCCTAATATGAGAATACTCAACAACACAGAGAATATTGCCAAAATCCAGTGTTGTTGTTATTGTTTGTTCAAGAGCGAAAGAGAACTAGATGTGTGCGCAACTAGGGATTGAGACGCACCCGCATAGACAGGACACTGACATACAGCGTGTGATTCACATACAAATGCGAGAGAGAGAGAGAGAGAGAGAGAGAGAGAGAGAGAGAGAGAAAGAGAGAGAGAGAGAGAGAGAGAGAGAGATTATAATAATTGAAAATTAAGCCTTTTTTTAGTAACATTATGACTTAATTATCATTAAAATGTTGATATAAATGTTTAAGGCAAAATAAATTAGCAAAATGTTCAGTAACCGTTCTCACTCCCAAGGTGTCAAAATCTGAAGCATGGTCAAAGCGCAATCACAATGAAGACGCTAAAGGCACCCCTAGGAGTCACTACATCGACGCGCAGGTGCTCCATTGATTTCAATGAGAAACCTTTGGCGTCATACACAGGCGCGTTAGGCATGGGAACGTTATCGTCATGATAAAATTATATATTGGGTTATGATTTTTCCATTATGACATGTTGGAGTGTGATTCTCAATTTAATCATCCAACATCATTTTATTTGCACTATTTAGACACATTTGATCATGTAACCCAACCCCATCCCATCCCTAAACCTACCCATTTGTGTATTATATGATACAAAACACAGGATATAACAGGCAGATGTGACTGCAGGCACAATTTATTCAAAAAGTACAAATATTCCAAGTGTCTCGAGGCCAAACGATTGATTTGTGTGAAGAAAATCCCCAGAAGCGATCAGCGTCTCCATCGGCTGAAGATCATGCACACATTCAAATTTCAAAAATGGCTGCCCGAAGAAACGTTACGTCAGATTTCATAGTGAAATTGCATTGGCTCTCGTATGTCTCGTGACCAATTGCGTCATTACATCAGCTTTGATTGTAAAATGTCATTGGCTCTCGTGTGTCTTGTGACCGATTTTGTCATGCTAAAGAGTTGTGTGTATCAGTTGAATGAGATATGAATGAGTGCGTGTGTTCACAGAACGGCTGGATCATCATTTCAGCGATTAAAACATTAAGATCATATCTGCTATTTACATGAAGATGTCATATGACTTCAGAAGACTTGGAATGCAACATGAGTTAATACTTTAATACTGTTTTGGTCAGTTTTTGCAATAAATATCTGTGACTGTACTTTTATTTGCCTGTTACGTGTTTTATATTGTTTAGAAGTGGGTAGGTTTAGGGTAGGAGTGGGGTTAGTTGCTCCAAAATATATAAGTAGCCTATACATATTCACAAAATCATGTCTGCTTTTACAAATGCAAATAATTAAATGCGTCTTGATCTGATTGGGTAAACAACCGAAATCAATGGAGCACCTGCGCATCGATATAGTGAAGCCTAGGGGTAGCATCTTCATTGTGACGCGGAAGGCACTTGACCATGCTTGAGATTTGAGTGAGAATGGGTTGCAACATATGAGTAATACAATGTATTAGCTCTAAAATAAAAATATCATATCTAAAGATGTTTATTATTATTATTTTTCTCTACACTCTAAAAAAAAAAAGGTTCTATATGGCTCCAAAAATGGTTCTTGGCTCGTAATCATAGGGGAACCTTTTTTAGTGCTATATAGCACCAATTTTGGTGCTTCAGTGGTTCTTCGGAGGTTCTTCAGAGATGCTATATAGCACCTTAGTCAAAGAATCGGTAAAGAACCTCTGAAGAACTGCTGAAGAACCACTGAAGCACCAAAATTGGTGCTATATAGCACTAAAAAAGGTTCCCCTATGATTACGAGCCAAGAACCATTTTTGGTGCCATATAGAACCATTTTTTTAGAGTGTATAAGTCCCACACTGCTCAGTCTAGAAGACACACATTAGCAGTCTATTTGCTCCAGAACAGATGTCAGTGTGAGTTTCTAAATTTACCCTCAAGCATTCCCATGAGCTGTGATGTCACGAATGCACATCATATATCCAGATGTGTACAGACCGATTTGTGTGTGATGTCAATTTGACATTTTGCTGCTGAATTTCTGTTCACTTTCAAACTACTCTATGTATATGAATGAGTGCTGTCAGCCAAGCTGCCTGACATCAGATCCAGTCTTTCTTATAGTGTGTGCTTCTTGATTATGCAAGAGTTTCACAAGGAAGGCTATGTATCACTACTAAACTACATTTTCTCAAGTCAAGTGTAGCCATAGGTGATTTGCAAATAACAGAAAAAATAAAATAAAAAATAATTGAAAATGGCTAAAAATACCTATTTACCTTGCCTTAAGAGATTACAATTCCATTTCCAAGTGATTACTTCCCCCTGTGTCTCACTTTGATGTTGAGTTTGCTTTTATTTCTTTATTTATGGAAAGGTAGTGTAATTATGACTAGTACTTTTTTTCGGTTAATGTAGAGCATGTACACGTTCAGCCTTGGGGTTGTGAGAGTTTTCTATTTCAGACTGTTAATTCCTAGATGGTGGGAAATTGTCTGTTATTTGATTTGGGAATGTTGGATCAAAGGAATGTTAGAAAGCTTCTGGGAAGACCCATCTCTGAGAAAGGATGTTAATAATCAGACTTTTTAAATTCATGATTGTAGGCCGGGTGCAAATCACGCTCATAATTTATGCTGTTCATTATTTTCAGTCAATCAGCTGCTGTTTCCCAAATCAAAATAGTTTGTTCAGTATAAGTTTACTTAAGTATGTTGTTACAACTGTCAATCGCAGAGAACTATAGATTGTCTCCTGATTATACCAAACACAAACTGTATGAAAATGACACAGAAATTATGCTATCTTGCAGAGACCCTCAATTTTTTGAATATTGCTGAATATGGTAAAATAAATAATTATGGCTTTGGATAAAAAAGGCTTTCAGAAATGTAATGTATTTTAAGGTGCTGTGCAGCTGCCGGAAACAGCACACAATTACAATGGCAGCCACATCTGCACTATAGTGAAATGTCCACACGTATAGTATATCTCCATATAGAGAAAGACTTGGTGCAATCATACATCATCTTGACTAGAGTATAGGCACTGTGGAATAGATACTCGTGCCTGCCATTATGCAACATGAAATATGTGTCTGTCGTACTGTAGACTAGCAACTGGAGAGCGGAGTCTACCATTGGAGAAAGAAGAGGATGAGGAGGAGTGCTTTAGTTCATGCTTACAAAAGCATGCTTTGTTAAGTATGGAAACTATATACACCAATCAGGCATAACATTATGAGGTGAAGTGAATAACACTGATTATTTCTTCATCACGGTGCCTGTTAGTGGGTGGAATATGTGACCAATCACGAAAAGTAGGGACATAAGTCGGTTCTGGGGCATTTTGAGTTATTCGCAGATTCTGAAAGTGTAGTCTCCAATCTTTCCAACAATGTGTAACACATGGAAATCTGATAATATTTGGAGAAGTTGTGGCCATTTGAAAGTAGGCACTCAAAAAACCTTAATAGGGAGGAAAAGACCTCTAAACATTTTGCAGTTCTCACCTGTTCTCACCTGCTGGGAGTGACAATAGGGCTCATTTACATCTCATTTAGATAAGCTATACCCCCTGTAAAGCTCCCCCCTGTAAAGCTGCATGGTTGCATAGCAACGACAGACCCAACGGGATGCATTGTGTAGCATTAGGACTTTTTGAACAGGATTCTGTGATAACCGTGATCATTTTGGTCACAATAATCATGAAATTATTTTTTATATTTATTCTATATTTTGTTCTTTTCTCTGACATTTAAGGGTAACATAGGCCTACAAGACTCTTTTAGGTCTAAAACAGTTTGGATAGTTGTTAATACAGCGTTCCTACAGCTTGGTTAACTTCAAATTCAAGAACCTTTCAAGGACTTTCCAGGTCCAGCTTTTTTTTTGTTTTGCATTTATTTTTGGCCATATGACAGAGGTCTGATATTCTATTTGTCATATTTTTGTTTTGCATAAAACTGAAGAATATTCTGTACATCCTATACTGTATTCTAAAATGATCTGATATTAACTTTTGCATGGATTTTATTGAAAAGAGCTTAGGCTCATGTAACCAGTCTATTTTTGCAATATTTCACGGTGTGTCTGTGAAACGCTGGGGTACCGTATAGTTTTGTGCGCGCGTGAACATCATGGCAACGTACAACACAAAGTACCTCACGCGGGAAACACTTAACGTAATGCGTAAATGCAAGTAACAAACATCAAGCATAGTCCACGAAGTGTTGGCAAAATAACACATTATCGGACCGGAGAGAATAATATGGAATTTCTTCCAGAAAACTTCTTGCACAAAATAAATTCAAGCACTTTCAAGGATCTGTATGTATGTTTATTTTCACTCATGTCGTTGTACACAGCCCTCTCTTTCTGCACAAGGGAAAGATGATCGTGTTGCTTCTTTACTGCTTCAGACTTTCTATCATCTGGGAGGTTTGCAAATTGCACTTCGTATCAGCTGCTCGTTATTGCTTTGGCACTGCCAGCAGAGATCTGTGCGCGGCCAGCCACCAGGGTGGCCAGGTTTTCACAACAAAACCCACACAATTGCTATACTCAAAACTAGCCCAAAACAAGCCCAATCGCGTTTCAGGGGGGCTTCTCTGGTAAAAATCGCATTAGGGGGGTAAAATATGTGTTTTTTTGCCATGGTTGCCTACTAAAATTCACGTTCCCGGGGCTAAATATCACATAATTGGGCTCGCTTCAACCTGCGGACATGAAAAACAGCCTGCGGCAACAGAATTGAAGTAGCCCAACTGCGACCTTGGCAATACTGAGCCACGCTTCCCTTGGAGGGCGGGGGCAATAACAAAAGAAACACGCCTCTGCTCCCTGCTAGAATCTCCGAAAAACAAGCCGATTTCAACCTCAAAGTGTATGCTTTTAAATATACCAATAGTGTTATCTCAATCACGGAGAGGCTAAGATTCTGCAAAAAAGCGAAAATCACCAATTTTGAAAAAAAAAAACCCGCTTCTTTCTCATTTTGCTTGAAAGTTGTGCTGCCGACTTGTGTCCCTACTTTCTGTGACTGGTCAAATATATTAGGCAGCAAGTAAACATTTTGTCCTCAAAGTTGATGTGTTAGAATCAGGAAAAATTGGCAAGTGTAAGGATTTGAGCAAGTTTGACAAGAGCCAAAATGTGATGGCTAGAGCATCTCCAAAACTGCAGCTCTTGTGGGGTGTTCCCGGTCTGCAGTGGTCAGTATCTATCAAAAGTGCTCCAAGAAAGGAACAGTGGTGAACCGGCGACAAGGTCATGGCTCATTGATGCACGTGGGGAGCGAAGGCTAGCCTGTGTGGTCCAAACAAAACACGAGCTACTGTAGCTCAAATTGCTCAAGTTAATGCTGGTTCTGATAGACAGGTGTCAGAATACACAGTATAATACAGTTTGTTGTGTATGGGGCTGCATAGGCACAGATCAGTCAGGGTGCCCATGCTGACCCCGGTCCACCGCCGAAAGCGCCAACAGTGGGCATGTGAGTATCAGAACTGGACCACGGAGCAATGGAAGAAGGTGGCCTGGTCTGATGAAAGAGTTTTCTTTTACATTACGTGGATGGCTGTGTGCATGCACTGTTATGATAGTTTGGTTATAAAGTATACTTGAGACAATAGATTATAGATGTCTGTGAGACTATGGGCCAGAACAGAGCAAATTTGCATGAGACCGCAATTCCAAAAAAGTGCCGATGGGAGTGAAAAGTTCACTGCGTTCACTGGCGACGTGCAAATTAAAGAACACAGGATCAGCCGGATCATTTCCATAATTACCAACGCAATCTACCAAAAGCAGCGCAAATTGGTATCTGTAAGACATGCTTTTTTGGGTGGTAAATAATGTCGCAAAAGCCAGTAAATTGACGAGCGGAAACCTAAGTAAATAAGCTTGCAGGATTCATTTGAATACTCTCCTCCCATAAATGTTGCGTCTGAAAGGGAAACTCCCACAAATGCATATGCAATAAGGTCAGCTGCAAAAATAACCCTGTCCATGCCTTTTCAACGCATATTTTTCACTATGCCTTTAGCAAATCCAGTAAAACAGTATATAACGCCAAAAGAGGGTTTGCGCTGGTGCAAGCTGTTAGTAAATCTGGCCCTATTTTGAATGAATCCTTTTTCTTTGCATGACACATTGACATTACAGTACAGAATTGCTTTGTAGACATTATCCTGAACATTGCATAGGCTAAGCATTCATGAACAGTAGAGACATCCTTTTAATTGTCCTGGAAAAGCAGATTCCCTCACATAGAAAACAGTCTACAGGTTTTCAACGTAGGAAGTCTGGGAAAGTCTCGTTCACACATTGGCAATACAAAGTGACTAATACATGAACATTCTTACATAGCCCCTCTAGGTAGTGTAAAAAATAAGCTGACTTTACTAAACCAAACCACTTAACCGTGGGAAAGGTGGGAGGAACATGTAAGAAACATTAGAAACAAAATTCTCTCAAGTAGAAAATCGTTTGTCGATTTTCATTTCTTCTTAACAGTGAGAATAAATTTCCCACATGCTCCGCATGTTGGACTGAACCTACATTTCACCATTACTGTGCTAAGATTAATTTATTGCTCATTGCATTTAGATACACGGATGACTAATTATGGTAATTGCCTTGAAGATGTAATTACAACACATTCAAAATTATATTATTTAAAATAATAATTGGTTCGCTTTTTGTAAAACCTTCCAGATGGACTGCATCCACTATTCTGTGATTGTGTAGTCCCCCAGCCACCCCCCAACCCCTTCCACTTGGGAATATTACCAAAATATATTTATATATAATATAGTTGTGGGAATACTGTATGACTGTAGGACACAAATGAGGATGCTGAAGCCACTAACATACTGACGTAATGTATTTTTCAGCATACATAAAGCTCAATGTCCTAGTCTTTACAACATGAGTTAAATCACATCGGTCATGAGCTTGCACTGAATCTATATAAACTCTATAGTTGGGTACAGAAGCGGCACCCAGTTAGAACATTGCATCCACCAGACATACACAAGAAACCTCAAAACACCATTCAGAGCAATTATTGATCTGAGTAAACAGAGAAGAGTGTCTATTTAATGTATCAAGGCTTCATCTACAATGCAATATACTTACCGTAACACACGTGACTCATTTGTCATGATTAAAAGCAATTATTGACAGGTTGGATGCCACTCTAAGTCTTTTGCCTTCTCCTCTTAAAAAAAGAAAAGACATAACAATCGTGAAGGAGTTCTCGTTGAGACTTTTCTTAAGTATTCTACTGGGGTCTTTTGAGAACTCAAAACTAAACTCAAGTCTGGTATTAAGATCCCTCTCAAAGCATTTCCTTTTAGCCGGATTGCCAGAGAAGGTATTTATTGATTTTGTCTTTCAGAACTTCAATATTGTGTGAAGCAAGTATTATTACATTCATCTAAATGCACTTTTCCAAATTTTACAAGTGAGGAAACCCGTTGCCTTAAAATGATTCATTAATAATCTTCATGTATAGTTGAAAAATATAGGTTATGTGAACAATTCCACACAACTTAAGTTTTTCGGTTAGGTTTATTTACTTAATCATTTTAAAGCAACAAGGCAAAGAGGAAAAAACACCTCAATTTTATTCAGAGGAACAAACTGAGCAAAAATATGTAATCTGGTGCAGATGCTGATATTTATATGTCCAAATAGTAAAATGAAATTCTGATAGCTTGTAATTTAAATCAATGAGATATTTGTATCTACTTACATAACATGAACTTGTACAATATCAGTTGTCACTCTTTATCTCTACTAGTAATGTCTTAGTGAGATCAAATGATCAAATGCTTAGTTTTATAATCAAAAACCTGTAGTTTTCACTGTGGGGGCAAACCATATAATGCACTGATGATTGAGAGATATGTGCAAATAAATGCCTGATGGATCATATTTGATACTCACATTTTAATATGATCCTTTAAAAAAACATTCAGAGGCCTAAATTTGTAGCTGCTATCTGCATTATTTTAAAACTCTATATTCTTATTGTGTCTGTTGACTAGTAACCATTGACCAAGGATTTTTTCCCAAGGAATTCTAGGAGAAACACCTCAGAAAAGTTGATACTTCAATGAATCACAGCTCAGAGCTCCACTGAGTCTCATGAGCAACCTTTTCCAACGGGTCATATCATTAACCTCCCTGTGTTTCCCACAGATGACACCAATATTGGCAAATGGCAGCTCTATAATTGACTTCAAATATAGTTTCTCCCTATTTAAGTGACGTCCTGAGTAATAGGTCACATAACCCCTATATGTTTAGACCTGACCTTCATGTGACATTAAGACCTGGCTTAATGATTGAATTGACAACAAAGGACACAGCCTGTGTCCTCGGATCAAAATAAAATAAAATCTCCTCTTGTCTCGAAGCAGACTGAATGGGCTTTGCAGTCTCCCGCTGTGTGTGCCTCACTAATTTGCTAGGCTTTCTTTCTATCCTTTGTGCTATTTGTGACAAAAGTGAGGGTTGATTTCTAATTCTTTTTGGATTTTTTTTTTTCTAAATCCCAGGAGATTGTCAAGCAAAAGACATTCACCTCTGTTTCTCCCTGAGCTGATATTTAAGGACTTTGCTTTGCTTTAGTTCAGGACTTCATTAAAATTCGATCAGGCTTAGCACTGTAAACCAGCTTCCATCACCGTGCATTCTGTCAATACTAAAACGCTGCCCTCACAAGGTCATGCTTCTGATAATATGCACAGATGACCTCAGCTGGACCTGAGAAATTTGCATCCTTTTGATAAAGGTATGGTTGGAAACAAATACCATATATAAAAAATAAAGAGATGGAATAGGATGGCATAAACATGTTTAATGCAACCATTGGAAATTTGAGGAAGTTCTCTAACTGAAAGACATATAAAAAGACAATAAAGGCAGTGCTTAAAATGTAAAATCCAGAAAAATGTTGCACTTTCATTGCTTTATTGACTTTCTCAGATGTTTCTCCTAACATGCCTTGAAATAAGCCTAACCCATATGCATTAACCATATGAGAAAATTGTTAGGAGCATGGAATGATGATATGTGGTTATCTATTTAAAAGAATATGGTGATTGTGTTGATATGTGGTTGCTAAAGGGCCATACACACAGAACACATTTTTACATTTCACTTTGTTTTCCAATAAAAAACTGACATTTTGACAGTTGCGCTTACGGTTTGAACCAAAAGCGTTCAAGGGTTAGTTCACCAAAAAATAAAAATTATGTCACCCTCAGAACAAACCTCTTGTGGAAGCTCATTGGTTCTTGAGGAAGCTCAAATGTGCTGCGTAACATGTAAATGAACATCATTGGTTCTTGAGGAAGCTCAAATGTGCTGCGTAACACGCAAATGAATCTCATTGGTTCTTGAGGAAGCTCAAATGTGCTGCGTAACATGCAAATTAACCTCATTGGTTCTTGAGGAAGCTCAAATGTGCTGTGTAACATGCAAATGAGCCTCATTGGTTCTTGAGGAAGCTCAAATGTGCTGTGTAACATGCAAATGAGCCTCATTGATTCTTGAGGAAGCTCAAATGTGCTGCGTAACATGCAAATTAACCTCATTGGTTCTTGAGGAAGCTCAAATGTGCTGTGTAACATGCAAATGAGCCTCATTGGTTCTTGAGGAAGCTCAAATGTGCTGCGTAACATGCAAATTAACCTCATTGATTCTTGAGGAAGCTCAAATGTGCTGTGTAACACGCAAATTAATCTCATTGGTTCTTGAGGAAGCTCAAATGTGCTACGTAACACGCAAATGAATCTCATTGGTTCTTGAGAAAGCTCAAATGTGCTGCGCAACATGCAAATTAACCTCATTGGTTCTTGAGGAAGCTCAAATGTGCTGTGTAACACGAAAGTTAACCTCATTGGTTCTTGAGGAAGCTCAAATGTGCTACCTAACACGCAAATGAGCCTCATTGGTTCTTGAGGAAGCTAAAATATGCTGCATAACACGCAAATTAATCTCATTGGTTCTTGAGCAAGCTCAAATGTGCTGTGTAAAGGCCCTTTCACACTGAACGCGATTTTGACGCGCGAATAATTCGCGCGATGGTTTTATTTTTCGATCAGCTGTATGTGCAATGGGTGCTTCCACACCAAATGCGAATGTGCTGCGGCGAAAAAACGACATTTTTTTTTTCCGCTTCAATGTCGATTTTTTTTTACTTTCGCGGAGACGGAAAGGGCTTCAACCAATCACAAACACGGAAAGTCGGTACTGTGGCACTTAAATGTTTACATTGTGACTCAATTGACCCTTCGTATGTCAACATATGTCAACATTTGGACATGACAATCAATGATTTGACAGCTCACCTTAAGCAGACTGCCAGACGCTGCTCCGGATCGATTGGTTCCCTAAAGTTTGTGGTTTGTCTCGTCAGTTGTGGTGCCACTGACTGGAGGAGCTCCTCAAATTGTCCCACGGACATCCGAAAGTACGTGCGGAATCGGCCATGATAAAGTTTTAGCTCCTGTACAAGATTGCCATACTCCCCTTCAGACTCTCTGTTCTTTAAGAGTGGGTGCACCCAAAACCTTCTATTTGGTCTTTTAAATAAAATGAAAAGTTCGTCTTCACTGGATGATGAAGTGTCCATGTTTACTGTCGCCGCAAATGTTTTGGAATGTTGGAGCTCTGAAACGTCACAGACATCGCAAACTCGCGTCGCGGCTGATGTGAATGGTTTTGACGCGAACTATTCGCACGCGAAAAATTCGCTTTTCCGCCTCGCTTTTTCATTTACGCGTTCAGTGTGAAAGGGCCTTAACACGCAAATTAATCTCATTGGTTCTTGAGGAAGCTCAAATGTGCTGCGTAACATGCAAATTAACCTCATTGGTTCTTGAGGAAGCTCAAATGTGCTGCGTAACACGCAAATTAATCTCATTGGTTCTTGAGGAAGCTCAAATGTGCTGCGTAACACACAAATTAATCTCATTGGTTCTTGAGGAAGCTCAAATGTGCTGCGTAATACACAAATTAATCTCATTGGTTCTTGAGGAAGCTCAAATGTCCTGTGTAACACGCAAATGAGCCTCATTGGTTCTTGAGGAAGCTCAAATGTGCTGCATAAAACAAGAATGAACCTCATTGGTTCTTGAGGAAGCTCAAATGTGCTGCGTAACATGCAAATTAACCTCATTGGTTCTTGAGGATGCTCAAATATGCTGTGTGACACTCAAGTTAACCTCATTGGTTCTTGAGGAAGCTCAAATGTGCTGCGTAACGCAAATTAATCTCATTGGTTCTTGAGGAAGCTCAAATGTGCTGCGTAATACGCAAATTAATCTCATTGGTTCTTGAGGAAGCTCAAATGTCCTGTGTAACACGCAAATGAGCCTCATTGGTTCTTGAGGAAGCTCAAATGTGCTGCGTAACATGCAAATTAATCTCATTGGTTCTTGAGGAAGCTAAAATGTGCTGCATAACATGCAAATTAATCTCATTGGTTCTTGAGGAAGCTCAAATATGCTGGGTAACACATTTACAGTAGATAAATGTGATAGATAGGTTACAGTAAAAAAAAAAATATTTTTTTTATTTTATTGAAATTAAGCTCTAGCGCAAGTTCTGCCAGGAAGATTCAATGCTACGTCACTCATTACATCCAGACCTAACCAATCATGTTCTAATTCTCAGAGTATAAAAATTGGTACTCACACACGTCTGAGTTCTCAGATTCTGACGCCAACATTTACCTCCATCCTCCCCACCACCACCAGGATGGTCCCCGTCTATACCTCCCAAGGGGTCGGCTGCGCCCCTGCCTTCATCTCCAGGCAGGAAATGCAGAGTCCGTTACCCTCGAGACGGGAGCTGTGGACGGGGCCTACGCCAAAGAAACTCTAAATATAATACTTGCTGGTCTGTTAATAAACTTGCTATCTTATCGTATATCATCTGGCCTGAAAGCCAGCTTAAACATTGCACACACATTGAATTAAATCATCTATGCAAACAAACACAGGCACGCACAAACACACACACACATGCACGCGCAGTAAATCTTTTTGGTTACTTCAGACTGCCCAGAAATGTTGGTGAGCACAATTGAGGTATCATTTTCCGACAGTAGTTGTTGCAGCGTGGTTTTCATGTCTGACTCCATTTTGATTATGATTTTAGCGGCTATAAAGTGCATGGGGAAGCCTCCTTCTCTTATATTATTGGTGGTTGGCATTGGCATGCCAACGTGGTGCATTACCGCCAAATGTTACGGTGTGGAGCACGTCATTCTCTTAGCCAGCCAAACAGGGGAGCATAAAGAGACAGGGCAACAAGAATTGAGTTCAAAATTTAAACATATAGTTAATGTATATAAACTGTATATTTGTGTATATAGTTGGTATCATAGTGTCATTATGATTAACGCAGGATTCCCGGAAAAATTGTCAGCCTCTACTGTGTAACACAAGAGAATGAACCACATTGGTTCTTGCATGAGCTCAAACGTGCTGCATAACACAAGAAGGAACCTTATTGGTTCTCGCTGAAGCTCAAACGTGCAGCATAACACAAGAATGAACCTCATTGGTTCTTTCAGAAGCTCAAACGTGCTGCGTAACACGAGAATGAACCTTATTGGTTCTCGCTGAAGCTCAAACGTGCAGCATAACACAAGAATGAACCTTATTGGTTCTCGCTGAAGCTCAAACGTGCAGCATAACACAAGAAGGAACCTTATTGGTTCTCGCTGAAGCTCAAACGTACAGCATAACACGAGAACGAACCTTATTGCTTCTTGCTGAAGCTCAAACGTGCAGCATAACACAAGAATGAACCTCATTGGTTCTTGCAGAAGCTCAAACGTGCAGCATAACACGAGAATGAACCTCATTGGTTCTTGCAGAAGCTCAAACGTGCAGCATAACACGAGAATGAACCTCATTGGTTCTTGCAGAAGCTCAAACGTGCAGCATAACACAAGAATGAACCTCATTGGTTCTTTCAGAAGCTCAAACGTGCTGCGTAACATGAGAATGAACCGTATTGGTTCTCGCTGAAGCTCAAACGTGCAGCATAACACAAGAATGAACCTTATTGGTTCTCGCTGAAGCTCAAACGTGCTGCATAACACAAGAAGGAACCTTATTGGTTCTCGCTGAAGCTCAAACGTGCAGCATAACACGAGAATGAACCTCATTGGTTCTTGCAGGAGCTCAAACGTGCTGCATAACACGAATTAACCTTATTGGTTCTCGCTGAAGCTCAAACGTGCAGCATAACACAAGAAGGAACCTTATTGGTTCTCGCTGAAGCTCAAACGTGCAGCATAACACAAGAATGAACCTTATTGGTTCTCGCTGAAGCTCAAACGTGCAGCATAACACAAGAATGAACCTCATTGGTTCTTGCAGGAGCTCAAACGTGCAGCATAACACAAGAATGAACTTTATTGGTTCTCGCTGAAGCTCAAACGTGCAGCATAACACAAGAATTAACTTTATTGGTTCTCGCTGAAGCTCAAACGTGCAGCATAACACAAGAATGAACCTCATTGGTTCTCGCTGAAGCTCAAACGTGCAGCATAACACAAGAATGAACCTTATTGGTTCTCGCTGAAGCTCAAACGTGCAGCATAACACAAGAAGGAACCTCATTGGTTCTCGCTGAAGCTCAAACGTGCAGCATAACACAAGAATGAACCTTATTGGTTCTCGCTGAAGCTCAAACGTGCAGCATAACACAAGAAGGAACCTTATTGGTTCTCGCTGAAGCTCAAACGTGCAGCATAACACAAGAATGAACCTTATTGGTTCTCGCTGAAGCTCAAACGTGCAGCATAACACAAGAAGGAACCTTATTGGTTCTCGCTGAAGCTCAAACGTGCAGCATAACACAAGAAGGAACCTTATTGGTTCTCGCTGAAGCTCAAACATGCAGCATAACACAAGAATGAACCTTATTGGTTCTCGCTGAAGCTCAAACGTGCAGCATAACACAAGAAGGAACCTTATTGGTTCTCGCTGAAGCTCAAACGTGCAGCATAACACAAGAATGAACCTCATTGGTTCTCGCTGAAGCTCAAACGTGCAGCATAACACAAGAATGAACCTCATTGGTTCTCGCTGAAGCTCAAACGTGCAGCATAACACAAGAATGAACCTTATTGGTTCTCGCTGAAGCTCAAACGTGCAGCATAACACAAGAATTAACCTTATTGGTTCTCGCTGAAGCTCAAACGTGCAGCATAACACAAGAATGAACCTCATTGGTTCTTGCAGGAGCTCAAACGTGCAGCATAACACAGGAATGAACCTTATTGGTTCTCGCTGAAGCTCAAACGTGCTGCATAACACGAGAATGAACCTCATTGGTTCTTGCAGGAGCTCAAACGTGCAGCATAACACAAGAATGAACCTCATTGGTTCTCGCTGAAGCTCAAACGTGCAGCATAACACAAGAATGAACCTCATTGGTTCTCGCTGAAGCTCAAACGTGCAGCATAACACAAGAAGGAACCTTATTGGTTCTCGCTGAAGCTCAAACGTGCAGCATAACACAAGAATGAACCTTATTGGTTCTCGCTGAAGCTCAAACGTGCAGCATAACACAAGAATGAACCTTATTGGTTCTCGCTGAAGCTCAAACGTGCAGCATAACACAAGAATGAACCTCATTGGTTCTCGCTGAAGCTCAAACGTGCAGCATAACACAAGAATGAACCTTATTGGTTCTTGCAGGAGCTCAAACGTGCAGCATAACACAAGAATGAACCTCATTGGTTCTCGCTGAAGCTCAAACGTGCAGCATAACACAAGAATGAACCTTATTGGTTCTCGCTGAAGCTCAAACGTGCAGCATAACACAAGAATGAACCTTATTGGTTCTCGCTGAAGCTCAAACGTGCAGCATAACACAAGAATGAACCTTATTGGTTCTCGCTGAAGCTCAAACGTGCAGCATAACACAATAATTAACCTCATTGGTTCTCGCTGAAGCTCAAACGTGCTGCGTAACACGAGAATGAACTTTATTGGTTCTTGCAGGAGCTCAAACGTGCAGCATAACACAAGAATGAACCTTATTGGTTCTCGCTGAAGCTCAAACGTGCAGCATAACACAAGAATGAACCTTATTGGTTCTCGCTGAAGCTCAAACGTGCAGCATAACACAAGAAGGAACCTTATTGGTTCTCGCTGAAGCTCAAACGTGCAGCATAACACAAGAATGAACCTTATTGGTTCTCGCTGAAGCTCAAACGTGCAGCATAACACAAGAATGAACCTCATTGGTTCTTGCAGGAGCTCAAACGTGCAGCATAACACAAGAATGAACCTCATTGGTTCTCGCTGAAGCTCAAACGTGCAGCATAACACAAGAATGAACCTCATTGGTTCTCGCTGAAGCTCAAACGTGCAGCATAACACAAGAAGGAACCTTATTGGTTCTCGCTGAAGCTCAAACGTGCAGCATAACACAAGAATGAACCTTATTGGTTCTCGCTGAAGCTCAAACGTGCAGCATAACACAAGAAGGAACCTTATTGGTTCTCGCTGAAGCTCAAACGTGCAGCATAACACAAGAAGGAACCTTATTGGTTCTCGCTGAAGCTCAAACGTGCAGCATAACACAAGAATGAACCTTATTGGTTCTCGCTGAAGCTCAAACGTGCAGCATAACACAAGAATGAACCTCATTGGTTCTTGCAGGAGCTCAAACGTGCAGCATAACACAAGAATGAACCTCATTGGTTCTCGCTGAAGCTCAAACGTGCAGCATAACACAAGAATGAACCTCATTGGTTCTCGCTGAAGCTCAAACGTGCAGCATAACACAAGAAGGAACCTTATTGGTTCTTGCTGAAGCTCAAACGTGCAGCATAACACAAGAATGAACCTTATTGGTTCTCGCTGAAGCTCAAACGTGCAGCATAACACAAGAAGGAACCTTATTGGTTCTCGCTGAAGCTCAAACGTGCTGCATAACACAAGAATGAACCTTATTGGTTCTCGCTGAAGCTCAAACGTGCAGCATAACACAAGAAGGAACCTTATTGGTTCTCGCTGAAGCTCAAACGTGCAGCATAACACAAGAATGAACCTCATTGGTTCTTGCAGGAGCTCAAACGTGCAGCATAACACAAGAATGAACCTCATTGGTTCTCGCTGAAGCTCAAACGTGCAGCATAACACAAGAATGAACCTCATTGGTTCTCGCTAAAGCTCAAACGTGCTGCGTAACACAAGAATGAACTTTATTGGTTCTTGCAGGAGCTCAAACGTGCAGCATAACACAAGAAGGAACCTTATTGGTTCTCGCTGAAGCTCAAACGTGCAGCATAACACAAGAATGAACCTTATTGGTTCTCGCTGAAGCTCAAACGTGCAGCATAACACAATAATTAACCTCATTGGTTCTCGCTGAAGCTCAAACGTGCAGCATAACACAAGAATGAACCTCATTGGTTCTTGCAGGAGCTCAAACGTGCAGCATAACACAGGAATGAACCTTATTGGTTCTCGCTGAAGCTCAAACGTGCTGCATAACACGAGAATGAACCTCATTGGTTCTCGCTGAAGCTCAAACGTGCAGCATAACACAAGAATGAACCTCATTGGTTCTCGCTGAAGCTCAAACGTGCAGCATAACACAAGAAGGAACCTTATTGGTTCTCGCTGAAGCTCAAACGTGCAGCATAACACAAGAATGAACCTTATTGGTTCTCGCTGAAGCTCAAACGTGCAGCATAACACAAGAATGAACCTCATTGGTTCTCGCTGAAGCTCAAACGTGCTGCGTAATACAAGAATGAACTTTATTGGTTCTTGCAGGAGCTCAAACGTGCAGCATAACACAAGAATGAACCTCATTGGTTCTCGCTGAAGCTCAAACGTGCAGCATAACACAAGAATGAACCTTATTGGTTCTTGCAGGAGCTCAAACGTGCAGCATAACACAAGAATGAACCTCATTGGTTCTCGCTGAAGCTCAAACGTGCTGCGTAACATGAGAATGAACTTTATTGGTTCTTGCAGGAGCTCAAACGTGCAGCATAACACAAGAATGAACCTCATTGGTTCTCGCTGAAGCTCAAACGTGCAGCATAACACAAGAATGAACTTTATTGGTTCTCGCTGAAGCTCAAACGTGCAGCATAACACAAGAATTAACCTTATTGGTTCTCGCTGAAGCTCAAACGTGCAGCATAACACAAGAATGAACCTCATTGGTTCTTGCAGGAGCTCAAACGTGCAGCATAACACAAGAATGAACCTCATTGGTTCTCGCTGAAGCTCAAACGTGCAGCATAACACAAGAATGAACCTCATTGGTTCTCGCTGAAGCTCAAACGTGCAGCATAACACAATAATTAACCTCATTGGTTCTCGCTGAAGCTCAAACGTGCAGCATAACACAAGAATGAACCTTATTGGTTCTTGCAGGAGCTCAAACGTGCAGCATAACACAAGAATGAACCTCATTGGTTCTCGCTGAAGCTCAAACGTGCAGCATAACACAAGAATGAACCTCATTGGTTCTCGCTGAAGCTCAAACGTGCTGCGTAACACGAGAATGAACTTTATTGGTTCTTGCAGGAGCTCAAACGTGCAGCATAACACAAGAATGAACCTTATTGGTTCTCGCTGAAGCTCAAACGTGCAGCATAACACAAGAATGAACCTTATTGGTTCTCGCTGAAGCTCAAACGTGCAGCATAACACAAGAATGAACCTCATTGGTTCTCGCTGAAGCTCAAACGTGCAGCATAACACAATAATTAACCTCATTGGTTCTCGCTGAAGCTCAAACGTGCAGCATAACACAAGAATGAACCTTATTGGTTCTTGCAGGAGCTCAAACGTGCAGCATAACACAAGAATGAACCTCATTGGTTCTCGCTGAAGCTCAAACGTGCAGCATAACACAAGAATGAACCTCATTGGTTCTCGCTGAAGCTCAAACGTGCTGCGTAACACGAGAATGAACTTTATTGGTTCTTGCAGGAGCTCAAACGTGCAGCATAACACAAGAATGAACCTCATTGGTTCTCGCTGAAGCTCAAACGTGCAGCATAACACAAGAATGAACCTTATTGGTTCTTGCAGGAGCTCAAACGTGCAGCATAACACAAGAATGAACCTCATTGGTTCTCGCTGAAGCTCAAACGTGCAGCATAACACAAGAATGAACCTCATTGGTTCTCGCTGAAGCTCAAACGTGCTGCGTAACACGAGAATGAACTTTATTGGTTCTTGCAGGAGCTCAAACGTGCAGCATAACACAAGAATGAACCTTATTGGTTCTTGCTGAAGCTCAAACGTGCAGCATAACACAAGAAGGAACCTTATTGGTTCTCGCTGAAGCTCAAACGTGCAGCATAACACAAGAAGGAACCTTATTGGTTCTCGCTGAAGCTCAAACGTGCAGCATAACACAAGAATGAACCTTATTGGTTCTCGCTGAAGCTTAAACGTGCAGCATAACACAAGAATGAACCTCATTGGTTCTTGCAGGAGCTCAAACGTGCAGCATAACACAAGAATGAACCTCATTGGTTCTCGCTGAAGCTCAAACGTGCAGCATAACACAAGAATGAACCTCATTGGTTCTCGCTGAAGCTCAAACGTGCAGCATAACACAAGAATGAACCTTATTGGTTCTCGCTGAAGCTCAAACGTGCAGCATAACACAAGAATGAACCTCATTGGTTCTCGCTGAAGCTCAAACGTGCAGCATAACACAAGAATGAACCTCATTGGTTCTCGCTGAAGCTCAAACGTGCAGCATAACACAAGAATGAACCTCATTGGTTCTTGCAGGAGCTCAAACGTGCAGCATAACACAGGAATGAACCTTATTGGTTCTCGCTGAAGCTCAAACGTGCAGCATAACACAAGAATGAACCTTATTGGTTCTCGCTGAAGCTCAAACGTGCTGCATAACACGAGAATGAACCTCATTGGTTCTTGCAGGAGCTCAAACGTGCAGCATAACACAAGAATTAACCTCATTGGTTCTTGCAGGAGCTCAAACGTGCAGCATAACACAGGAATGAACCTTATTGGTTCTCGCTGAAGCTCAAACGTGCAGCATAACACAAGAATGAACCTTATTGGTTCTCGCTGAAGCTCAAACGTGCAGCATAACACAAGAATTAACCTCATTGGTTCTTTCAGGAGCTCAAACGTGCAGCATAACACAGGAATGAACCTTATTGGTTCTCGCTGAAGCTCAAACGTGCTGCATAACACGAGAATGAACCTCATTGGTTCTTGCAGGAGCTCAAACGTGCAGCATAACACAAGAATGAACCTCATTGGTTCTCGCTGAAGCTCAAACGTGCAGCATAACACAATAATTAACCTCATTGGTTCTCGCTGAAGCTCAAACGTGCAGCATAACACAAGAATGAACCTTATTGGTTCTTGCAGGAGCTCAAACGTGCAGCATAACACAAGAATGAACCTCATTGGTTCTCGCTGAAGCTCAAACGTGCAGCATAACACAAGAATGAACCTCATTGGTTCTCGCTGAAGCTCAAACGTGCTGCGTAACACGAGAATGAACTTTATTGGTTCTTGCAGGAGCTCAAACGTGCAGCATAACACAAGAATGAACCTTATTGGTTCTCGCTGAAGCTCAAACGTGCAGCATAACACAAGAATGAACCTTATTGGTTCTCGCTGAAGCTCAAACGTGCAGCATAACACAAGAATGAACCTCATTGGTTCTCGCTGAAGCTCAAACGTGCAGCATAACACAATAATTAACCTCATTGGTTCTCGCTGAAGCTCAAACGTGCAGCATAACACAAGAATGAACCTTATTGGTTCTTGCAGGAGCTCAAACGTGCAGCATAACACAAGAATGAACCTCATTGGTTCTCGCTGAAGCTCAAACGTGCAGCATAACACAAGAATGAACCTCATTGGTTCTCGCTGAAGCTCAAACGTGCTGCGTAACACGAGAATGAACTTTATTGGTTCTTGCAGGAGCTCAAACGTGCAGCATAACACAAGAATGAACCTCATTGGTTCTCGCTGAAGCTCAAACGTGCAGCATAACACAAGAATGAACTTTATTGGTTCTTGCAGGAGCTCAAACGTGCAGCATAACACAAGAATGAACCTCATTGGTTCTCGCTGAAGCTCAAACGTGCTGCGTAACACGAGAATGAACTTTATTGGTTCTTGCAGGAGCTCAAACGTGCAGCATAACACAAGAATGAACCTTATTGGTTCTTGCTGAAGCTCAAACGTGCAGCATAACACAAGAAGGAACCTTATTGGTTCTCGCTGAAGCTCAAACGTGCAGCATAACACAAGAAGGAACCTTATTGGTTCTCGCTGAAGCTCAAACGTGCAGCATAACACAAGAATGAACCTTATTGGTTCTCGCTGAAGCTTAAACGTGCAGCATAACACAAGAATGAACCTCATTGGTTCTTGCAGGAGCTCAAACGTGCAGCATAACACAAGAATGAACCTCATTGGTTCTCGCTGAAGCTCAAACGTGCAGCATAACACAAGAATGAACCTCATTGGTTCTCGCTGAAGCTCAAACGTGCAGCATAACACAAGAATGAACCTTATTGGTTCTCGCTGAAGCTCAAACGTGCAGCATAACACAAGAATGAACCTCATTGGTTCTCGCTGAAGCTCAAACGTGCAGCATAACACAAGAATGAACCTCATTGGTTCTCGCTGAAGCTCAAACGTGCAGCATAACACAAGAATGAACCTCATTGGTTCTTGCAGGAGCTCAAACGTGCAGCATAACACAGGAATGAACCTTATTGGTTCTCGCTGAAGCTCAAACGTGCAGCATAACACAAGAATGAACCTTATTGGTTCTCGCTGAAGCTCAAACGTGCTGCATAACACGAGAATGAACCTCATTGGTTCTTGCAGGAGCTCAAACGTGCAGCATAACACAAGAATTAACCTCATTGGTTCTTGCAGGAGCTCAAACGTGCAGCATAACACAGGAATGAACCTTATTGGTTCTCGCTGAAGCTCAAACGTGCAGCATAACACAAGAATGAACCTTATTGGTTCTCGCTGAAGCTCAAACGTGCAGCATAACACAAGAATTAACCTCATTGGTTCTTTCAGGAGCTCAAACGTGCAGCATAACACAGGAATGAACCTTATTGGTTCTCGCTGAAGCTCAAACGTGCTGCATAACACGAGAATGAACCTCATTGGTTCTTGCAGGAGCTCAAACGTGCAGCATAACACAAGAATGAACCTCATTGGTTCTCGCTGAAGCTCAAACGTGCTGCATAACACGAGAATGAACCTCATTGGTTCTTGCAGGTGCTCAAACGTGCAGCATAACACAAGAATGAACCTCATTGGTTCTCGCTGAAGCTCAAACGTGCAGCATAACACAAGAATGAACCTTATTGGTTCTCGCTGAAGCTCAAACGTGCAGCATAACACAAGAATTAACCTCATTGGTTCTTTCAGGAGCTCAAACGTGCAGCATAACACAGGAATGAACCTTATTGGTTCTCGCTGAAGCTCAAACGTGCTGCATAACACGAGAATGAACCTCATTGGTTCTTGCAGGAGCTCAAACGTGCAGCATAACACAAGAATGAACCTCATTGGTTCTCGCTGAAGCTCAAACGTGCTGCATAACACGAGAATGAACCTCATTGGTTCTTGCAGGTGCTCAAACGTGCAGCATAACACAAGAATGAACCTCATTGGTTCTCGCTGAAGCTCAAACGTGCAGCATAACACAAGAATGAACCTCATTGGTTCTCGCTGAAGCTCAAACGTGCTGCATAACACGAGAATTAACCTCATTGGTTCTCGCACCATGCAATAAAGGTGAATTGGAGATGCTAAATTGTGTGTGTTTGAGTACCAAGCCATGTAATGGGGAGGGTTGGGGAAAGACCTGGTGACCTACCCTGGACAAAATCTTCGTCAAGAAAATGAATGGGCAGTCTCACATGTATGCAAGAGATGTGATGGGATATGTTGTTCATTTTGAGATTTCTGATTGGTATCTTGGCACATTTGGACAGTTTGAGACACTGTGAGATCTCATCTGACAAGCTGTGAAATGACCGAGCTCGTTTTCTCTGAAAAAAATAAAATAAATTTGCTCTACATTGATGTAGTAATTGTAATATTAATGCTAACACACTTAAAAAATGAACAAGGCATCATTTGAATGAAAGGTTGAACAACAAACAAATGTATTCCGAGTTTAAGCAAGAGTTACCAGAAATATGCGTCACGTTATACTCTACTTCTCAACCTTTGGGCCTTCTGCATTTTCTAAAGGACGTGCAAAAATAAAGTCATAAAGTAGGACGCCAAATAAATTAGCTAAAGAGGCTGTTTTCTTCTTTCAGTCAAGGTCTCTTATATTTAGCCTTCATTGACCTCTCTGTATAATCTCCCACTTTGAGTTCCCCAGTCAAGTATGAAATAGGGCCTGAAAAACATGTCTGTTGTACATTGCTGCCTACATTGCCTTCATCTACATATAAATTGGAAGCATGTATATTAGACTCATAAATGCAGAGTTCAGAAGAGTTGTCATCTCATCAGGGAGTTAAGAGTTGATTAGAAAGCCTGCATTTTCAACATAACAACTTGGAAATATACAGGATTTGGACGCAGGCGTTATGTTCAGAGTGTCTGATTGATTGCTGCAGGTCAAGAGTGAGTAAACAAATCACTTTTGGGTGGTCAAGCTCAGGGGCAAAAGGGAATAATGCACATGATCATGATGACTTTAGCTAAATATATATATAGAGAGAGATTTATATGCTTTTCTAATATAAGTGTAAATTAGAGCTGCACGATTCTGGATAAATTGAGAATCACCTTTTTTTTGCAAACAGAGATTATGATTCTCCCGTGATTCTCAACATACCACTAAACAAAATAACCTGCTATTTACTAGAGGTTCTGGTAAATTGCTGCAGTCTATTTAATATGTTAAAGCTACACTGTGTAACTTTTTTAGTTTATTCTTAGCTAAAAACACTTAGTTCTTTCAAAAATATAAGTGCTCATTAATGTATATTTACTTATTTCAAGTAATCAAGTATTCTCGTAAGTTTATAATATGCCATTGAAAATACATACGGGTAAGGGGTTCGAATGGGGGTCGCCATGTTGCCCCTCCATCTTGAAAGTACATTATCCAAAGAGGGACATACCCGTAAATTCAAGCTTCGCCTTTCGCGTTTTAACACTCGATGGCACCGTGTCGAATGTGAAGAGGGGGATTGCTGGATTGAACTGGAAGCCATGTTAATCTTGGACTAAAACGGCCACCGTAGGAGTTAAAACGAAATCGGAATTGGGAGGAACAGAACCTAATATTTACTGGATGGTCATATACCTTTTCACCGCTAGATGGGGGAAAATATCACACAGTGTAGCTTTAAATGAATGTAAATTAATCATAAAAAAAAGAATTGGTTTGAATGAATGATTCAATGACTCACTCATATTTCACTTGTTTCATTACTGGATGAATCAGCTCTTTTTGAATGAATCTCTTGAATGAATGATTCAATGACAAATACATTTTTTAACAGTCACTTGTCGCCACGATGTAATGGATAATAATGATTGGTATTTGAAGCGCCATGTTAGGTGGTTTACTTTATTTTGACATTATAACCGAACTATAAAGTTTTATCCCAGCTCTTTTGTGATCATGTGAATATTTCTAACAGAAATAACTGTTTTGATAAGACTTTGTGAAGCTATTTCATACCTAAAGGCCAACATGACAACTTCATGACAACTGCTCTCATTTGAATGTTCCGGTGCGATTTTGTCCAAGGTTTAAAAGACACAGGCGAATCGTTGTCATTTAGGAATGAGGTTGTTAATGATTAATCATGCCGCTCTAGTGTAAATGGTTTACTTTTGTCTACACTGTTAACCCCAATAAGTTGGCAAAACTGAATATCTAAAAATGTAGATAATCAGTTACATCAATTTTTTTAAGTTAAGAAATGTAAAGTTTAATTAAGCAGGACTTGCAGATTTGTATTTTGTACTCATACATTCTATTGCTCTTACGTTTTGTGAACTCAAACGAAAAAAGTAAGTTCTAAAATGTGTTCAATTTGAGTTGGCTCAACTCAAACCAATTCATCATTTTGAGCATTAGGGTTTTCAGTGTAATTGTCCAGTTAAAATATCAAAATATCCTTCAAACAACATACAGCTATTCCAGAAGCAACACAGCATGATATCAAATATATGTTTTCAAAAAGTTTACCTTGAGTGCATTTTGTCTTAATCTACTGGTGGATTATAAAATACATTTTAAAAAATATATATGTAAATACCAGTGGCGTGCGATCCATAGAAGCTGTGAATGCTCTGCATACCCAAGCCATTCGTGGACTCCCTGATTAGTATTAACACTATACACTACTATAAATTCCCTTGTTTGAGGTGTAACATAAAGCTTACATAGTAAATGTAAGTAACTCTCATTTATTTATTTGCCAAACGACGGTCATTTACTTCAAATCTGTAGTTCCGGGTATGCAGATCCACAGCAACTTTGGTGCCTACGCTCTGTTGTGTTTGCTGGCATATGTTGGATTTCACGAGCAGGGTAAGCTGTGAGCGGATCGCTACGGTGGTCCAGTAGTGCACAACACAACGCAATATAAAAAGCAAACATAAGTTCACAACACAACGAAAACAAGCCACAACACAACTTGATTTTGTTGTGTTGTGGCTTGATTTCGTTGTGTTGTGGCTTGATTCCATTGTGTTGTGGCTTGATTTTGTTGTGTTGTGGCTTGATTCCGTTGTGTTGTGGCTTGATTTCGTTGTGTTGTGGCTTTATTTTGTTGTGTTGTGGCTTGATTTCGTTGTGTTGTGGCTTGATTCCATTGTGTTGTGGCTTGATTTTGTTGTGTTGTGGCTTGATTCCGTTGTGTTGTGGCTTGATTCCATTGTGTTGTGGCTTGATTTCGTTGTGTTGTGGCTTTATTTTGTTGTGTTGTGGCTTGATTTCGTTGTGTTGTGGCTTGATTTTGTTGTGTTGTGGCTTGATTTCGTTGTGTTGTGGCTTGATTTTGTTGTGTTGTGGCTTGATTTCATTGTGTTGTGGCTTGATTTCGTTGTGTTGTGGCTTGATTTCGTTGTGTTGTGGCTTGATTTCGTTGTGTTGTGACTTGATTTTGTTGTGTTGTGGCTTTATTTCGTTGTGTTGTGGCTTGATTTCGTTGTGTTGTGGCTTGTTTCCATTGTGTTGTGGCTTTATTTCGTTGTGTTGCATTTTTTTCGTTGAGTTGTGGCTTGATTTTGTTGTGTTGTGGATTTATTTTGTTGTGTTGTGGCTTGATTTCGTTGTGTTGTGGCTTTATTTTGTTGTGTTGTGGCTTGATTTCGTTGTGTTGTGGCTTGATTCCATTGTGTTGTGGCTTGATTTCATTGTGTTGTGGCTTGATTCCATTGTGTTGTGGCTTTATTTTGTTGTGTTGTGGCTTGATTTCGTTGTGTTGTGGCTTGATTTCGTTGTGTTGTGGCTTGATTTCGTTGTGTTGTGGCTTGATTCCATTGTGTTGTGGCTTGATTTCGTTGTGTTGTGGCTTGATTTCATTGTGTTGTGGCTTGATTCCATTGTGTTGTGGCTTTATTTCGTTGTGTTGTGGCTTGATTTCGTTGTGTTGTGGCTTGATTTCGTTGTGTTGTGGCTTGATTTCGTTGTGTTGTGGCTTGATTCCATTGTGTTGTGGCTTTATTTCGTTGTGTTGCATTTTTTTCGTTGAGTTGTAGCTTGATTTTGTTGTGTTGTGGATTTATTTTGTTGTGTTGTGAACTTATGAATGCTTTTTAAATTTCGTTGTGTTGTGCACTACTGGGCCACCGTAAGATCTCGATTATCGAAAATCACATTATGTTTGATACAAAACTAAATAGACTGAATTAAGTGAAAAAAAAACTGAAACTACTTGATAGTATTTTATTTTCTCCATAGGGAAATGTATCTTTAACGGAAACGTATAACTGTTAAAGACAGACCTACTGTAAGCAGACCTGTAACTATCCGAGGCTGTTAATCATAGTCTCTGTGTTTGTTAAAGTCATCAATTTGCATTCTTATGTTATTTTTTAAAAGAACAATTCTGTTTTTATGACACATACATTTATTCTAATGATATTTGACTTATATTTTATTTATAATAGGCTACTAATATGTATTATATTATACGTATTTTAATTCTTAATTTTAAAAAACCCACAGGCATACATTTTTAAAGGGGTGGTAAAGCACATTCTTTCGAAGGCTTGATTGTGTTTGTGGGGTGCACTGTAATGTGTTTATGCTTCGTTTTAAAAAAAATGCAGTATTTTTCATATATTTTACCTTTATTCTACACTGCTCTGTCCCTCCTTGTAAAAACGGTCTGATGGTTTCCGGATTCTGTGAAGCCAGTCCCTCAAAAATACGCAATGGGCTCTGATTGGTTAGCTGGCTCAGTGTGCTGTGATTCGCTAACCGCCTAGTGTACGTTTCTCGAAAGCGTCACGCCCCTTACCTTCACCGGTAGCCTCAGGCTTTGTGTACGCTAGCGTCAATAAAACCATACCAATTTGAGCCCGAATCAGACCCAGACAATTTTAGTGAAGATGATCGAGCAGAACCTGTTCAGTCCTCAAGAGTAAAGACTCCAGATCTATAGTGATCGCTCCTGAATGGCACTGTTACTTTTGTATTTTTAGAACGATTTGCCATCTGTCGCAAGAACGGACATTAAACATTGCTAGTAGCCAAATCAAACACAGAACCATGTTTAGCATGCCTGTAGATAAACAATACATAAAAGCTCTAATCAAAGAATAATTTACACTAATGCCAAGTTCGCTGTTGAGATTTTAAACAGTTTGTAACGTTAGGGATTTGTCGGATAACGTTAAGTATGAATGAGCATTTAACAGACTGGTTTGCAGAGCCAAACAGCGCTGTCATGTTTACTTCATTGCTACAACGTAGGCTACAATTAACAACACGAACTATTACAGGAAAACACATCGATGAAAAATAAATCACACTTACAGGTTGTAGCCCGTACTCGCGAAGATTGTGGAAGCTTTCCTCCGCGAATGTGCCGCGGTAGCCGCGCGTGCAGCTGAACTCGTGCAGCTGAAGGCTCATGTATTGCAAATACAGATGAATATTGTCCATTATGTCACATTTTCCGATCTTCTCCTCCTACCCCTGTCTGTCTCGTGCTTTGATTTATGATGGGCAGCATATATCCGATGCAAATGCGACCGTGTTCCCCTCTGTCTCATACACACATGAATATGACATTGTATGTTAAATGCACTGCAACGCACCCCCGTCCCTAGGAAGGCTGAAGAAAGTGGACCTGCAATCCGGATGAAAATAACAGCTTTTCGTCGGCATTGGCAACAACACTCCAGCCTACTAACTATACCACAACAACTATTCCCCGCGGCGATACAAAATGCCCCCCCTTATTTCATATTCTCGGAGGAGGGGTTTATGTAAATATTGGGACTGCTGATGTCAGCAAACCCTGGGTGAATGTGTAGTAGTCCCTACCGGCCGTTTGCTGTAGTCCTTAGAAATCGATTTCTTTAAAAGCAAATATCTCCCTTTGCTTTAAACTTTGAACATTGTAACTTTGAAGATGTTGTTTATGCTCAAACAGCAACATTACACACTAGCTAAAGTTAGAAAAGTGAAATCGTGGTTTACCACCCCTTTAAATTGACGCCTGCAATGGTGTTTCGTATTTGTCGCATCTGATTTAGATGCATGTCCAATAGACTGTAGGGTGTTTCCTCAGCTGATGTGCTGTACCGTTTAAAGGTAAAGCATTTAGTTTATGCGACAGTGCCACCTAGCGCAATTACAAAAATACAACATACTTTGCAAATGCCCCTTTCACGCATTGCACTCGCACCTGACTCAACTCAAACTAGGGATGGGGGTATCGATTTGAAGTATCGATATATCGATACTAATGTGAGCATCGAAAAGTACCGATACTCAAAAGGTGTTTTTTTTTTACCAGTTATTTTGTTTATTTAAAAAGATTATTTAATGCATATATACAAATAACCTATGTAACAGAATAGTTGTGTAGTATAGAACTATTTTCCTGCTCATCTGCAAGACCAACCAATCACAGAGAGCGTTTGGTCACTGATGACACTGTATTCAAACAGAGCGGGTTTTCCAAAAGTATCATAAGAAACCATTGATGCTTTTGGAAACGCAGCCCAGAACAATGCTCATCAGAAGACAGAAAAAGCATATAATGTTTGAGTTATTTCACAATAAACTAATTGAAATTGTAGCCTACATGGTTTGTGCAATTACACTCTTTAAATGTAATGTTAAACGTTGATATTAATCATGTTTTATTCTGTAACTAATTTTGAAATAAATCATACACTGTCAGAATAAAAAGGTTACATTTTATGGGTGCAACGTCCTGTCTCTGGCAGTTCCTTATGAAAATGAACCATGGTTTTACTACAGTGACTGTAATTCAGCTATAGTGTTTGTAGATTTCTATGGTTACCACTACAAGTAAACATATTTTAACCATGTGCAAACAAAAATATGGTCTAATAAGTAGCAATTAAGGCGTATTGAAGGCGTATTGAAGATTAAAATGCCTTTCAAATATAAATGTTAAGTGGGTATCTTTACCCATTTTACTCTTAGTCATTTTAATCATTTATTTAACTGAATCATTTAAAAGTTCAGTTTAGAAATATCGTAATGATATCGATATCGGTGATACTGGCCCTGAAAGTATCGGTATCGTATCGAAAACAAAATAAGTGGTATCGCCCATCCCTAACTCAAACACAACTCAACTGCTTTTACGGGTGCTTGTAAAGGAATAAACAAGTAAATGTATTATACTTTCAATAAATGGTCAAATTTCAAAAACAGGTTTAGCTGTGTTGCTATGTGTCGTGAGAGTAAGCAGCTGAGCAGCTCACTCTTTTATAATAAGCTAACGTGCTTATTATAAATCCAACGTGCATGTCCATTTTTGATATAACGCGTCATTCGGCATATCCGGGTAAAAAAGTCACCGCTCGCTACTGGTATATACTGTATTTAATCTGACCTGTCAAGATATTTCTTTATTCAATTATGTGAATAAAGCTCTCGTCACCTTATTTGAAACACCCTCATGTTCCGTTTTGAGTTGTTGATTTCTCGTAAACCCCCATATTGATTTAGTTTGACTCTTGATTTGGCGTGTTACATTCAATGTCACCTCGGCTGCCAAACTCTAACCTTGTGAAACTGATCTGGCCATTAGTGAGCGCTTTGCAATTGAAAGTCAATAAAATATGTAGGTTTGGTTTGCCAGAACGCACAAGGGTCAACCCGTGTACGCGTCACTTGCGTTGCTGGTTACGTTTTGTCATTGATCTATAAGTTCATTGTAATCTGTCATGAATGTTTTTCTGGACAACAGAGTCGCTCAGCTGGCAGTCGGCGTTCTACACCGAGCTTTTGTCCGTATCATGTCTCTCCCTTTAAGAAGAGTGGAGAAATTGTGGCAGGCAAGTGGAACTAATACCTTTATCTACCGTTGTTTGTTTCTGCTACAGCGGTTAAGTCAATACTGCTGTGAAGACCCGCTAGACTTTGAGTGGAATTCAGGCCTGGCTTTGATAGCAACACTTATATGTTCTTTGGTTCGCTGTGCCTCTTTTCCTTGGCGCACGACTCAATCTGCGACGGAACACGAGGGCACAGGACATTCCGGCTTTCTTTTTTTTTTATCCCCTCCTTCATTTCCTTCACGGTGTGGATTTGACGAAGGGAAACTAGCCTGTTATCGGAGAGGCCATGCATCCAGACATGGCGCCACATCCAATCTTTTCTCCGAGACAGGGGGTTTTATGGACTCTTCAAGGGGAGCCAAGGTCTTTCTTTCTCACTGCTCTTGCTGAAAGGTCGCACTCTCTCACTCGCTCTCTCTCCCTCCTTCCATTTCTTTTATAGGGAAGATGCACCTGCAGGAGTGAGCAAGCCTATCTCTCTCACGCCTGTTCTTTTACACTTTCACTGAGGTCGTCTTCCATTCTATTCACTCTTTATGTCTCACTGCTCTCCCTTCAGGTCTCTCTCTTTTTTGTCTTACATTTACATTTTACATTTATGCATTTGGCAGACGCTTTTATCCAAAGCGACTTACAGTGCCCTTATTACAGGGACAATCCCCCTGGAGCAACATGGAGTAAAGTGCCTTGCTCAAGGACACACTGGCGGTGACCGCTGGGATCGAACCAGCAACCTTCTGCTAGGGATGCACGATATATCGGCAACATATCGTTATCGGCCGATAAATGATTATTTTTGATGTTATCGTTATCGGTCCAATAAGAAAATTTGACCGATATAGTCAAGCCGATAGATAATGTATTATTTCCTTCAGCTGAGACAGACGCGCTGTCCACCATGATGGGTTTGAATTGCTCTAAATATGATTGGAATCACTTCGAAAAGGAAAATATCATTATGTGCAACAAATGCAGCACAAGTCTAATATAATCTACATAAAATGATAATGAGAATAGAATACGGCTGTAAAAGAACGTTGTGTTTCAGCGTGTTTGTTGAGGGAAGAGCGCGCCCACGGAGTTACACCTTCATGACAGGCACAGTCAAGTTCGCTTGTGCATTCACAGCCTTTTGTGCCATTGTAAGTTGTAATATTATATATATTTTGTATAAACATCTGATTGTTCTCATATATGATGCGTTTAGTGTTGTTCGTTCATTCTCTCCAGCTTCAGCGCGCGCTCAAACAGCAACATTATTCCTAATAGACTAGACTAATATTAAAGATGTTTACTATTACTGTAATATTAAACATATTTTTTTTCAAAAACACGGAAGCGTTATTTTTTATAACTAGCACTTTTATTGTTCTCGTATCATTTCCATCAACAATATACGGTTTGATTAAAACCATTTCCTTATTTTCTGTGCGGAGGTTATTTCATGCACTTGCATAAGTAATGCTGTTCAATAACTTGTTTGCATTATTTAGGTATATTATTTTTATTTTTTAGGCAATATAATTTTTGGTAACATTTTACAAATAAGGTCTCATTTGTTAATGCATTAACTAACACGAACAAACAGAGAGCAATAACCTTTGTTTATTTTAGTAATAAAAAGTTTGTGTTTATTAACAGTCCATTCACAGTGCATTACCTAATGTTAAAAGACACAACTTTGGGTCTGAATATGTTGAGATTAACATGAACTAAGATGAATAAATCCTGTTGAAGTATTGTTCATTCATTGTTGGTTAACTAATACTAATAAAAATTCAACCTTATTGTAAAGTGTTAACATTTTTTTTATATATATATATAAAGTAAGTTGGCCATAGGAGTATAAAATTAATTTGAAACGTTAAGGAATCTTACACTGGTTCAAATAGGCTACTGTAGTGTATAGGTTTGATTTATGTTGAAGTGTTTGGGACATGGCTTTTAATGGTGAGCCTTTTGTTTTTGTAATCAGGCTCTCAGAGTTTATTAAAATTTGTATTTAGATTTATCGGCCAATATATCGGTTATCGGCTTTCAAATATAAAGAATTATCGGATATCGGTATCGGTCAAAATGTTCATATCGGTGCATCCCTACCTTCTGCGTATCAGTTCCATGGTTTAACCCACTGGACCACCATCTCGTCTTGTTCTGGACTGTCAAAATAATAGTCTGAATCAATCCACTCACATTCTTCGAGGCTGGATAAAGGTTAGAGTCTGATACTGTTGAATGGCCATCATTATGTCAAGATTGTTTTAAGTTCACTTAAATTAAAAGTTGTTAAAATATTTTAAATGTTGTAGATGATGGCTTTCAATTATACTGAAACTATAATTACTCATTTCATCCCTAGAAAGTGAGAAAAAATCGATTTAATACAGACGTCAGTAGCAGTATTGGTATTGGTGATATTGACCGTTATTCATTGTACTTAATAAAAAGATGCCATTAAACAAATATATAAAGATATATATCACAGATTTTAATGTTAAGTGTGATTAGTCGCACGGCAAGTGCAAATAGCCCGTCTTGTTGGCAGAGGCTGTTTACACTAATTCCACCCATTGACGTCTGGTTGGGCCAGACAAAATTACAGAAGACGCTTGAGTGTCAACAGCACCAATAGTGTAGGGGAAAGGTGTGTGGCAGAAAGTTTTGATGCAATCAAACGGAGTTCAAATTAGTGTTGCCAAAAGTAAAGACCGCGATACCAAGTCACTAACATTTAAAAAATGTGACGCTTAGAGAGCTCTCGAGCTGGAATCGTAAACACCTCTGACTGGCCATTATGCTCACGCGCTCATCGGATGTGTCTGTGATTGACTACAATGATCAATGCATGGGAATGTTTGAAAGCACATGGAAGTGTTTGAAAGTGTGAGCGGGTGTATCTGTGTAAGCACTCTGTGAAAAGTGTCATTGATGTATATTTACAACATGTTTTTGAAGCGCTGGTCATTGTAGCCAATCACAGACATATTTGATGAGCGTGTGAGCACAATGAGCAATCAGATCTGTTTACGATTCCGCTCAACAGCGCTCAAAGCGTCACATTTTTTACATTTCAGTACCGACTTGGTACTTTTGACAACACTAGTTCAAATCTGCCTTTTGCCGAACTCTCTCTACTCCCTTTTCCCATCACATATCAAATCAGAAAGGCATTTATTTTCAGTAAAAATGAAGAAAATATTCAAAAAGATGAAATAAAGTTTCTAATGTGTGTTTAATAATATCGGTTTGGAGTAGGTGTAGGTGTAGGGAGAGCTTCATTGTCCCAATAAGGCGGCATCCATTTAATAATTTTAAGAAATATAATCATATACACTGTTATTATTGCATACTATTTAATGTACAACAACACTGAGGGGCAAATAGTATCTGGATAGATAGATAGATAGATAGATAGATAGATAGATAGATAGATAGATAGATAGATAGATAGATAGATAGATAGATAGATAGATAGATAGATAGATAGATAGATAGATAGATAGATAGATAGATAGATAGATAGATAGATAGATAGATAGATAGATAGATAGATAGATAGATAGATAGATAGATAGATAGATAGATAGATAGATAGATAGATAGATAGATAGATAGATAGATACGTTTTCAAACTATGATCTGTGGATGTTAAAGCAATCATTTGGGAGACTAGTGTAAAGGGTGCTTGCATGTGGAATGTTTCGAGGAATTAGAATCATTAGTTTTGCTTTGGCCCATTAACCCTTTAACTGTCACCCCCCTTTTTGAGAATACACATGAAAATGCACTATCCAAACTTAAAGGGCTGTAATTCAAGAATGCTTTGGAATAAAACATAAGTTTGGTCTTGTTTTAAGACACTCAGCAAATTATTGCTGACAGCAATTCAAAATATGAAAGTATGAAAAAGTTATGGAAGTCTAAATTTACTGTAAATAAAAAATACTGTACTAAATATTTTTATTTCATATAAAAAATATATTTTACAAAAAATTTTAATATAAAATTACTATAAAATCAAAGCCATATGTCTAACCAAGTTTTGTTCCAAAATTAAAGTTCCCATGAGATTTTGTTTAGGCGCTATACCACAAATAACCACCGGGTGTCATTGAGATTCCATTGATTGTTTTTTTAATGCATTTTCCTGTAAATTTCTGTCCAAATGTCACTTCCATCACAAAACGGTCTCCAAATACGGAACCTTGAGACTCAGACCTTTCCGACGATTTGTGTTTAGTCAAGATTAGAAAAGATTTTGATTATAAAGTCGTTAAAATAATTGTTGTAATATGAAACATGACGCCGCCCACTAGGGGGAGGAGCCCACTAGAAGAATTTAAAGTAACATTTCCATGGTAACGCAACGTCCAATTTCAAAACGGTTTTCACAGGATGAATTTTGAGTTCGTAAGCTTTCGAATGATACCTAATTTATGATAATTACTAAAATATATGATATGAAGAAAAGGCGATCAAAAAAAGAGTGCCAGGTGTCCCACCAGCGGGGCGGTGACAGTTAAGAGGTTAATGATGTTCCAAAGCGAACAATAGATGGCCGAACACAGACACAGGCCGCTGGAGAAAGAGCTTGTTTCTGTTAATGCTAGTCTTGCAGTATCATTGATGCCGTTGTAGGTCTTTTACTATTTGTGGCCTGTATGTCTTCAATCAAACGCCCTCTATAGGATTAACAAAGTTTATTGAAGAGAATTTGATATGAACACTAGTGTCACTCTTTGCCCTGTGTCGCTCTCTCGCTCGCTCTCCCTCGCCTCTTTGTAAAGGTCAAGTACTGATGGATTATTATAAATTACTCGTTCTCATTATGGCTGTATTGCAATAATGCAGATATTGATAGTACCGTCGAGAGAAAGAGTGCACATTGCCTCTCAAAAGGGCATCAGTCATCTGTGTAACGTAATAGCAGAGCAGTTTCCATAACCAAGACAAACGCATAACCATGCGTAAATGCAGATAGACCCGGGGCCTTAATGTTATAGACGTCATTACTACCAGCATCCAACTTCAAGTCGCATCATATCTCAGTCTCTCGAATGAGATCATACCGCCTTCGGATCAAAAGCAACAGCAGTTATTTTTACCTTGTGCAACTCAATCGTGGTCTGAAACGGGAACATTTATTTAACATAAAGCTGTAATGGAGTGTAACTGTGCAGTTCCTGGATGTAAAAATCCCATTCAGTTTCCTCCACAGAGGGGGAAACTTTCCACTCAAAAGTTTGGGGTGGATACAATTTTTTTTTTATGCTCACCAAGGCTGCATTTACTGATCAAATATTCAGCAAATGGAATATTTTAATATATTTTAAAATTGTATTTATTATTTAATGCAAAGCTGAATTTTTTTAGCATTATTACACTGTAAACTCTAACTCTCAAAATAATTAATTGGTTTTGTGTTGAGCCAACTCAAAGGAAACAAATTCGTTTTAATGAGTATTTATGAGTTAGAACATTATTTCCCTTTTGAGTTCACAAAACCTAAGAGCAATAAAATGTATGCTTAGTACAAAATAAAACACTGCTTAGTGTAAACTTTCAATTTCTAAACTTAAAAAAAATGTAACTGATTACCTAAATTTGTTTGAGTTTGGCCAACTTATTGGGGTTTACAGTGTACTCCAGTCTTCAGTGTCACATGATCCCCCAGAAATCATATTTTTTATCACTTATAATTGATGTGGTGCTTAATATTTTTTTTATGGAACCATGCGATACATTTAATTTAATTTAAGGCACAATCAGTGTTAATTTTGACAGCATATTTTGATTTAGTTTTAGTCGTAGTCTTTTGACTAAAATGCCATTTAGTTTTAGTCATATTTTAGTCACCTGAATTGTTTTTAGTTTTAGTCGACTAAATATCATAAGATTTTAGTCGACTAGATCTACAGTAGATTTAGTCTCCTAAAATCTAATGAGTTTAGTTAAATTGTAATACATTAAGAATTTAAGCATTACATAACCGACTGTCACTTGAACTGACATTTTGACATCATTTTGTTTTTTACATTAAAAATACACGAAAGAGCTCAATTCACTTTTTTGTTTGTTTTTAAAAACATCTATATAGTTTTTATAACTTTGTATTTATGTTTTAGTTAGTATATCATGTTAAGCTAAAGCTTCAAATAAGTTTGTTTATTTATTTATTTTTATTTCAGTTAACATTTATTTAATTTATGTATTTTTTAATGGTTTTAGTGAACTATTACAACCCTGATACTTTATTTAATATGTGTCAAATACTGGTCTTTCCTCCTGACTATTAATTAAATGGGAATTAAACTAAATACAGTTTATTGTGTAAGCAAAAACAAATATATAATGCGTGACTTTTAATTATAAACCAGCTGGAAATACACCGGGACTCTTATTTTGAAATATCGCCTTACTATTGCAGTTGCAGGAGCTCATTCAAGTTCAGATATGGAGATAAAATATGCGTTGTTACAACCGTCTAAAACGATATACTATATACTTACTATATAAACATAACGTATTACTATATAAACGTAAAGTAAACATTGTCATTATTCATCAGCATTAGTTCATAAACAATTGCCTGGCATAAATGTGTGTTATTCATTGATTGTGAGCCGCTCTGGAGCGCTGGATTGGGGATGCGTGAGCCTGTAGAAGCGCAACAGCGCTGTGTTCTCCAGCGGTTAGATCAGCACGTTCAAATCAAATGTGCGGATCTGTTACACAGGATATCAGTTCTGACTGGATCTCTTCCCTAATCGTCCCTCCCTAACATTTTCGTCTCGTTTTTATTTGTTGACGAAAATGACAGTTGATTTTCGTTATAGTTTTTGTCATCCAACACTAGTTTTTATTTAGTTATCGTCTCGTTTTCGTCAGTGAAAAAAGGTAGTTGACGAAAATTATGACGGAAATTATTCGTCAACGAAATTAACACTGGGCACAATATGTACAAATTTTGGATTAAAATATCCAAAACCCACTAGAACAATATTATCTATTTTGTTGACTTGTGTACTTACATTATCACAAATGTTTCCAAGAATGTTTAAAGGTCCCATGGCATGAAATTTTCATTTTATGAGGTATTTCAACATTAATATGAGTTCCCCTAGCCTGAATATTGTCCCCAAGTGGATAGAAATGTTGATCGGTGTAAACCCGAGTTCTGGCTTTCGTTCTCTGCCTTTGAGAAAATGACAGGCCAGACGAGCCAATCCTGAAGTCTCCTGTTTTGACGTCCAAGCAGGAACGGTTACCTCCCTTTCCTCCGCCCAGAGAATCTGCCACGCCCATGCAAACGCTCGAGATCATTAACGTTACTTGTGAACGCTGGCAGTTTCTCAGTGTTTGGATGTACAAATGAAAACAGAAGTCTTTCTTCAGTTCCTTCTGATCTGTGATCAGTGATCTCTTATGTGTAGCTAATTATTTATTATTCGTGCACACGCAGCGGCTTCTCTCTCTCCCGACAGAACGGTGTTTTCGTGTTTTCTTCTATCTTGTGAGTCAGTGTTTTTGTACGTCCTCGTCGCGTCTATCGGTTCTAAAATGTGCATACAGTCTTTTCTGTTTAACATCAGCAGTCACATCTTTAGAGATAAACCTCACACACGCCGAAGGTCGGCCTTCAATATCCCCGACCCCCAGTACTGCATCTGGCCCACAGCGGAGGCACCAAATGCGGCGTGAGATTAAGCAGAAGGGGGGTAAGCGTGAGCATATCTGGGCTAGGCTAGTCATCTTTCCCCACAATAAACTGGATTACATTCGATTACTGTTGTTGTGTCTTTGTTTGCGCTGTTGAACATTACTCAATGCGCGTCACTGACGCTATTCATATGATTGGAACATATCTAGAAATAATGCTATACTCAACACTTACTAACTCGTTCATCTCGCTGTAATGGTACATTGCATGTGTTACAAAGTTGGTAATAATGATGAAGACGGACTCGGCGTGACTGGGACTCGTGTTTATTCAGAACTCTCAGATACAAACACAATAAACTTGCGCTGACTGACAGCGCTCTCATAACTCAGTAGTTACTATAAATAACTTTGTTAGAGATCGCTCCGTCTCCATGATGTCCGGTTCGCGAACAAATCATTCTTTTGAATCGGTTCTTTTTAGTGAACCGAACCAGTTCACCAAATCGGACTGAATCGTTCTAAACGGTTCGCGTCTCGAGTCAGCGCTGATCCATAATTGACTAAAGTTACTAACTTTCTGACATGAGTGACAGTCCCTCCGACTAGAAATAGACTAATAACCTGAAGTATATGCTAGTAACTACAACAGTTCACCCTGAACTGAGACTGAGAACTGATGAGAAGTGAACACAGGTCCATCCGTCTCTGGCAGACTCGTGCCTGCTCGTGCCTCGCTAAACCACGCCCCCTCCGCTCATTTAAAATGCAAAGATGTCAGCCAATCACAACAGTGGGCGTTTTTACTGAAGTCTCACAGCAGACACGCCTCTTGAAGCAGGGCATTCAGCCACAGGGCAAACAGCAGTATAGAAAAAATGCCTTTTATTTCTAAATTATGACATTTTATGATGTAAAAATCATACTAACAATATAAGTACACCTCAGGAAACACTATAAAATAATAGAAAAATGCCATGCCATGGGACCTTTAAATCCAGAGAAATAACCCATTTTAATCAGGACATGGACCGTGTCCGTGCGTCGCCTATCAATGACATCATACCCGCGTTACCCTTGATTTCCGATCAGGTGAGCAACTGTTTGAAGACATTCATCGACAGAAAACGAATCATTGTTATATAGCTCAACACAGTTTGTGTGCAAAAAGTGTCTCATAGTAGCCGCCGAGCGAATGCACAGAGTAGCATTATAACAGCTTTCAACACACTCAAATGTATCTAATATAATAAAACAGCGCTGCGTTCCCACACATACTCATGAGTGTAAGAAACAGAAGCACTCGTCCGCGGCAGAATAAAAGACCATGAAGAAAATATATGGCGAAAACGCAGCTGAAAAGGAGGGTGATCACTGTTGATCTCTATATATAGCCCAAGTCAAGTCAAGTCAACTTTATTGATATAGCGCTTTTAACAATGTAGATTGTTTCAAAGCAGCTTTACAGTGTTAAACAGGAAAATAATGCAGCATAATTTTATTCAGCTGTAAAGCCATTTGATGTCATCAGTTCATTTCAATTTCCATACGGTGACAGTGTAGGCTTTAGATCAATAATTAGATCAGTAATTTAGTTTATATGGTTAATTTAGTTTATTAATTAGATTTATTTCGATGTTCAGTTGAAAAATGTAGTGTCCCCAACTGAGCACGCCAAGCCAGAGGCAACAGTGGCAAGGAAACCAAAACCCCATTAGGTGACCTAATGGAGAAAAATAAACCTGGGGAGAAACCAGGCTCAGTGGTGCCAGTTCTCCTATATATATGGAGAAAACGCAGCTGAAAAGGAGGGTGATCACTGTTGATCTCTATATATAGCCCAAGCATTAAAGATCAAATACGAATCATTACATCACTATGAGCTAAAAGGAAGATCAACAAACTGAATATTTGATGTTGCAAGCCCGCTACACGACTTTAGATCAAACAGCCAGTGGTGCGTTCTCTACCTGCAGATCTGTAGGGATGAAGCGGGCAGCTTCCTATTGGTCCTTACCCTGTAATATCTATTACGTACATTATCTCAAAACACCCTCATGCTCAGAGAAGTTTGAGGCTGTTCCGTGGGGAAATGGAGGCCATGTCAGACAGTCACACTACTGAGACGCTGCAAGTTGGACACTGTTCTGTAGAGCTTGCCTTGAACTGCTTTTCTGCTTCTGCTTTTGCACCAAAAAAATATGTAAGCATTAGTAGTAGACATGCACTCCCTGTAACCACAGGCCCACTGTCTGCATCCCCCTTAGGGACCCCAGTGCACTTCTGCTATCAGTGTGCTCGAGCTGTTTTTATCTCGCTCAACCTTCTCTCTTCACTTCACATTCTTCATTGCATCAAAGGCATGTTGTCCTGATACTCTATTATATTTTATCTGCTCTCTGAGTCAAGCATACAGACAGAAAATATGATGCTCTGAAGTACAATGTTGTCTATAGTGGACATATAACAGTGACTCTTGAAAAATGTTGAAAATGGTGTTAGTCTTATTTCACAACAACATCACAGGGAATAAAATATACATTAAACACACACACACACACACACACACACACACACACACACACCCTCTTTTGGCGTTAACAAATAACTGTCTAAAGACACACAGTGAAAAATTAGCACTGAAAAGGTGTGGCCTTTCAGACTAGGGTGATCTCGCATTTTGCAGGACAGTCCCAAAATTGGGAACTTTGTCCCGCATCTAGCAAGACATAAGTAGTGTCCTGCATTTCAGTTATGTCTGTATTAGGCCTATTATTAGTTTTCCATCCCTGATATTACAGTATCCCTCAGTAAGAAATATTATAAAAACTGGCATTTAAGAATCTATTTGTGAAGCCGTCATGTTCTAGCTTTGAAAAAATAACCTGGCAAACTAACCTCGCAAGAATTTCATCTCACATACTGGATAAGAACCTAAAGAGTTGTTCAAAGCTGCCTAAATTGATGATTTAAATGTACACATCCATCCTGATGGCAAATATTTCCAAAGGACATGCGCCAATCCCGTGGATGTTCAAGCTCCATTCACAGAAATGGTCGAGCACCTTCAGAAAAACATGAATTTTAACCAATAAAAATGTATTGCAACTGTCAGACATGACTTTCTTATCACGTTAATAGTTAATTTTAGGCGGTTTCTAAGGTTTTATGACAAATGTGACAAAAACGCATTTTTATGCGAGAGCGCATCAAATGGGCAAGTGGGAATCTCTCCACTTCCCGCACAAAACTGGACACGCACTCTCTCTCTCACTCAGATATTATGTGTGTGATCAAACTTTGTCTTCTCTCCAGGATTTAATGTTTTCAGAAGTACAACGTTATAGTGTGGGCACCCACCGGCAGAAACATTAATCGGTGCATATGCAAAGCTTGTCATCGAATGTTAATCCATATTTAAATAGCATTATAGTAGTAAACGTCTCACACATGTCCCGCATTGTCCCACAAAATCACATCTAATGTCTAGGGCTGTCGCAACAATCAATATATCGATATATCGCACAATATATGTACATGACCTCAATATTTTTTTGTGATGCAATATATCGCCCATTATGTTTACATGATAATGAATGTCACCAACATTTTACTCGATTGTGCTGTCATCTTGTATGTTTTCCATGACGGAGGCGAAAGTGGTTCTCGGGCAGTTCCTTCACACACAAAGTGGTTATCGGCAGGTGATAAAAAGGCACCATTTGAGGCGTTACAGTGTTTTCCTGACAACTACTGACAGTTTGGAAGAATAAGCCCAAATGGACTCGATTTCAAAGCCGCAATCCCCTGTTCCGGTGCACATATAAATGTCAACGCAGAATGACGAGTGTTAAAGCCGTTTCACAAGGGACAATGTTTATTTACTATTTATTAAAAAAAATATATATATTTAGGATAATGTATTTTTTACCCTTAATTTCCATGATCTAAAAAATTAAAAGGTTGTCATTTGAAAGTGTGGAGGTCTACTTGCATTATTATGCTGTTATATTAGGATTATATATTCAGTGGCATAAACTAGTCTTAAAATGTCAATAATATCGTTCATCGCAATTATTTCTGGGACGATATATCGCGAAACAAAAAGTAGTTATCGTGACAGGCCTGCAACAGATCATTAGCCAGGTGGTCAAACCTAGTGATGTATATCTCGAGACCGGTCTTGGTCTCGAGACCGGTCTCGAGACCACTTTTACGTGGTCTCGGTCTTGTCACGGCCTTGACGGTCTTGGTCTTGGTCTTGTCTTGGTCTCGGACCTCTCGGTCTTGTCTAAGTCTCGCTGTCTCAGAACGATTTAGCAATACAATATCCACGACAATATTTTTTTTTTTTTACGACAACACAACGTTCAATAATGAACCATTAATATTATTTTGCGCCTCTCATTTTTTCCAGGCGCCGTGAGGTGAAAAAATCACCCAAACACTACGTGTTTTTTTCTACTCCGTTAATAAATCTTGTAACGTCGTTAGCAGAGCAACATCAATCGTTTTTCGGTGGTGGAAATCCATTAGCTACTAAAAAATGTATTTGCCATTGAGGAGCGCAGTGCATGGTTGCATAGCAACGACAGACGCCACAGGAAAATCAGACCGAATTTTACTATAATAAAAGATAGGCTAACGTGCATTGTAAATGTCAGTAATGTATATTTTTTATAAAAAATATTTAAAGGCTGAAATATGTGAGGTTTATTTTTTTATAAAACCTTTTGTCAACTTTATTTGAACTTGTGTATGTTAGATAACATGTTGCAAGACACTCCTTTACAATCTGGCCATCATTTTTAATGTTATTAATTTAATGTTTATGTAAATAAAAAGTGCATATTGATGCTAATTTAATTTGTTATTTGCTGGTTTTCGACATAAAACTTAATTCAGGATTCTGTGATATATACTGTAATAATACTGTATCCTAAATTGGGAATAATTCACCTATTTCATATGCTGAAGTAAATTTTCCCCCTCCGGTCTCGACTTGGTCTCGGTCTTGATCTCGACTTGGTCTTGGTCTTGAGTTGGTCTGTCTTGGTCTTGGTCTTGTCTTGGTCTCGATACCCTCTGGTCTTGGTAGTGTCTTGGTCTCGGTTTAGGCGGTCTTGACTACAAGTCTAGTCAAACCCGATCTGACAGCAATTCGTACATATTTTACGAGGTGGCTAATTCATACAAATTTTTACGACCTTACTCGTACAAATTTGTATGTTTTTTGCTAAAGCGTACATATTTGACGAGTTGCCAAATATGTATGAATTCGTAACCCCGCCCCTAAACCTACCCATCACTGGGGTTTAGACAAAACATAGCTAAATCATACAAGTGAGGTCGTACAAATTGCGTACGAATTAGCCACCTCGTAAAATACATACGAATTGGTCATGAGATAGTGTTGAGTAGTCACCCTGTTTCAGTCGCAACATTTATGGGAGGAGAGCATTTAAATGAATCATGCAAGGCGATTTACTAAGGTTTGCGCTTGTCAATTTACTGGTATTTGCGCCATTATTTACCGCCCAAAAAAGCATGTTTTAAAACAGACTGGTAGATTGTGTTGGTCATTATGCAAATTATCCAGCTGTGTCTGTGTTCTTTAATTTGCATGTCGTCAGTAGATCAGGCGCAGAACTTTCCACTCCCCAAATCCCAATTTTTTGGAATTGCGCTCTCACACTAATTTGCCCTGTTTAGTAAATCTGGCCTATCATGTTTTTTATACTGTACAAACTGTATATTCTATCCCCTAACCCTAAACCTACCCATAACAGAAAACTTCCTCAGACACACGCACGCACGCACACACATCCCTTAGTATGATTTATTTCCCTCATGAAGACCAAAAATGTCCCCACAAGGTCAAACATTACTGGTATTACTACATTTGTGGGGACATAACAAGGAAAGCAGTTATCTTGAGTAATGGAAGGAATTAGACTACTAGTATAGATAGCGTGGCGAGTTTGTGTTTAATTCTGTATAGATAGACAGACAGACAGATCAATCATCTCACATTACCCATAACTCTCCAATGAAGGGTGACAATTATTGTCTGCAGACGGGGGTGTTTTCCTCCATTGGTCGAGCATTGATGCATGGCAGTGGGTTGTTAGACAAATGTGAGATGCTGTGCATCATTAGTGCTGATTCATTTATGAAGACTAGATTGATTCCACTGCGCAGTAACAGTGTTTCTGAAAAAGAAACATGTCCTCCATTCGATTATGAATTCTCTCGGAGTTAAACACGACGGTCTAATCACATCTGATGAATAATGTAATCAGAAGTAAGAATGGAAGGGGAGGAGTTCAGCACTGTAATTCACTGTACTGTGAGTTAAATCACTGCATACACGGTTTAACCTCATTATGAGATATGGTAATTCAGGAACAATATCTCATGATGATATTGACTTCATATTGACTACTAGCTCAGTGCAAAGTTGTATAATTTACATATCCTGTCATTTTCATAAGAAATGCATACTGCTATAATTAGGAAATAAACATTGCTCACTGAAACTTTACCTCACCGCGCCACAATAGATCTAACAAATACATCTAGCTCATTTTAAAGTTAATTTAAAAAGTCATATATATGGGTGGCCAAGGCTCATTGAGTACGTGGGGAGCGATGGCTGGCCTGCGTGGTCCGATCAAACAGACGAGCTACTGTAGCTCAAACATACTATAAACATATATATATATATATATATATATATATATATATTGTTTGTATACAGTATGTTTGTATTATACGCAAGTAACAATATATTAAAACTATTAAATATTTTATTATTGAATAAATTATAGTTAAAAAAGAAGTATATATATATATTTCTGTGATGGGTAAGTTTAGGGTTAGGGGATAGAATATATAGTTTGTACAGTAAAAACAAAACTATGAAATGTCCCCATAAAACATGAAAACGTGTGTGTGAGTGTGTGTGTGTGTGTGTGTCTGTGTGTGTGTGTGGTTCAACAACTAAAGTGTCAATGTTAAAAGTCATTCAGTTCACATAATTTAATTGAGAGGGATGAACATTTTCATGCAAGTGACCATTAAATTGAGATCTGACCTTCAAAATTTTTACAGTGTGTTTGTGATGGCAAAAATTGGCAAAGCAACCAAGGTTGGTTACTTTAACTTTAATGAAGAAAACAAAGAAAGCTAATCGCGGACTGAAAGCAAGATGGCTAGAGCTGGAGGAACGAGTCCACAGATGGGTGCTTGAATGCTCTGCCGGGAGAGGCTCAGCTCCGCGAGACAAACGCTGCCAGTGTGAATGCACAGCGAGCGGGAGCGCGCGCGCATTGCTTCTGCCCTGCCAACTTTGCGTGTACGGTGTGAAGCTGCCGTTATAGTCCAGTATAATGCAACTTATAGTCCAGTGCGACTTTTATATATGTTTTTTTCCTCTTCATGATGCATTTTTTGACTGATGCGACTGGTGCGTTCACACTTGTAGTTCAATTCGTTTGGTTCGTTTGGTCCGGACCAAAAAACAAAAACAAAACATATAGTCCTGGTCCGCTTAGCGTTCACACTGGCATTTTTAACAGCAAATCTAAAGTTACCAAACCAAAGGCATAGGGATACAATCACAACCTGATTGGTCAGCTTTTATGACGTATATTTTGCGACGGAGCTTGCTTACCGAACATTCAAAACAATGCTGTGTGCTGGATTAAACGCGGTCATTTTATGCGTGTATGGTTTTATTTTTACCAGCTGAGAACTCACGAAGAGCTCATAAAATGTTCAAAACATTCAAAACAGCGCCAGGATTTCCTCCGTTGTATGCAGAAACAAAGATCTGCATATATGAGGCACTTTACCTCCTCGTTGCTCCACGTTCGCCCTCTACTCATTTTGGATACGCCGATCTTTCCGCGTCGTCAAATCAGCTGACTTTTACGGCATTGTGTGAAATCACGTCCTGTTTTTGGTTCGTTTACATGTCTTTGGTCCATGTTGCGTTCATATATCAATCGAACCGCACCAGAGTTTGTTTGGAAGCAGAGCGAGACCCATCTTTTTAGCTGTCTCGGTCCGCTTGTTTGTTGCGCACCGGGGTTCGGATGGCAGCGTTCACATATGTTCAAATGAACCGCACTAACCGAGCAATCGCACCAGGGTTCATTTTAATCGAACCAAACATGACAAGTGTGAACGCACCCTTATACTCCGGAAATACGGTACCTTAAAGAGCAATTTCTGCTTGAATTAAAACATATAATACCAGTTCTTGCCATAAAATATAATTTAAATAATATTTTGGAAAACTTAATGTTGTGTTGATTGTGCCATTGAAAATCTTTTCAATGCAGCAAGTTTTGATCTCCAAAACAGTGTTAATTTCGTTGACGAATAATTTTCGTCATAATTTTCATCAATGACCTTTTTTCACTGACGAAAACGAGACGATAACTAAATAAAACCTAGTGTTGGATGACAAAAACTATGACGAAAATCAACTGTCATTTTCATCAACAAATAAAAACGAGACGAAAATGTTTGGGAGGGACGATTAGGGAAGCGATCCAGTCAGAACTGATGTCCTGTGTAACAGATGCGCACATTTGTTTTGAACGTGCTGATCCAACCGCTGGAGAACACGGTGCTGTTGCGCTTCTACAGGCTCACCCCCGCATCCCCAATCCAGCGCTCCAGAGCGGCTCACAATCAATGAATAACACACATTTATGCCAGGCAATTGTTTATGAACTAATGCTGATGAATAATGACAATGTTTACTTTACGATGTTTATATGGTAATATGTTTTAGACGGTTGTAACAATGCATATTTTATCTCCTCATCTGAACTTGAATGAGAAGCTGCCACTGCAACAGAGGCGTAGACATTTCAAAATAAGAGTCCCGGTGTATTTCGAGCTTGTATATCATTAAAAGTCACGCATTATATATTCATTTTTGGTTACACAATACACTGTATTTAATTTAATTTCCATTTAATTCATATTCAGGAGGAAAGACCAATATTCAATAAAGTATAAGGGTTATAATAGTTAACTAAAACCATTTAAAAAATCTTCATTACTTGAAATTAAATAAATGTTAACTGAAATAAAATAAATAAATAAACAAACTTATTTGAAGCTTTAGCTTAACCTGATATGGCCTACTAACTAAAACAGAAATACAAAGTTATAAAAACTATATAGATGTTTTTTAAAAAACAAACAAAAAAGTGAATTGAGCTCTCTTTCATGTATTTTTAATGTAAAAAACAAAATTATGTCGAAATGTCAGTTCAAGTGACAGTCGGTTATGTAATGCTTAAATGCTTAATGTATTACAATTGAACTAAACTCAATAGATTTTAGGAGACTAAATCTACTGTAGTTTTAGTAGACTAAAATCTTATGATATTTAGTTGACTAAAACTAAAACTAAAAACAATTCAGGTGACTAAAATATGACTAAAACTAAATGGCATTTTAGTCAAAAGACTATGACTAAAACTAAACCAAAATATGCTGTCAAAATTAACACTGCTCCAAAATAGGTAAATGAAATAACATATCATGGAGAAAGACTTTACTGCCAGTTAACTTTGTGTTTATAACACACACAGCTCCATTGCAGGCTATGGAGGTGCCCTGTTGGATAGGTAGACATCGGTCATAGTTGCAGGTCGCCTCTTGGCATGTTTAAAAAATAAAAAAAATGCATATTTGAAGTTATATTATGATAAAAGACCTTCAAAGACATTTTTGTTTCTTCAAAATGACCAGAAACACTGGTCCCCTCTTGGTCAGAGCAATAGTCCCCTGTTAGTAATATAGACGTGTATGTATGTGTGTGTGTGTGTGTGTGTGTGTGTGTGCGTTAATTGTTATTTACTGCTTTTAAAATAAAAGGGAGGGAATTGTATTGATACTATCAGCTGTCTCTTCTGCTTAATCAGTTTTCTTGACTCTTAACCTTGACACACAATAGAATAACTGTACATTCGTAAGAACTCTCGTTAAAAGAGAAAGAAAGCAGATAATTAAGGCAGAATCGATATGGAGGCCTCCCTCAGGCACTTCATCACACTGAAAGGCTCCGTGCCCAAGTACATCTGATGAGGGTCCCGTGTCTGATACCAGGTGCAACAGTCTTATTACTGAAGACTAGCACTTGTTTAAAGACCCCTAACTGATTGTCGTGGCGGGAGAAAAAAACTAGAGTAATCAGCGAGATGAATTCCTGATTCCAGCCTCCAAATCTTCAGCTCCAATCAAGTTTGGGTTTCCAAATGGCATCGTTGTGTGAGGTTGGAACCTGTCAGTGGTGATTTACTAGCTAAAGTGTCCAGTAAAAGGTGGTTGGCAGAGATAAAGTGAGTTGTATTCAGCCGGTCATTCGATCACTGTAAAGTAAAACTGCTTCATCTCAAGTGAACATATTTATTTGTTTTAATAAAGACAAAATTGCACCATTAATGTAGGCCTAGGTTAGAAATGGTAGCTTAGAAAACAATGATGTCCTCATGTGAACTCCACACTGTATTTTAAATCATCTTATCCCAGGATGGGTGTAATATTTTTGAAGTTATAATTCTGAAGTAGCATTTGTCATGCCAACTGTTTCAAAAACAACAACAGATAGAAATAACGCCGTGCCCGCATCAGGAGCCCAGATCACTGGCAGGTTTGGGCTGCGGTGCAAATCCATGCCAGTTTGAATAAGTTTTCTTGCTTCAAAACAGATTTTCGGATAGATTTGGAACAGATCCTCACTCATGTCGTTTTGCCATCTGGGTTGGCTTCTTTTACTATAGAGAGAGAGAGATAATGGAGGTAGATGGAATGATGCTTTCATTTCCATTGCATCAATTCAGAGTTGAATGCTGAGATTTTAGCTGTTTATGCAGTATCGGCATCATTTTGCTTAGTAAAACTTCTCACTGACATAAAGAGTGTTTTTTTTCTTCTTCATGTAAATCAGTTACGTTTATAAGACTTCAGTAAAATGTGTTGCTGGATCAGCATTTCCATCAACCAATAAGATTTTCAAGCTTACATTATTTAGTAAACTGATTTCCACTTTAATAAAAGATATATAACAAACACAACGGACCCACTTTATATTAGGTGGCCTTAACTACTATGTAAAAAGGATGTTTTTTTGTAGCTTTTGGAGCAAGGGTGCCACCATCTTGAAATACCACAGCGTGTGACGTCATGGGTGTGGTTTGCTCCATTATAAGCATTTCTTTACTTTTTTAACACATGCTTGTTTTGACATGGAGGAAGACGAACTTGAAAGTACTGTTTAGCCCATAATAATTTAAATTGCTTATTGAGTTAAAATGCTGTAATATGATGTACCGAAACATTACTGTCACTGCCAAAAATGTGCAATCATGACCGAAACATGGGATGCTTTGTCAAAATTAAAGTATATTGAATTATCAACTGAGATGTTATGATAGTGTTTGTTTCAATGCATATTCAAACTAATCAATCCTTAACTCTGAAATCAGTATGATTAACTTGTAACGATAAGGGCAATGGCATCGAGCCATCTGGACCGATGGACTAAAGCTTGAACTCCTAACAGCATCTCATGACGTTTCTAATCAGATCATACGTAAACAAAGGGCCTTTGTGTTGATGTGATCATCTACACTAATTAGATCTTAGGTGCAGTCTTGTCTCCGCGAGAGATTGGGGTGTTGAATTGTATAGCCCCAAGACATTCACGTGTCTTTACACCCTCACACACACACACCCTTTGTGCGAATCGGCGCACAATACTTAGACACAGGACTGTTTTGCGTGACTCATCTCACACATCTGCCTTATAGGAACCATGTGGACTGTAACTCTGCACTCTCAAATCGCAGAATGATCGTGTGCGGTATCTTTCAAACCACAGAAGCCCGACTGTACCGAATCTCGTTCACAAATTACCACAAGATGCATTATTACAAAAGTACCAGCTTTCTAAGAATAGAGGTTTAAAATGAACGCCCCTGTTCATTAGCCAAGAGGAGGGGGTGTCCACAAACAAAGGAAAAATTTGCGCCTTCTGCGTCCCGGACGTGATTGGATCCCTCCAACTGTTTGGGCGTCAGTCATCTCATCTAAGAACGAGAACTGACCATTAACTCTTTGCATTTCGCCATTGAGAGGAAGACCACCCTGGCATTTCGCCACAACGAGAGAGCCCCTTGGCATCCCCGCCACGGAGAGAAAGACCGGCAGCCTCCTCGAGCGATCTCCCTAAGCTTCAGAGAAATTCTCCTGGGACCTGAAGATCTGTACCAAACTCTCCTGACGATTCTAACTCAGACACTTACACACGAGAAGCCATAGTAATGCAAGTATTTCATTTCACAATCAAACTGCGTGTAAAAGGTTTTCTGAATTATTCCTGTTCACGGGAGTGTTAATTTCTTGAGGTCTCTTGCGAAAGGGCCGCCGCTGTCTCTCTCTCTCTCTCTCTCTCTCTCTCTCTCTCTCTCTCTCTCTCTCTCTCTCTCTCTCTCTCTCTCCTTGTTAATTCTCTCTTTCCATCATTCTCTCCCCCTTTATATAATTCGTTAAGTTTGATTTTTTCTTGTTGGTACCATATTGTTTGTTTTCTCCTACATGTATATGCATATTTACCCCATGTGAATCGTAGCTTTGAATACTTTAGTTGTTTTATTAAAACCCAATAATTTCATTGGAATGAATCCGTATTGTTTTGCTCACAGAGATCGAAGTCAATGAGATGTAAGATTTTAGCTACCAATTAGGCTTGGTTTTCTTGTTACTATTTCAGTAATACAAATTGTGCAAACATAGGAAATATTATTTGTCCTGATCAAGCAGATTAATGTTTCTTAAAGTTTGTAATATTGATCTGTACAACAAGCAAATCATATTCATAGACTCATGAATATTTACACCATTTGAATTAATTATTCCCTGAAACTCATTGGTGTTACAAACTTTATACCTTTTAAAAAGAAAGATTGGATTCAACATACAACAAATCTCATAAATGGCACTTGAAATATTGTTAAAGTGTATTGTTAAAGTTCAATTTTTATTGATTTACCAGTAAAAACTTTTTAATAAAAGAGCAAAAAATATGTTTACAAGGTAGATGTAAACCAAATCTTAATAGGTCATTATAATGTCTTGGTTACATATGTAACCCCCGTTCCCTGAAGGAGGGAATGGAGACATTGGGGAGAGGAAAAATATTTAAAAACTTTCTGAAAAATAAAAGTATTATGAGTAAAATGAGTATTAACTGCACAATTACTAGAAATGTGCACCTTGGATATTATACAATTTGCATACATAACCAATTTGTGGAAAAAGACAAGATGTTTCCAACTCTGACTGAACCAATTCTGAATGGCCCAGATAGTAGTTCTTAGTATTTCTCCAGGAGGTATGGAAAATATAGTAGTTTTTGATTAGTTAATAGTGAACTACCACAATCAATTGAGCGCTATTACTTACTAATTCGTTGATAAGAGTTGTTAGTTAAAGGTCCCATGGCATGGATTGTTTTTATTATTTTATAATGTTTCCTGAGGTGTACTTATATTGTTAATATGGTTTTTACATCAAAAAATGTCATAATTTAGAAATAAAAAGCATTTTTCTATACTTATATTAGCCCTCTGGCTTGAATGCTCTGTTTCAAGGGGCGTGTCTGATGTGAGACTTCAGTGAAAACGCCCACTGTTGTGATTTGCTGACATCTTTGCATTTGAAATGAGTATTAGATTATGTGGCAGAGGGGGCGTGGTTTAGCAAGGTCTGCAAGCACTGCCAGAGAGAGAGAGACGGGCTGCATGTGGACCAGAAAGATGCAGAGCTGGATAAAGATTGCTGAGAAAGTTTTATTGTACCGAGTTGTTGAGAGCGCAAGTTTATTTTTTTTGTATCTGAGAGCTCTGAATAAACACGAGTCCCAGTCATGCGACTCCTTATTCTAGGAACTTTGTAACATTTGGAACCCCTTATGTGATATGACAGATATGTGACACCCCTCTAAACTACGTTTTTTTTTACCATCACAGCCGTCGAGATGAATGAATCGTCAAAGTGTTGAATATAGTGTTATTTTATGATCAATTCCCATCACATGAAAAGCTGCAGTGATGAGCATTGAGTACACATGCAGTCTTGTTGATCGCGTGAATGCAGTGATCTCGCCATTGCAGCGCGTTTTCTCTCACAAAATGCTTTCACCACAACTAACAGCAAACACGACATCGACATGAATACAGTAAGAGCTTTGTGCAGCATAACAGTGTCATTCATTATAACGGCAGTTTGGGAAAGTGTGCAGGTACACTCGCGACGTGTGATTGACAGATCCGAACATTATAAAGAGAGTGTTCTTTGATCGCTCTCTAGTTTAATCATTTAAATAACAGATTTGTTTCCCCGTATGACGACATAACAGGAAAGATTCCAGATCGGCTCGTCTGAGCTCTCATTTTCTCAAAGGCAGAGAAAGACAGCCAGAACTCAGTTTACACCTATCAAAGTTTCTAGCCACTTGAGGACCTTATTCAGGCTAGGGGAACTCATATTAATGTTAAAAAACCTCGTAAAATGAAAATTTCATGCCATGGGACCTTTAATAGGCGTTACTTGAATGTTATTAGTGTGTTACTCATTTGTTCCTGTGTAGTTATTTACTAATGACGGAACCCCATATTTTTAGTGTGAAGAACATTTTAATAATCTAAAGAATCCTTTTTCCGTTATAAAAAAAAAATATTTTTATAATGGAACATTGCAGTATTTATTATAAATGTGTGCACATCATTATTTTGATCATTATTTCATCATTATTTTATACATTCATGTTCTGTATAATCAAAATAACTTCCCCCTCCTTGCTGCTCTTCTCTTCTCTGATGATGAGGGCGGGGCAACCTGTCACTCACATGAGATCCACCAATAGCAAATCACAACCATCCAATCAATTCCACATGGACAAAATTAAGCCCTGTCCATTTGTTTTCACTGGGATGTACAATAGGGAAGAAAATAATGTTGCGACTTCCGTTTCATGCGACTTTAAAGGTTCTTCCTGGAAATGCCAACTCTACTCAAGTTACAACACTTTATTTGTACTGTTTAATGTTTAGTCCAATTACACTTGTCTATTAATTGTAGCTACCATTACTACAGTACAAAGTGTAACTGAAACTTTTTGGACATCATAGTCATTAGGCATAGGAATAGTACAAATTTCAAGAATATTTGTCATCTATTCCCTCTGCGTTTAGAGGTAAATTAGAGTTATGGCGATTTAAGGCTGTGGATGTTTAATAAGAAACTTGATCCAGGGACATGTCCTAGTTGTTGAGTGGGCGCGTGAGCTTGAAGCTCCTGGCTTGCATGTATTACATTAGCCATGCAGAGGACCCTTAGATATGTCATTTTATTCTTGCGCGTGGTTTTTTTTGAGCCATGTCATGTGTCCATCATGTTTGCAGGCTTTCAGCCCAATCACATTGAGCTCAAACCATTACTCAGACACATCTCACTGCCGGCTGTCAAAAGCTATTATTTTCAAACACACTACATGACAAAGCGTGTCACCCCGACTGCAGAGCAATGACATCAGCAGGTCATGTCAAGGGTTTACAGCACTTTCATTGAATGTAGCGAAATGTGAATTTTAGCCTTGAAGGGTTAGTTCACCCCAAAAAACAACAAATCTGTCATCGTTTACTCACCCTTTTGATGCTTGTACTGTTTTTTTTTTTTTTTTTTTTTTTTTTTTTCTGAGGAAAACAGAAGTTCTATGAAAAATCTTTAAACATTTATTTTGCAGTTCATAGTGAACATGATTAAAATAAAATCACTGTACTGATGTAATCACTTTATTACAAGTTATAATTCAACTTATTTCCCATGTCCTAGTATGTGGGCATGTATGTATGCATAACTGTATTACAAGTTATAATTCACAACTTTCTCATGTGAAAGTATATACACTCACCTAAAGGATTATTAGGAACACCATACTAATACTGTGTTTGACCCCCTTTTGCCTTCAGAACTGTCTTAATTCTACGTGGCATTGATTCAACAAGGTGCTGAAAGCATTCTTTAGAAATGTTGGCCCATATTGATAGGATAGCATCTTGCAGTTGATGGAGATTTGTGGGATGCACATCCAGGGACCGAAGCTCCCGTTCCACCACATCCCAAAGATGCTCTATTGGGTTGAGATCTGGTGACTGTAGGGGCCATTTTAGTACAGTGAACTCATTGGCATGTTCAAGAAAGCAATTTGAAATGATTCAAGCTTTGTGACATGGTGCATTATCCTGCTGGAAGTAGCCATCAGAGGATGGGTACATGGTGGTCATAAAGGGATGGACATGGTCAGAAACAATGCTCAGGTAGGCAGTGGCATTTAAACGATGCCCAATTGGCACTAAGGGCCCTAAAGTGTGCCAAGAAAACATCCCCCACACCATTACACCACCACCACCAGCCTGCACAGTGGTAACAAGGCATGATGGATCCATATTCTCATTCTGTTTACGCCAAATTCTGACTCTACCATCTGAATGTCTCAACAGAAATCGAGACCTATCAGACCAGGCAACATTTTTCCAGTCTTCAACTGTCCAATTTTGGTGAGCTTGTGCAAATTGTAGCCTCTTTTTCCTATTTGTAGTGGATATGAGTGGTACCCGGTGGGGTCTTCTGCTGTTGTAGCCCATCCGCCTCAAGGTTGTGCGTGTTGTGGCTTCACAAATGCTTTGCTGCATACCTCTGTTGTAACGAGTGGTTATTTCAGTCAAAGTTGCTCTTCTATCAGCTTGAATCAGTTGGCCCATTCTCCTCTGACCTCTAGCATCAACAAGGCATTTTGGCCCACAGGACTGCCGCATACTGGATGTTTTTCCCTTTTCACACCATTCTTTGTAAACCCTAGAAATGTGCGTGAAAATCCCAGTAACTGAGCAGATTGTGAAATACTCAGACTGGCCCGTCTGGCACCAACAACCATGCCACACTCAAAATTGCTTAAATCACCTTTCTTTCCCATTCTGACATTCAGTTTGGAGTTCAGGAGATTGTCTTGTCTTTATGTTTCGCTAAGTGGAAAAGAAAAGGTGTCACAAAATTTGCTGCCAAATAAAATCTGCTTTGTCATTAAATACAGCTTTATCTTTTGCAGTACTTTTGCAACTTTATATGTCATCATTTTTACTCCATACACAGTTTCATTCGACACTAGAGAAAGAAGTGAACTTGAAACAGGGAAGAAATCATTTTAAATTCAAGTGGATTTCACGAGTGGTTTCACAAGAACAGTTTATTGAGCACCGTCCGCTCTTGTTCCACTCTTTAAAGTCAATCATGGCATGTGTCGACATCAAGATCCTTACACCTTCCTGAGAGCTCTGCACAAAAATGGAAAATTGTGTCACTGGTGTTGGAAAGGTTAATCTCCATGGACAGCGAGAGGCCTTGCTAGGGCAGTCTGAAGATGGTCTTAAGGCTTTACCGTATGCCATTTGTCATACTTTCTTTGGACAAGGCAAGTGGACTCCTTGATCCGGTTAAATTAACTGTCAACACAAATGCAGTGGTGGGAAGAAGATAAATAAAAAGAGGAAAAAATCGACAGTTATTTATTTATTTATTTACTTTAGGTCACACTAAAAGGGCCGGGATAAAGCTACTCTAAGAGTTTGTTTGCAGTGCAGATTAGTAACCTCTCAAAAGCAATAAAGGACTCTGCTGCGCTTCACCTTTCATTGACAACTTTCTTTTTTCCTTTGCCAATTTCTCTCTGGTAAGTGAGTTTTACTGTGTACCGTAAAAGCTATGCTGAGGTTGGAAATATAGCAAGCTAGCCCTATATTTCAGCAGATTGTTCACTTTGAACAACACAAAATTAATTTGATATATTGTAATTAGTTTACTTTACTTAAGAAAAACTGAGGAAACCCTTACATTTTTTTTTTGGATTAAATTTAAATTGCCTTGAAATTTTCAAGTAAATTAGCTCACTGTGATCATTATTTAGCTCACTTACTATGACTTAGTAGAGGTAACTAGAGGTTACTTTCTCAATTTTGCAAGTTAAAGGGTTAGTTCACCAAAAATTCACACTCATGCCGTTCCACACCCGTAAGACCTTTTAGGATATTTGTGTTGAAATCTGATGGCTCAGTGAGGCCTGCATAGCCAGCAATTAAATATCCTCTCTCAAGATCCATTAAAGGGTAACTAAACCCCAGCTCAGAGCTTAACTCCACCCACTGGCAATATTTGAAAAATGCTGGAAAAGTGGGCAGAGCCCAGCGGAGACAGAGGGGATGAACCGAGGGCGGGACTGAGCGGAGGGCGTGCACCTGAGACCCGCAGTGACGGATTGATTGACAGCTGTCTGACTCGCGAGTCGCAAAGATGGAGAATGACTGGAGTGACACCAGTAGCTTTGCAACAGAGCGGTCATTCTTCCCCACCTTCACCTGAAGTGGAGGAGGGTGAATTGTCTGTAGACACAGACCCAGAGCCTTATCAATGCGAGCCACTGGCTCAAACTGCGTTAACTCCCGATGCCGACGATGCTAGCGAAGCATACGGTATTGTTCAACATAACGATTTACAATTTCGTTATGTTGCGGCAACCACTTGCGTGTCAGGGTTTGAAAGTGTGTCTCATGTAGGAAAATGATCTGTTCACATGACGAGAAAAGCCTGACGTGTACTGACAACTGCATTATTTAACCGCATTTTCTTCATTACTATGTTAAAGCAAGTGTCAAGTATCATTCATAATGATTCTACTTCATGTAACATGAGAGTTCATACTGGAGTGAAGCCGTTCTCATCATGTGATTGGGGAAAACATTTCTGAGGGCGTGGTGAGCTCGTGCCAGGGGCGTGGTAGTGAGCCGTTGGAAGAACCATCTTACGTCACGATGTACCACAACGTCCAATAGGAAAATTCAACCGCAGTAGCCACCAGTGTTGGGGGTAACGAGTTACAAAATAACGGATTACAGTAACGATATTACTTTTTTGGGTAACGAAGTAAAGTAACGCATTACACTAAAAATATTGGTAACTACACTACTTTACTAGACTATAGGAACGCGCTTTCCTGCGTTACTCAAGCCGCGTTTGCCTGTGTGTAAAGATCTGATATGTTTAAGTGCTGCGTGCACCGTTGCCATAGAACAGTGTTTCCCAACCGAGGTGCCGTCTGACAAGAGCATGGATGCCGTGTAAAAGTCCTTCAAATTCTCTCTTTGTAAACTTTGTTCAATGCATATAGTGCTGCAGTATGTTCGAATACCAGTCATTTTCGCCGTCGTCACAAATGAGAAGTTGCGCGCGCTGTGAGAATATTTTGTCTATGTGCACTCATCCGAAAGCGCGCACACGTCTCACAGTGCGCAAATATTGAGTTATCTTTCAAGTTTGGCTCTTGAACGGACAAACTCACACAAAACTATGTCAACATGCCCATCTTGATGAGTATCCTAGCAGACATAGTCTGTATATGCCTTAAAACGACGCATATCCGAGCATTGGGTCTTAAAGGGGCAGTTTTATTAGGTCTTAAAGGGGCAGTTTTATTAGGTCTTAAAGGGGCAGTAGCCTTTACTGCTGTCTGTTTAATGTCAAACAACAAAAGACAAGGGCATCACTCACTGCTCTTGATTGAATAGATTTTGTAAATTTAATAGGATTAATGTTTAATTTATACAGTCAAATATGCAATGTTATTTTACATTTGATTTCTGTACCTGAAAACTAATGTTAGACGTACCTGAAAAACCTGAAAAGCATTGTTTATTTTATTAGTGTCTTTGCTCAATAGTATTTATTTGTGCTGCTGCTTGTATTTAAATTATTTGTTCTTATTATTTTCTTTATCTTTATTTGACAGTAGTCCTTTTTGTTTGTTTGGGGAAACACTGCCATAGAGCCATGATGTTTGTCCATATATCTACACGGTAAATTAAGAAATGGGAAAGTAAAGTAATAAGTAGTGTAGTTACTTTTCAAATACAGTAACTAGTAAAGTAATCTCATTACAATTTACAGATGTAACTAGTAACTAGTAACTAATTACTTTTTTTGAGTAACTACCCCAACACTGGTAGCCACCATTCAACCTTAAGAGGGCAGCACTTTGGCGATTTTACACCATATTTTATAGAATTAAAACACTTTATACCCAAATGTCAAAACATTTACTCAAATCAATGAACAGCATTAATAAAGCCCCAGTATTACAGATCATTAACTAAAAAAAGTTGGTTTAGGGTTTAGTTAGCCTTTAATGTACTAAAAACATATTTAAATAACATATTCAATATTAATATTATAAAGCGACAAGAATATTTTTGGTGCACCAAAAAAACCCTAAATAATGACTTATATAGTGATAACCGTTTTCAAAACACTGCTTCATGAAGCTTCGGAGCGTTATGAATCAGCATATCGAATCAGCGGTTCGGAGCGCCAAAGTCACGTGATTTCAGAAGTTTGGCGGTTTGACATGCGATCTGAATCATGATTCAACACACTGATTCATAACGCTCTGAAGCTTCATGAAGCGTAAAAAAAACTGCGTACCATATGCACCCATTCCACGACATTGCACACTCGTATTTACACACATTTTCATCTGATCGGGCTCGCAGGCCTCACTGAGCCATCAGATTTCAACAAAAATATCTTAATTTGTATTCCGAAGATGAACGGGGGTCTTACGGGTGTGGGACGGAGGGTGAGTAATACATTACATTATTTTCATTTTTGGGTAAACTAACCCTTTAACCCACTGAAGTTCACCAAACTCAAACAAAACAACTCAAATACACAAATATCTGGAAACAGATTTAATTTTGGAGTTTTACTCAAAGTTGTTAATACAAAACATACAGTATAAGTATGTACATATAAAAACATATGTATAGAACTTATCTAAAATTAGATAATTCACACTGAACCATGCATATTTTGGTGATATGAAAGATACAAATATTTCCTTGTCAACGTCATTCATGTCTGGATGGTCACTGCTGAAAATGGCATATACATTTTTTAAGGAGCAATCTTGATTTGATGGTTTCTAATCTAGTTCTGTCCTATATTTTATTATTTTGAACCCTGCGCTGCTTTGTGCACACTACATCAAGCAATAATAACCCCACAAAAAAAATCACCAGTAATGGCAGCAGTGATATTCATTCATAATGTGAGCGAAGAAAAGAAAGTGTGATTGATATTTTCAGGATCAAACACTGTAAATAGATTAAAAAAGATTTAATGTTATATGTGATTTCTGAGATATAACAGAGTTATAACAGAGTATAACAGAGTTGTTGAGATTTTATTTTATTACTGTGATTTGCATTTTTTGCTTCATCATCACTTTAAATGGCATCAATAATCTGCAATCGTGTTATGGCCTCACAGTGTTAAATTGAATTTTAGCAAGGAATAATATCTTTAGTGCACTATATTTTGGCATCCATGTTTCCCATAAATAAGGAAGACAGACACTGGGCCTCATTCACGAAAGATGAGCAGAATGAATTTCAGTGTAAATCAGTTATAAAACAATTATTATTTAAAGGTGCCCTAGAATGATTTGAAACAATATTTTAAATTGTTCTCTGGTATCTACATAGAGGGTATATGGCTTATTTAAGGTCAATAATTGTCCAGCTACGGTTTTACAGGTCCATTTACACTAGAAATCTTCCCCAGGATGAAATGGTCTGTTTTTGCCTTATTTGGAAGGATCATGAATATTAATGCGGAGTTCTGCTTTGATTGGCTGTTTCACTGCGGCTCAATGATAGCAGGCACAACTTTACTGACCGTCTTGACGATGGAGAGATTAGGCATTCAACCTTATATATATATCAATCAGCATATAATCATACTTCAGTTGTCAAAAATATAAATAAATAAATATGAAATGACTATCGTTTCAACTTAAATGGTGGAGGTGTTGACATTAGCTAGAAGGATCGAGTGAGCTATGTGTAAGCAACTAAACTAACATAGTATGTTACGTATATCTATGGTTGCATTTACTAATTTATGATAACACTGGCATGAAATAATATTAACCTTTGTCATTAGACATACTATTTAGTTATGTAAGCCACTTGGATTATCCTATTCTTACCGTTTAGCATCTTGCGTTGGATATAGACAACAACAGGGATATTATCGTTAATGTTGTCTCTCTAAGAAACTTTCGATTTAATCAGAAATGGTTTAGACAGTCAAGAAGTGGATAAAATCACTTACTGGTTGCAGGAATATGGTTGGAATTGCCCCTTTCTTCAGTGTCAGACGCTGAGCAAAGCCGGATTGATATTGTCCCAGGTTTGAAAACTGTCCGTGGTGAAATGGGCTGAGCAAACTAACAACTTTGAATTAAATTGTTGCGGTATCCGATTATAAATAAACATCAACCATGCCTGTTGACATGTTTTATTTGTGGGAAGAGTATGAAACGTCTTCACATCCCCTGCACAGCCTGGAACATAACATTTGTTTCCATGATCTGCCATGTTCGCTATCCTCGCGTCAGGCTTACTGCTGCAGAACTCCAGTTGATACGGCGGCTGCGCAGTTTCGCCAGATAGTGAACGTGCTTGTTTATGAAAATGTTGGGGGGCGTACATATTAATGATCCCGTGTATTGCATCACTGCTGGTGTTATGTTGAAATTTGCCTATTTTTCCGTGGTGTTTTTCACAAACGAGATTTACATATGAAGGAGGAAGCAATGGTGTTTGAGACTCACTGTATGTGATTTACATGTACTGAACTCCTGTTATTTAACTATGGCAAGGTTAATTAAATTTTTCATACTAGGGCACCTTTAAGTATCGACTTGATCGTTTATGAAATAATGGTTTTACTAATGATTCAGATTAATATTTGTCCCAATGAGGCCCAATGTGGTATTAAGAGTGGCCTATTAGTTTCACCAAAAATTATTTACAAAGAACATTTAGAATTATAATAAAACAACTTTATGTATGCGTTTACCAATTCAGTTGGACAACATTGTATGAAAGAAGGAACAAAAACAAAACAGAAATGTATATTAAGAAAGTAGTTTGTTTGTGCAGTGTAAAAATTGTATTAGATAAAAAAACCTTTATTATCCTTTACAGTTATAACAAGAGTCATCAAATTGTGCTCCCTTTTCCTGGAAGAAAAGGACTGATTTCCGAATGCATATATAGTGAATGAATTCTGCAAATTTAATAAGCACACAAGCATAGCCACAGATATGGACTGAAAGATGCAAAACTAATTTTGAGTTTATGGAGTCTTTACTATAGTAATGTAATGGATGAGAACACATTCTGAGTGGGAACATCCAGACAAAATTAACTTTTCTCTGTTTAGTTTCCACTTCTCTTTCCTCTGAATTTAGAGGTGAGGCGTAATGTGATGTACACAAATCAGACCATGTGCGTTTTCTCTCTCTCTTTTTTTTGGGCAATTCAGTTTAACATTCAATGGTGGCACACACTGGAGTCTTATCTTCAGCCCTAACCTCCCTTTATCCCTTTAAATGTAAAGATGTCACGTACAATGGTACTGCAGTCATGGGCTGTCAGGAAAACTAAGACCACAGGCAGAGTTCACAGGAAAAAAGCTTGTTGTGATTTGCTTTGCATATCGGTTTAAGTGCGTTATCATCCAGTCCAGGTATATCAGGATGAAGTCAGTTCATTTTGCCATATTTTAAATGCAAGGAAGCGCTGCTCTTGGTAGTTTCATGAATAAAAACACCTCTTTACATTCAGTATCTTGCTGAGCATTTGTTATTTTCAGGAACACCAAACACATCCCCCCTTATCGGGACAATAAAGGGGAGTTGGATTTGAACTCGTCCTTTTGCAAATGCCGCAGATCTGCTGCCTGTCACAGTGTTTGAAGTTGGATTTTACAAGCTAGTGCTCAGCAAATAAAACTCAGGAACATATCAAATCCGCTGGATTCAGTAAAGTTCATTTCTAAGACCTCTGACCTTTAACGCATTTACAAAGGAACACAGATTCTAGTTGTTTGTAGAGTTGTAGAGTTAGAAATGAATTCACAAACAACTAGAATTTGATTAAATATTAAGAGTAAATAAATAATACTTTTGAGATGAACTGTTAAAAATATTCAGTTGTGTTTGTTATTAGTTTTGTTTTCATGGACTTTTTGTATTCATTAGTTTCCTGTGTTATTTTTGTATGTGTTTTGCAATGGGTACTAATTTTATTAGTTCGTTTAGTTTAGCTGTGTTAATTACCTTGTTTGTCAGCATACTTAAGTTCAGCCATTTCCTGAGTTTAGTGTCTGGTCTCCCTTGCATTAGCGTGTATGCAACTTCCTTTTGTTCCGTGTTATGCTGTGGATGATTGTTAAAGACTCATGTTTTGAACTTTATAATTTTTCATCATCTGTCTGTGCAACAATTGAAGACAAAAGACCGGACCCTAAGAAATGGATTATGTTTCTAATATTGCATCCCAAAAGGGCTTGGACTGTTTTAATTTCACAGAGCAGTTCCGCTGTCTTGCCATCACCTGCCCCTGCGACGACAAATCCATCGCTGTTCAGTGGGAGAGGGAATACTGGTGGAATTGGACATCGAGGACTGGCTGATCGATTTGGACACAAAGGTACTGCCTCCCACCCTATCCCAGCATATATTATGAGCTTGTGTAAATTATTATTATACAGCAGTGAAACTGTATCATCGACCTGATGGGAATTGGAATTATCCTCATTGATCCCATCAAGCTTTCCTCTGTCACCCTCACAGCAAAGCTCAGCCAGTCCTTCAGCCCCGCCGCTGGGTGCCTGCAGCCCTTCATCTTCCATGGTGATGCCTTGCAGCGGCATGACGCCTCAGGTCGGGCAATCACCAGCTTCGCCTGAACGAGAGGATCCTCTGGCTCCACCCCCCAGCCTCTGATCCCTTAACTCCACCTTGGCCCCTCCCACCCTTTGGCTCCACCAGAGACCCTTGGCCTTGTGGCTCCACCAGGTTCCCTCGTCCCACCGGTTCCACCTTGGTCAGTCGTCACTCTACTTTTGCCATGGACTTACAAGCCTGGGATCCATCGGCTCCTTTGCCGTCAGTCATTGCATGGATATCACCGGCCCTGTCAACACCTTGGCTCCTCCTTTCCTCGACTCCTCTGTGGGATGTTGTCACTGCTATGATCTGGGTCTGCACCAGTGGGCATTTTCCATCATCTCTGCCTGGATTTCTGTCACCATCCCTTCGCCATCCCATCATCCTAAACCACCTCCTTCTCCTCTTCACGCCATGGGATTATGCCTTCCATCCACCCATCCATCCATACACTTATTTTCCCTTCCTTTTCACCCATAATTTTCCTGTATTGTCATATCAATAAGAAAAAAAAGCCACAAAATAAAATGTAGAAAAAGACATGTTGTGTTGTGTTGCAAGTTTTGTTTAGTAAACATCATGTATTCAGTTAAGCAGACACAATGACCATGTAAGTCCATGATTACAGCTTGTGACTGTAATGAATTCAATAGAATGATAATATCTTAAAATGTTATATATGAAGAGCTCTTTTCCAAAACGCGATAAACGCCATTAAAAAAAAAAAGAGTTTATCATGTCATTTTGCTGTGTACTGAACCTATTCACTGCTCCATCAACATTTCATGCCAAATCGCTATATTTCCTTGTTTAAAATGTACTGCATGATGCTGTTTCTTTCCAAAGCGCGATAAACGCCAAACCTATTTTTAGCCAAAACACGATATATCCTCTTGACGAATCAGAATTCGATGAGCGTACTACGTAATCCAACAGGGCGGCACTCTGAACAGCTGTTTGTTTACGTTCATTCATTAAAATGAGTGCTTTAAACTCTGATAACACTTTTGATGGCCTTGATGAGCAAGTGAGACCTACACCTGGGGGTAGAAAACGCCGTCTGGACAAAGAAAATCACAAAAAACAACAAAAAAAGAAGTTTCGTCACTCAGGTAGCGCGTTGATAACAACAGTGGGATGTCAACACAAAGCTGCTGCCAAAGTTTTCTGTCAGGCCGAGAGGCTGTCGCCGGACGATCTGAGGATACATTTCAATTCTTTTTATGAAAAACCAAACAAGGTTGACCAGGATCACGCTTCATCTCATGGACTTCACGCAAGTGACAAGGAAGCGTCCGAAAGTCCAGGACCATAAGCACGCTAGCATTCGCATTTCGCACGCATACACACCATACTTGCCAACCTTAGGGGGGGGGGGGGGGGGGATTATATATGAGCACACATATATAATCACAAACAAACGTAAAGAAGAATATAATTCATTTTTTGTACATAATTTATACATACATATTATGTACAATAACAACAACACTCCTAGGTCCTTATAAAATCCGTTTTATTTTTTCCCAAATTCCGTTTTTTCTGTTTTAATTTTTGGGAATTCAGTTTTTTTTACCCTTAACTGTTATTTTAGTCGTAAAAAGACTGTTTTTAATGTTAATATAATAGAACATAAAACATAAAATAGGAATGACCTTAAATTTATTGAGGTAACAAACATCACATTTACTTTTCAGGACAAATACTGCAACATAACACTGCACTCTAAGCACTTCGAGTCACAACTAGATATTAGTGCTGTGAATTAATAAAAATAAAAAAACTAATTAAGCACATTTTTTCTGTAATTAATCATTATTAGTTTTTAATATTTTTATATTGTAATAATTTCAGTTACTCTCCAAATTAATTTAGAAACAATTTAAAGACAGCATATTTTAAATATGTGTTGCAATGGCATCTTTTTATGAATGAAGGCCAGTATCACTGATATTAATGTCTATATGAAACATTGATGACGTTACATTACAGTATAACTGAAAGCTCCCAATTTCAACATTTATTAGGCTTTAAAAAATAACTTTTAATTTAATTGAACTTAAAACAATCTTTACATAAACCCATTATAATAAATGTTATATTTACTTGTGGCCTTCCCTGTTAGACATAGTCTACACAGAAATTGAATAAAGTTATCAACACCTTTCTGAACTGCATAAATAATAAGTGAAACATAGATGAATCATCATTAAAGCTACAATCTTCTGTTCCCGTTGTTCTTTGAACATTAATGACAGACATTATCAGTGCTACTTTAAGATCTACCTCAGCCAAACATGATGTGGATAATGCTGCCTTCACGTGCTATCGGAAATTTGATGATTCCGACTTCTGAAGTCGTGATTACGAGCGCATTGCATTCAAGTTTCAAAATGTGAGGGCGTTCATGTGCAATGTTTATAGGAAACTCGTATATTACGATAATCGTATATTAGAGCACGTGAAGGCAGCCTAAGACGCGCTGACCCGCGCATCTCATTTTCTCTCAAGTTCATTTAAGGCATTATTTTCCATACAGTACATTAAAGTGCATTAAAAACAAGGCAAAATACAGCAAGCACTCCCTGAGGGAACTGCTCGGCTCGGTACTGAGGGCTTAGCGTTGAGTTTCTTAACTTTTTCGCCGACGAAAGCAGAGCCGTGGAGAGCCTGAAACGGCGCCCAGTGAGAAATTCGGGAGAAAGGTCGGCCCGGGAGATTTTCGGGAGGGGCTTTGAAATTCGGGAGTCTCCCGGAAAAATCGGGAGGGTTGGCATGTATGATACACACACTCGCATTCACTCACACTCGCATTCACTCACACGAGCTCACTCGCACACGCACACACACACACACACACACACACACACACACACTCACTCGCATTCACACGCACACTCGCATTCACTCACACGAGCTCACACACACACGCATACACACACACACACACACACACACACACTCGCATTCACTCACACACACACACACACACACACACACACACACACACACACACACACACACACACACACACACACACACACACACACACACGCATACACTCACTCACTCACTCTCACACACACTCGCATTCACTCACGCTCACTCTCACACACACACTATGTGATTTAAAAAAATGTATAGCAGACAATGGTCCTACTGTTTTACAGGTTAGACACTTTACTGTATGCACTATTAAATGCATTGTTGAATATTGAATATAATAATTCGTTTTTTTTTCTTCATGCATATGTAGTGGACAAGTTGGTCCTATTTGTTACAGGCTTTACACTTTACTAAAAATGACTGTATTTTTATGTGTAGGCTATTATGTTTTATATTTATATTGAATATGTATTACTAAATAACTTATTGAATATTGTTATCATTATCATCAATAATTTATATTAATTTATGAGTCCCTGATTATATGTTGCATGTTCTCTTGTTGTTGTTTAAAAAAAAAAAGACAAACCATGAATAAATAAAAAAAAATGATGGATTTATAGCGTTTTGAAAAAAAATTAATGGATTTATAGCGTTTTGAAAAAAAAAAGTATTAACTTTGAATTTATCATCAACAATATTGTTGTTTGATTTAATAATCATTGTTCAACATGTTCAGACTGAGCCAAAAAAACATTTTAACAGGATAAATTGAATATTCACAAAATGTGTAGGTCTAGGTAAAAAAAACTATTTTCCTGAAAACTATTGAAATGGATTTATAGCGTTTTGGAAAAGAGCTCCTCATATCGATCCAAAGTCAAACTACTACAAAAAAGAGACATCTTTGTACTATATATGGGTCATAAATATATAGGTACATACATATAAACATACTATATATAGGTTTAAATGTGGTGCTTTGCTCTGTCTTTTTTTTCTTTTGGTTTGGCTGTTAGTCTCCTGTAGATCCCAGCAGGGAGATTCAGTGCTGTGGTCTCCAACATCCCTCCCCTCCATCTGTGCCTCTCCTCTGACCACATGGCTGTCTTCTCTGATTGAGAAAAATACACCATCCATGCTCCATCGTAAAGACAAGGGCGCACATAGCGGGCGGATAGATGGCCACTTATGCTCTGCTTAGCTGCTGAATGCCTGTTAAATCAGTGCTCGAGTCTGCTGACCACAGGAGTTGTGTTTGACCATGCTGGGAATTGATTTTGACGTTGTGTATGCCAGGAGCAATATAAGCCTGAAAGCATGTTAACTCTTATATGTCCTGATGCTGAAAAGGACTAGTCATCAACATATCCCAGAGGGCCATTTTATTGCTCCGGGTTTGCTGTTTCATAGCTCACGAAACATAAAGGAGTTTACGTTTCATTTGAGCATGGCCTTTGTCTCATATGTTTCTCCTAAAATGTCCTTAGAAGAAACAAATTAGACAATTGTTGACATAAAGTAGGTTAATAGTAGAGAGCCATAAAATGAGTGTAGATATCATATTATTTGACAATGGGAGAATTTGATGAGAACATTGAGATCTCTGACTCACACTACAGTTCAAAAGTGTGGGGTCTTCATCTATAATATATTTTAATACATAATTTACTCCTATGATCAAAGCTGAATTTTTAGCATCATTACTCTCTTTGTCTTACTTAGTCTTTGGTGTCACATGATCCTTCATAAACCATTCTAATATGCTGATTTAAAACATTTATTTTTATTACCAATGCTGAAAACAGTTGTGCTGCTTCATATTTTAGTTTTGTCTTTTTTTTCTACAACATTCTAAGAAAAACGACTATATTTGCTCTCCATTCAACCCCATAAATGTCTAGAAGAGAGAGAGAGCTAGATATTAAAAATATCTAATTTGTGATGTCATAATGTATTTTAGATGCTGGCAACCAGCAAGACTTCCTCAACCAATTTCAACAGATAGATCTACTAGCTGAACAGCTTTTGCAAACTCCAGCTAAACCCTCAACAAAAACCTGAGATGTAGAGCTGACATTTCTGCCTGCTTTTTGCTGTAATTTTGTTGCTTTCTCTTTTACTCCCCCGTTCTGCCTGTTATCTTCACTCTTCATTCTCTTCATTCACTCTTCAGATTAGGCGGCATCTACAATTGATTCATCTCCGGCGTTGATGGGAAGGAAATGCGGATATGGGCGAGGCGACACAGTTGGCAACAATGTCAAGCTGGCTCTCCCTGCACTGGCAGACCAAATGCTGAAGCAACATGAGTGGGCTTCTGCTTGTTTCAAACTAGTGTTTGAGACACAAATGACTGTAAATATTTGCATATAGGCTATACACTAATCACTCATTTTTAGAACGTCGTGGGAGGTTTGCACTCATGGCGATTTATAAAAATTTGGTTGATAAAGACGGAATGCAAATTGTTATTGTTAAATTCCAGTGCAGTTCAGCTAAAAATTTTACATTTTCTGAGATACTATTCGATATACTATTATAATTTGTATTAATATTTTGAATTAGTTTTTATATCTTATTATATTTGTTTATATGTATATGTATTATATATATATATATACACACACACACTCACCTAAAGGATTATTAGGAACACCTGTTCAATTTCTCATTAATGCAATTATCTAATCAACCAATCACATGGCAGTTGCTTCAATGCATTTAGGGATGTGGTCCTGGTCAAGACAATCTCCTGAACTCCAAACTGAATGTCAGAATGGGAAAGAAAGGTGATTTAAGCAATTTTGAGCGTGGCATGGTTGTTGGTGCCAGACGGGCTGGTCTGAGTATTTCACAATCTGCTCAGTTACTGGGATTTTCACGCACAACCATTTCTAGGGTTCACAAAGAATGGTGTGAAAATGGAAAAACATCCAGTATGCGGCAGTCCTGTGGGCGAAAATGCCTTGTTGATGCTAGAGGTCTGAGGAGAATGGGCCGACTGATTCAAGCTGATAGAAGAGCAACTTTGACTGAAATATCCACTCGTTACAACCGAGGTATGCAGCAAAGCATTTGTGAAGCCACAACACGCACAACCTTGAGGCGGATGGGCTACAACAGCAGAAGACCCCACCGGGTACCACTCATCTCCACTACAAATAGGAAAAAGAGGCTACAATTTGCACAAGCTCACCAAAATTGGACAGTTGAAGACTGGAAAAATGTTGCCTGGTCTGATGAGTCTTGATTTCTGTTGAGAAAGCTAATTTGACATAATTTCACACAAAACTCAAAAAATGGGCCTGACAAAATGATTGGCACCCTTTCAAAATTGTGGATATATAAGTTTGTTTCAAGCATGTGATGCTCCTTTAAACTCCTTTAAACAAGTAACAGGTGTGGGAAATATACAAATCACACCTGAAAGCAGATAAAAAGGAGAGAAGTTGACTCAGTCTTTACATTGTGTTTCTGTGTGTGCCACACTAAGCATGGAGAACAGAAAGAGGGTAAGAGAACTGTCTGAGGACTTGAGAACCAAAATTGTGTAACAATACCAACAATCTCAAGGTTACAAGTCCATCTCCAGAGATCTAGATGTTCCTTTGTCCACAGTGCGCAACATGATCAAGAAGTTTGCAACCCATGGCACTGCAGCTAATCTCCTTGGACGTGGACAGAAGAAAAAAAAAATGATGAAAGGTGGTCCGGATGGTGGATAAGCCGCCCCAAACAAGTTCCAAAGAAATTCAAGTTGTCCTGCAGGCTCAGGGTGCATCGGTGTCACCGCAAAGTATGTGTCGACATTTGAATGAAATGAAACGCTATGGCAGAAATGCTGAACCCTGCTGACACAGAGACATAAAGAAGCAAGACTACAGTTTGCCAAAATGTATGTGAGTAAGCCAAAATCATTCAGGGAAAACGTCTTGTGGACAGATGAGACCAAGATAGAGCTTTTTGGTAAAGCACATCTTTCTACTGTTTACCGGAAACTGAATGAAGCCTACAAAGAAATGAACACAGTACCTACAGTCAAATATGGTGGAGGTTCAAAGCTGTTCTGGGGTTGTTTTGCTGCCTTTGGCACTGGGTGCCTTGACTGTGTGCAAGGCATCATAATATCTGAGGATTACCAAAGGATTTTGGGTCACAATGTAGGGCCCAGTGTCAGAAAGCTGGGTTGCGTCCGAGATCATGGGTCTTCCAGCAGGACAATGACCCAAAACATCATGGGCGTAGATCACGGGGGGGACTGAGGGCTGTCCCCCCCTAAAAACCATGCTGAGTATTGTAAATAATATAACAATATATACTTAAAATAAATGTGTAAGTAGTAAAACAATACAAAAGCAAACGGTACAAAAAATGCGTTTAAATTTAGAAACATTTTGAGTCCCCCTCTCCCCCCTTGCCCCACAGTGGTTTGATCCACCGCGCATCTCAACTAACGTTACCCATAGACCGTAAAAAAACTACCACACAAGTTTGGGGAGAGAACAAAGCTCTTCAGACAGCAGTTGTGAAACTCCAGTAAGCTGTCAAGGCTATTTTATTCACTTTAAACATCAGATGAAGTGACTCTTTTCTCTTTAATACAGATTAGGCAAAACACTGTTAACATCATTGGCACCGCCCCGGGCCACCGTCATTTTCATTTTTATAGTAATAAAATAATTTTGTTTAGTTAGAGAACAGACACAACAATTAAAAACTGAACGTGTCTGCTCAATACAGCACGAGCCGAACGAGAGTCAGATTTCATTCATCACTAGAGCAAACAGCTGACAGACAAGATGATCGCGGAAGATTTGGTTTCAAAGCGAAATGTCAAAGTGCCTATTTAAGGGAGTGTGTCATTGTACTGTTTTCTAGCTGTGTTTTTCATTAAGAATAATAGGCTAATGAACCCATAATTCCAGCAGCCCGCCCTCGAATTGTTGCTAATTCTAAATCTAAAGTAGGCCTATATGCGCACGGCGCTCTGTCAGATCTGTGCAGGGTTTTGCTCAATATGATAATAAGTGGCAGATCAGAGGCTTCCTGCAGTTGAATATCTAAAGATCTGAATATCATAGTATAAAATACTATGTGGAGGACGCAAGATAATTTAATAATTATAATATGACTGCGTGGTGAACCTTACTCATATTTAAACAACTATCGCTTTGTGTTGTTGGTCAGATAAAATGACAGAGAAAAGAAAAACGGACATTAGATCATTTTTCAGTGCACCAAAACGCTAAATAAGCACTTTTTTTCTTCTTTTTTTTTGTGGTACACATATCCTTACAAGTACGATTTTGGCTGTATTATTTGTGTCCCCTTCAAAAATTGCTCTTGAGGAATTTCATGTTAGATGACATTTACGCCCCTGCCAAAAATACATAAAGCACCCAGAAATGGATGGCAACAAAGCACTGGAGAGTTCTGAAGTGGCCATCAATGAGTCTAAATCCCATTGAACACCTGTGGAGAGATCTTAAAATTGCTGTTGGGAAAAGGCGCCCTTCCAATATGAGAGACCTGGAGCAGTTTTTAAAAGAAGAGTGGTCCAAAATTACGGGTGAGAGGTGTAAGAAGCTTATTGATGGTCATAGGAAACGATTGATTTCAGTTATTTTTTAGTTTTGTGTGAAATTATGTCAAATTTGCTTTTTTTGTGTGTTGTTCCAATACACACAAAGGAAATAAACATGTGTATAGGAAAACGTGTTGCAATTGCAATACTTTTCTGTGAGAAATACTCAGGGGTTCCAACACTTTTGGCCATTACTGTGTGTGTGTGTGTGTGTGTGTGTGTGTGTGTGTGTGTGTGTGTGTGTGTGTGTGTGTGTGTGTGTGTGTGTGTGTGTGTGTGTGTGTGTGTGTGTGTGTGTGTGTGTGTGTGTATGTATAACAATTCACCGATCAGGAAAAAAAAAAACATTATGACCTAATATTCTGTTGGTCCCCCTTTTTGCTGCCAAAACAGCCCTGACCCATCAAGGCATGGACTCCACTAGACCCCTGAAGGTGTGCTGTGGTATCTGGCACCAAGATGTTAGCAGCAGATCATTTAAGTCCTGTAAGTTGCGAGGTGGAGCCTCCATGGATCGGACTTGTTTGTTCAGCACATCCCACAGATGCTTGATTGGATCGAGATCTGGGGAATTTGGAGGCCAAGTCAACACCTCAAACTCGTTGTTGTGCTCCTTAAACCATCCCTGAACCATTTTTGCTTTGTGGTGGCGCATTATCTGCTGAAAGAGCCACAGCCACCAGGGAATACTGTTTCCATGAAAGGGTGAACATGGTCTGCAACAATGCTTAAGTAGGTGCTACGTGTCAAAGTAACATCCACATGGATGGAGGACCCAAGGTTTCCCAGCAGAACATTGCCCAGAGCATCACACTGCATCCGTCGGCTTGCCTTCTTCACATAGTGCATCCTGGTGCCATGTGTTCCCCAGGTAAGCCACGCACAATGTGATCCATGTGATGTAATAGAAAACAATTTGAGCTACAGTAGCTCGTCTGTTTGATCGGACCACACGGGCCAGCCTTCGCTCCCCACATGCATGAATGAACCTCGGCCTTCTTTGGAGCACTTTTGATAGAGACTGACCACTGCAGACCGGGAACACCCCACAAGAGCTGCAGTTTTGGAGATGCTCTGACCCAGTCGTCTACATACCTAATATATCCCACCCACTAACAGGTGCTGTGATGAAGAGAAAATCACTTTTATTCACTTCACCTGTTATGCCTGATCTGTGTGTGTGTGTGTGTGTGTGTGTGTGTGTGTGTGTGTGTGTGTGTGTGTGTGTGTGTGTATTTAGTTAAAGCCTTTGCAATTGTATTGTGTTATATGAGGCTATATTGCTTTGTTGTATTGTTTTTATTAATTTTTTTTATTCAGTTTTAGTTTTAGTAATCCTCTTCAATGTAAGTCTAAGAGATTTTTGTGCTGCTTAATTGCCTGCTGGTCTGGATAAAAAGTCTGACCCATTGGTAAAGCTGTTGTCTGCATTTCAAGTTTAATAATTAGGGTTTGGAGCAGTTCAAGTTCCTAACCGTATGAAGAATAGTAATAGCGATTCTTGTCTTAGCAAGCACCACTAATTACTATTTCTATTATGGAGTTGCTGTCAAACACAGCAATCCTTTGGATGTATCAACATCTCAATCACATGCAAAAGAAGGTTTCCAAGCTGTGTAGCACGCAGAGATACCAGATGTATTTTGAGTCAGTGGCTGGCCCTGTTCCCGAGGTCTTTGGAGTCGAGCTTCAATGATACTTTTCACTTTCTCCAAACAACTTCTCTGACCTGTAATGGACTGCTTTAGGTGAACTTGTAAATATTTGTACACCTGTGAAGTAGTTAATACGTAAATGATTTACATGTTAGATGCAGTGTTCATTAAGTAGGGGAGAGCGGGGCACAACCTAACGCTTTTTGACCGTCTCAGTTTGTGTAAATCCACTTGGGCTTCAGAGTATTTATCTTTTCCCACATTAAATTCACTCGTCTAGTACATTTATGTGGTTTTGTTTCATTAATACAGTGCATACTTTTTTTTCTTGATTTACCCCGAAAGAATGGAAGTGAAATGTGACATTTCACACAACATTGTAACGTGTGAGGGGTACATTGTAACACAATGACAGCTTAAAATGTTACCTGATATAATAAAATAAATATCCAAGACAAACTAAAATATTTTGTCAATACAATACAATTATTAACTTTCTTAAAATAAAATAATGGCATTTTTTATTCATTAAAAATATATTAATTTTTGAATTTGACAACAAACACATCGCTAAACACAGCTATACAGCATCGTTAAAACATAATAATAATGAATAGTTTCTGAACATTAACTCTCAGTCATTATTCACCCTTTTCTCATTGTTTCTCAAAATAATTCATTAAAGTATAGAATATAATGGCATATTTCTAATAGGGGCTCATTGTAACGCAGTGTTACAACACACCCCACCTGCGCAACTGAATTAGTTTAATTTGCCACATGTTTCTTTGTTCAGATTCTCTCCATGGTTACCGTCATTATTAGTTCATGTGTGTCAGCTGTGCATTTATTATCCTCGTTTGTGTCCACAACTTAAGTTGTTCCTTGGTCACCGTTACGTTTAGTTGTGTTTGACTTATTCCTCTCTGCCTGGGGGGGGTATTCCAGAAAGCAAGGTTAACTTACCGTCACATATACCCCGAACTCTCGTTTGATTAACCCAAACCTTGCTTACTCGAGGTATGATTGTTCCAAAAACGAGTCCGGGAGTTATGTTCCCGGTTAACACACAAGTTTTGGAGCGACAGCGACGAATCGATGATTCACAATGGAAACAGATGCTAAGAAAAAGTGTGCCATTCTACTTCCTTTTCTTCTTTTGTTTAATGGCGATTTACATATACTTAGTGCACACCGCCACCTATTTGGTGGTTATGCAATCATGTTTTCAATGTCTTTTTTTAATAAGCAATCTTTATTTTAGTGGTGGGCATAGATTGATTTTTTAAATCTAGATTAATCTCACTGTAATCTTGGAATTAATCTAGATTAAAATGGCTCATTTGAATTCTGCCGAAGGCATTCAGAATATGTGTGCTCGTAAATCGTTTGTCTTTTTGTAGTTTGAACACTCTCAGAAAAAAAGGTACAGTGCTGTCACTGGGGCGGTACCCTAAGGTACAAAAGTGAAAAGGTACATCTTTGTACCTTACTCACCCCTAAAAGGTACATATTAGTACCTCAAAAGGTACATATCAGTACTTTAAGAGTGCATATTAGTACCTTAAAGGTACATATTAATACCTTAAAGGTACATATTAGTACCTTTTCGGTTTTGTACCGCCCCAATGACAGCAATGTACCTTTTTTTTCTGACAGTGAATAATACATAACTTCTGTCCCTTTAAGACCTGACTCGCGCATGGATCCCAAACACTGTTCCTGTGAGCTGGTTATGACTGTGTTTACGCTAAAACTCACCAAGATGGGCATTGAGACATTTTTGAGTGTATTTGACCATTAATAAGATGGAAAAAGGAGCTCATTTTTGCACTTGTATGTCAGAGGCGGCTTTATTACGGTATGTGTGTGTGCGCTTCAGATGCGAGCGCAAAATCTGCGGGAATTAGTAGAATTAACGTTATGTGCAACCCCGTGCGAAATTCTGACCGGTCACACCAATACTAACAAAATGTCCAGCAGAACACGCGTTCGCAATGTTCAGAGGATTAACCGGACTGAATGAGAGGAGGCGGGTGTGTGTCACTCGCTGTCGGTCGGAGAGGAGAGCGCAGCTGATATCCATACTGTAGAAAATGAGTATCGTTTCAGATATTTCAGTATCGATACATATTTTGACAACACTAGTAGACATACACACAGGTTCGAAGACTCCTGTAGGTGTACATACGCGCTAAAATGGTGAAAGTCATCATAGCTTGCATAGTATAGACCCAGCTCCCAACCCAACTTTGAGAATAGATTAACGGCAATATTTTTTTTATCGCCCGATAAGAGAATTGAATGCAGATCCATGTGTGAGATGACAATAAATGAATAATACATATATTTGTAAACATTACCTTTGTTATATTTTTTTATTCTAATTATAATATTGTATATTTATATAACTGAAACACATTTGGTTATATTAATAACTATATTAATTATATATGTAAAACAAAAAAAACATCTGAATACCAAGCTGCTCTGGGGCAGGTTATGTTCAGAGAGCGAGATGCTATGTCTACTTGCATGCCCTGAAAATTACTCGTTTTTGGAACTGAAAGTTGAGGTTATCCACTTACTTACTCTTAAACATACCCAGGTTTGTCACATAACCTGCTTTCTGGAATATCCCCCTGCTTTTGAATTACTTGTTATTAAACTAGCCTATGTTTAATCTTTGTCTTTCTTCCTGCACGCACCTGTAACAATCTTTTTTTTAAATCGTTTTATTTTTATTTTTACATTTTTATTTCAAGTAACAGTAATGTTTTTTATGGTTTTAGTTTTTTTAATTATTTGTGGAATCTTTCTTAAAGCTACACTGTGTGATATTTTCCCCCATCTAGCGGTGAAAAGGTATATGACCATCCAGTAAATATTAGGTTCTGTTCCTCCCAATTCCGATTTCGTTTTAACTCCTACGGTGGCCGTTTTAGTCCAAGATTAACATGGCTTCCAGTTCAATACAGACACGGTGCCATCGAGTGTTAAAACACGAAAGGCGAAGCTTGAATTTACGGGTATGTCCCTCTTTGGATAATGTACTTTCAAGATGGAGGGGCAACATGGCGACCCCCATTCGAACCCCTTACCCGTATGTATTTTCAATGGCATATTATAAACTTACGAGAATACTTTATTACTTGAAAGAAGTAAATATACATTAATGAGCACTTATATTTTTGAAAGAACTAAGTGTTTTTAGCTAAGAATAAACTAAAAAAGTTACACAGTGTAGCTTTAAAAAAAAAAACACAGAGACTGTGTTAAAAAAATTACATTTTAAATCCCTTCCCAACCAACCCAGAACTGACTTAGTGGATGTATATGGGGTAAAAGGGGAATATATATATGCATTACACCCAAATTTACTAACATTTTCAATCTCTTATACAGAGTAATTGTCCAAGGGTATAGAGTCATTTCGCAGTATGTATTAGCGCTGATAAAAAGCCATATTGTAAACTTGATGAGTGCCTTTCGGAGTGGGAATAAATTCATGGAAAGAGAGTCCTCCGAAAAAGATTTGGTCTTCATTTGGCTAGGGTAAGCAGTGAGATATAGCAGGGTTGACTGGGTCTCAAATTGTATGCATCAGTCTCATAAAGGAAGGGAAATTGTGTTGCTTTCTTTCTTGATATGCAGAGAGGTGAAGGGCAGAGGAAGAGGAGGTCATGAAAGCTTCTCACATCTCTCTGTCTCATCTCTGCTCTTCTACTGGACGTGCAAGATTTTAAGAAACTGTTTGTGCCGTGGCTGTCTGGTTTAAAGTATTTTTTCCAACAGGACAAACTTTTGGGTTGTTTTGAGCCTTTAGAATAGTAAACAGTGCTTTAGGGGATGACAAGTCTGAGGGATCAGTTCACCCTCATACGTTTCAGGTGTTTTAAAGTCTGACGTCAAAGCCATATGCCGTATTTCTGACATAATCTGTATATGAATAATCCATTATATCTAATTATTTTGGTGGTTATATTATTCATTCAACCCTTTTACTAAATATTTCCCCAAAATAAGTTATTTACTATTAAAAAGTAAATAATCTTCTATTTTTTTAAAAGTATTGCAATGTTGACTGTATGCATTACATTCAACTAATAAAGAGATTAACAACAAGTGATTAATTTAATGTATTGTACATATTGACAATATCTACAAAATAAACATTGGTTTAAAACAAAAAAGTGCAGTCCTGTCATCATTTATATGTATTATCCTGGTGTTGATAATTAACATTAACCAGAGCTTTCAGTGGCCATTTGAGGTAAAAGAAAACCTCGTTTTTAGTAGTTTCTCAATCTATTTGTGTACCATATCCCACATATTTCTATCTCCATCTTTGCCTTTATCTACTGGACTTGTATGATCTTAAGTAACTGTTTGTGCTTTGTGCTATGGTTGTCTGGTATAAAGTATTATTCCACAATAGACAAACTTTGGGTTGCTTTGAGCCTTTAGAATAGTAAACAATGCTCTAGAGGATGACAAGTATGAAAGCATATCTGGGGGATCAATACGTCCTCATTAATGATCCCATTTCTGCTTCCACGCTTGTCAGGCCTTTTGAAGCCTGTTGTCTCTCAGGCCAAACACTGAACAAAGCCGCAAGCTCTATCCATGGTCGTAGAAATAAGAAGCAACTTCTGTTTCTTGCTCGCTCTCACATAGCCAAACACACTCTCGCTAATTAAAGCTGTCAGGAGTACTGATAAAAGTACATCACGCAGAGATGTCCCAATGTTTTAACAACAACAGCCATTAACTGCTCCACGCTTCCCGAAATCTTAGTGATAAAAGAGAAGCCAGACACACGAGGAGGAGAATCATAATTTACCAGTACAAAGAAAGTCAACTCGCGGGTACAATGCGACACGTTCATGATGTGAGAGTCTGCGACCTTCATGCGTTTGATCACATTGCGGAAAATATGGCTGAGTCAAAAGTTGCTGAGATGCAGTGGTGTTAATCACAATCGCTGATTGGTGTTCTTTACCAGGGCTTTCTGAAATGCAATCAATTAAATTCTCTAAATGGTACCCTGATTGTTGCCCAATATATATTTCCGAGGTGCTTAAAATTAATAGCTCAGATTAATGTCATTTATTTATTTGCATGAGGTCTATAGTTGTGCAAGAATTATTTCAAAAATGGGTGTTAACTTATTGAGTGGTGTGGCTAAAGGGATAGTTCACCAATGATAATCTTGTCTTTATTTTGTCCCAAACTTGTATGATTATCTTTCACAGAATACAAAAACAGATGTTATGCAGAATGCGTCAAGATGCATGGAATGACACGAGGTAAATAGTACTTTTCTGTGCCATTCAAATTATAATTGAGAATTACTTTTAAATCAGACTTCTATACCTGTATTTGAATTGAGTTTCATCTGAATATATATCTAGAAAGATAAACATATAAGGATGGATGGATGGGTGGGTGGGTTAATGGATGAATGATGGATGGGTGGATGGGTGGGTTGGGAGGGAGGGAGGGAGTGAGGGTGGATGGGTGGATGGATGGATGGATGGATTAATGGATGATTGATGAATAGATGGATGGTGGATGCGTGGATGGATGGATGGATGAATGGATGGTTGGTGGATGGATGAATTAATAAATTAATGGATGGATGGGAGGATGGATGGATGGATGGATGGACGGGTGGGTGGATGGGTGGATGGATGGATTATAGATGGATGGGTGAATAGGTGGGTGGGTTAATGTATTAATGATGGATGGATGGGTGGATAGTGGGTGGGTGGATGGGTGGATGGATGGGCGGGTGGGTGGATGGATGGATGGATGGATTAAGGAAATGGGAGGATGGATGGTGAATGAAGGATGGGTGGATGGATGGTGGGTGGGTGGATGGATGGATTAATGGATGATTGATGGATGGATGGTTGGTGGATGAATACATTAATGGATGGATGGATGGATGGATGGGAGGATGGATGGATGGATGGATGGATGGATGGTGGATGGATGGATGGGAGGATGGATGGGTGGATGGATGAATGGATGAACAAATGAATGAACAAACGAACAAACAAATGGATTGATTCTTCTTCCTGTCATTACAATTTCCGGATTCCAATTCAGTTCTTCCTGTGGGGTGTGGTCAATTCAACTACAAGTGAATTAATTCTTCTTTCATTTACATTTACATTTATGCATTTGGCAACCGCTTCTATCCAAAGCAACTTACAGTGCCCTTATTACAGGGACAATCCCCCTGGAGCAACATGGAGTAAAGTGCCTTGCTCAAGGACACACTGGTGGTGACCGCTGGGATAGAACCAGCAACCTTCTGCATTTCAGTTGAATACTGAATACTGTAGTAAATAATGACAATTAAATTTTTGGGCGTAATTGTCTTTAAAGCTCAGGGGCTTAAAGTCCCAGAGTCCTGAATATATATCTTAAGATAACTTCTAAGAAGTTTCTAAGAATGTTCCTAAGTACAATTCTTGAAAAGTTCTTCATCTCTTTTATGTTATCTAGCAGCCTTTGCCGAAAGATTGCTGTGATTATAACATTAAAAATGATTTGCTAATTTGACTCTTTTAATGTTGAGTTCTTAATTTTGAATTCAAATTGAGCATAATCATGGCCGATCATTGGTTACATTATGGTGTCACTTCAGAGCACTCATGAATAAGACTTCACATTAAACCAGATTAAGAGTTAGCTTGGAAGAAAGAGCTTGGAAGAAAGGAACACATACACAAGCTTTCAATTGTACTTTAATTGGAAATGTCACAGAGGGCTGAAGAATCCTGGCCTGTCGCACGGGGCGAAACGTAAGTGTTTGACACACAGCGAGAAATCTGATAACTTTACTAGAGCACAGTTAAATCATTAAGCCGAGCTTTCTCCGTGATGGAAGAGCTCTCCTCTGAAGCTGTTAAGCACAGCTCTATTACTTTCCAATAGCAGAGGAAATCTGAGCAAATTTGATCTGTGAGATTACAATCCCTGCTACTAGATCATGTAGAGCTCATTGAAAGAGAGGTCCACGAAGACCAAAATGCATTACTCACCGGGAATGCCTATCAATTCCCGCCTGCTGTAGGTCACTTAGATTAGATCAGTCGACCGTTGTTGGGATTGGAGCCGGACGGGTAGGTCAGGAGAATTTACAACAAGGCTAGCTTTAAATGACTGTTTGAATGTGTGGGATTTATCACGGCCCCCACTAGAGAGGACACTTAATGATGTCCGGGACTACAGGTGGTGTCACCGAGTCACTGGAGATCCAGAATTCAGGAACGATAATGCAGAATCCATTAGGAGCATTTAATTGGGACATTAAAAAGTGTATCAATCACTCGTTTAACTAAAAAAAACACTGTCTAGTAACTGCGACACCAGGTAAAGTTACAGCGGGACTCTCTTGCCTCCCCTGAGCCCATTGACTCTTAACAGACCCCTAAAGCGTGCGTCGGCCTTAATGAACAACATTGGTGCTAATGGAAAGACTAATTCAAAAGTAAGTAAACAACTTAATATCACCACTTTATATCACGTCGAAATCACACTTGAAATGGCCTGAAAACATGATGACTGTGGGGGTTATTAGTGAGCGATCAATTTGAGTAAATTAAAAGTACATCTTTGTGTCTGCGACCAGTGCTAACTGAGCTTGGTGACTGATGATTCGAAAATAAGTTGACTATGAAAAAGAACAGCTGAACAGCAATTCACAAATATATGGTTACTGCCTTTAGTTATTATTTTGGAAAAGATGTAAAAATGCCTAAAACATCAAATGAAAGCTCTAGCGTAAAGTTCTGCCAGGAAGATCAATGTTACGTCACTCATCACATTCAGACCTAACCAATCATGTTCTAATTCTCAGAGCATAAAAGATGGTCACATACACGTTTGAGTTCACAGATGCTGACGCCAACATTTATCTCCATCCTCCCATCCACCACCACCATGGTCCCTGCCTATACCTCCCAGGGGGTCGGCTGCGCCCCTGCCTTCATCTCCAGGCAGGAAATGCAGAGTCCGCTATCCCCGAGACGGGAGCTGTGGACGGGGCCTACGCCAAAGAAACTCTAAATATACTTGCTGGTCTGTTAATAAAATTCTTACTTCATCTGGCCTCCCGAGTCTTTCTGGTAGAACTGATGATATATATACTTTTTTTTTTAATAGATAGAACATTAATTACATAGTTAAAGCTGCAGTCCAAATAATGTTTTGTACTTGAACTTGTAGTAATGTGTTCTAATTTGAGTGGTACTGGTAGCTTTCCATGGGAAATTCGAGCATGGCACCGTACATCTTTGCGTCATTACATCACGTCTGAATACATAAAGAAGGAGTCCGACTAGCAGTCGTATCGCATGTGAGGATGCTGCAGGTGGCGGATCATTTATAGCCTTTTCTCAGAGCAGCTGGAGTAATTAAACTTAGCATTTTGATGGCGGATTGTAATCCAGAAAGGTCCAAACGACAATCATCAGTGACAGCTGGAGATTCCCTTGTAGTCAAAAGCAAAAAATTGGACTGCACTGTTAAAAATTGCTGTAAAAATACAGCCAATTTCCTACAGTAAAATACTGTTATTTCAATAAACAGTTTAATCCTGTAAATTTACAGTCTATGTTCCATAAATTAATTACTTGCGGTGAATTTACAGCATTTATGTGTAAACCCATTTGTTTCTGGAAAAAACAGTCTTGGACTGTAAAAAATATCACGTGGGGGCGGGATTTCTTCAACTCGGTTTATTTTTGAACAGAAAGCAGTCAAAGAACAGCAGCACTCCTCTAGGCTGTTTTAAAGAAGGACACTGTTCAAGGTAAGTTTATTTATTTGCTTTTATTCTATTATGTTGCTCCCAACCTGCAAAATCGCCTTTTTCACGAGGTATTTTTGACTGTGCTAAGTTACTGAGCGCGAATCGCGTTTTGCAGACAGAGCTCTCAAAGGCACGAGGCCTCTCGCGTGCTAATGAATGTTTTCTGAGCTCCGATTATTACTGCGAATTCTTTGCTTGGTTGAAGTTAAGTTACAATTTAGAAATTAGTTTGGCTTTCTTTTGTAGTAACATTAACCCTTATCTCGATTCACATGAATTTCTGATTCAGTAACATGATGCTAATCTTACCAGATGCTTTAATGTTATTCGCATATATCATGCGCATAAGATGGAGAATAATTACAAAACTACTCGAAATATCCAGATCCAATTAAAATTTAGTGGTCATTTGTTTAGTTTCCATGCAAATAATGTAAAGCTGTTAAAATTCCCAATGCAAAATAAGATATTTATATATATAAATTTTTCGATTTAGTTTGAGTACCTGCGTTTTTGTGAGATTCACATGTATATAGTATTAAAAAGTCAAAGAGGTTGTTTTTGAAAGAGGAGGCGGATATTCTTGACTGCACTTTTTGGCGCGAAACACGTTTTTGCAGACAGACAAGCTGAGGCATTTCACTATTCAATGTTCTCCATGCTCTGATCTTTGCTCTGAAAGATGAAATATTTATTACATAATAATTTTCTTCTTTTTTTTTCTAGGAATCATTCACTTGATGTGTGTTACTGAGACAGTACACAGCTCTAATCATTGGTGAGTCTCACGCATTTATTCTTGCAAACTTTGTGCACAAGCATGCAGTACCATTTGATTTTTGTGTAAACTGTTATTTTAAGTGTTGTGTGTCATTTGAAAAAATAATAATAATAATTTCAGGGAGGGCAGAGAACTGTACTGAACGCTGGATGATTACCCTAGAGGGTCGTGTTGTTTGTGAGGACATACAACCACGATTTCTGACTGCAATTGCAACAATGTTTGCAATGTTCTATGTCTTCAATATTCAGTGTGTGTGTGTGTGTGTGTGTGTGTGTGTGTGTGTGTGTGTGTGTGTGTGTGTGTGTGTGTGTGTGTGTGTGTGTGTGTGTGTGTGTGTGTGTTATTACCCTTCGACGATTCGTTGGGATAAACCCTGAAAGAGGTTCTAAGACCTGCAGAGGCAAGGTGGTTTCAAAGAAGACCGGAAAACTTGTCAGCAAGAAGTCTGCCACTGTCAATCCCAAAGTTGCTTCTCTCCTAAAGAACCTCATCGATTTCGAATGGAATTTCGTCTACGTAACTAAACTTAAATGCCCACTGACACTCACATTTGTGCAGCTTCCTAAAAGAATCAACACCGCTTAAAGGATTAGTTCATCCCAAAATGAAATTTTCCTGATAATTTACTCACCCCAATGCCATCCAAGATTTTCATGTCTTTCTTTCTTTAGTGGAAAATATATTAAGTTTTTTGAGGAAAACATTTCAGGATGTTTCTCCACACAATGGACTTCAATGACAACCAGAATGTTGAAGGTCCAAATCAATGCAGTTTCAAAGGACTTTAAAGTGCTTCAAATGGCTCTCTTCGATCCCAGTTGAGGAATAGGGTCTTATCTAGCGATTCCATCTGTCATTTTCTAAATAAAAAAAAATTTAACCACAATTGTTCATATTGTGCTGGTCTCCGACGCGCCAGGCATGAAGTCCTCACATTGAAAAGGTCACGCGTGACACACAAAATTACAATTTTAAACAATAAACAGACACAAAGACATAAATATGTCATTCAACATACAAAAAATGTGAACGATCCTCCTTCTCCATGCTGGTAAACAATGGGGTGGTAATTACTTTTGACCTTTCCAACGTGATGATGTAAATGCCTGGCGAGTTGCAGACCAGCACAAGACGAACAATTGTGGTTAAAAAGTATATACATTTTTATTTTTCTTAGAAAATGACCGATTGATTCGCTAGATAAGACCCTATTCCTCAGCTGGGATTGAGCGGAGCCCTTTGAAGCACTTTAAAGTCCTTTGAAACTGCATTGATTTGGACTTCAACATTCTGGTTGCCATTGAAGTCCATTGTGTGGAGAAAAATCCTGAAATGTTTTCCTCAAAAAACGTAATTTCATTTCCACTGAAGAAAGAAAGACATGAACATCTTGGATGGCATTGGGGTGAGTAAATTATAAGGACATTTTCATTTTGGGGTGAACTAATCCTTTAACTGCATTCATATTCAGTGTTAAGAAAGTATCTGAACCCTTTGGAATTGGATGAATTTCTGCATTAATTGGTCATAAAATTTAATGTGATCTTCATCAGTCACATGTATAGACAAAATAAAGTGTTTAAGCTACACAAACAATTATAATCTTTCATGACTTTACTCAACACATCCCATTAGCCACTCTCAGGGCTGTGTAATAACAATTAAAATTTGGTAAGTGACTACCTTGTTGTTATCTCTGTGAATCACAAATGTTGTTTTTGTTTTGTGATGGTTGTTCATGAGTCCCTTGTTTGATCTGAGCAGTTAAACTGCTCAATGTTCTTCAGAAAAATCTACCATGTCCTGCACAGTCTTTGGTTTTCCAGCATATTCTGCACAATTTAACCCTTTACAATAGTGACTGACTGCATGATTTAAAGACCCATCTTTTCACAATGAGAGCTACTGATGGACTCAACTATTACAAAGGGTGCCAGGGGAGGATTTTATTCTGAAGAACAGTGGACAGTTTAACTGCTCAGAACAAACAAGGGAATCATGAACAACTATTACAAAAACAAAACAAAAAAACATTTATGGGTTATTAAGGAACAACAAGAAGTTAACTTACTGCAGCACTGTGAATGTTTAATGGGATGTGTTTAGTAAAGACATGAAAAATTGTAATCGTTTGTGTGTTGTTAGCTTAAAGGGCTAGTTCACCCAAAATATTCTTTCATCGTTACCTACCCTCATGTGATTCCTGTGATCGTGATGGTAATTCATATGACCCCAGTGGATAAATCAATGCTTTTTGAAGCCAAATGATAGGTCTGTGCAATAAAATAAAGAAAACCTAAAAATGCTAAATTAACTATAACTCATTACTTCCAGTCTACTGTCATATGAGCACTTACGAGAGGGACATTGTGACGTGATTTAAGTGCATTGTGAAAGCTTGTTCGAGAAGTAACACAGAAGCAAAGATGACGACACTTCGCATGAGCTTCACAACTCACGTCACGTCTTATGACAGTAGATTGGAAGTAATGATTTATAGTTCATTTAGTATTTACATTTTTTTGTTTTTCTTACACAAAAATAAAGTGAGTTAAAAATATGAATATTTTTATTACACACATCTATCGTTTGGCTTCAGAAGACATTGATTCATCAACTGGGGTCTTGTGAATTAATGTCAAGATCGTGGTGTTGTTGTTTTTTAAGTGTCAAAAGAATGGCAGCCAAACAATGCCATTGTATGGACTCAAATATTGTCCTGTATAAAAGCATGAGGGTGAGTAAATGAGAATTTTTGGGGTGAACTATCCCTCTAAGGACATTGGGCCCTATTTTAACGATCTGAAACGCAAGTGGCAAAGCGCAAAGCGCAAGTAACTTTGTGGGCGGGTCTCGGCGCTGTTGCTATTTTCCCGGCGGGATAAATGGCTCTTGCGCCCGGCGCAAATCTAAAATGGGTTGGTCTGAAGTAGCTTCATTATTCATAGGTGTGGTTTGGGCGTAACGTGAATAAACCAATCAGAGCGTCATCCAACATTCCCTTTAAAAGCAGGTGCGCAAGTTCCATTATGGATTGCTATTATTATGGCGTATTTACCAGGCGCACGCCAGGAGCGTTCACAGCCGAGGAGACTGATGTTCTTGTAAGAGCATTGAAAGACAGAGAAGTTGTGTTGTATGGGGATGGGAGAAACCCACCCAAAATAGCGTCGGTTAAATAAATAATTAGCCTGAATAATTTGTAAGCTAGATTTATGCCTATTTTTTCACATCTTCGTGGCACACCACAATGATTTCCGTCATCTCATGTGTTAATATTTTTTTAGTGTAACAATTTATGATTTGCAAAAATAACTGTTGCATCTGTGTAGATTACATGAGCAAAGTGTATGCGCGTTGTGCACGCTATACATTATGGTCAAGCATGCGCCCTTAAAATAGCATAATGAACAACGCGCAACGCGCCACTGACTTTAGACTAGGTTTTTTCTGGTCAGTGGCGCAATTGTTTAATGGAACAGCAAAATAGCACCAGGGATTGTTTGCGCCGGAACACGCCTCCTTTTTTGCGCTGAACCGCCCAGGGAGCGCAAGTTCATTCACTAGTTTAGCGACGTGCTTCTGTGGAGGGAAAAGCGCGCTTTGCGCGGGTGCAAAATAGGAATGACACATGCGTCGGTGTACAAAGTCAATTGCGCTGGGTGCAAGATAGGGCCCATTGTGTTTGTCTATACTTGTGACTGGTGAAAATCAGATGACATTTTATGACCAATTAATGCAGAAAACCAACCAATTCCAAAAGGTTGATGATTCACAACTTTTTTCCCACTGTACTCTCAAATGTACTTATTCTGCTTTAAACATTTGTTTGCACATATAACTTAACATATCTCTATACATATACACACTTATAATACACACACTCAATCACTTAACTATCTACTCCTTTCCGGCTAACTGGAAAACACACAATCACTTTCTTTTCACTTTCTGGTCTTGTCTTGACCCCATAATCTTTCTATTAAGATTATGTTTTTGATGTTTTTCCTCTATGCTGTAACAAACATACATCTTTGTTTGCTCTTTAAGATTAGTTTAGTACATTAACATGATCATTTTATGTTTCCGCCGAGTATGTGATCACTAGTTTTTGCCATGTGCATTATTTTACCACTAAGATTTTCTTGATTTTCTTTCCTCTCAGACCAGATGTGTCAAAAGCTGATGTGGGATGTGTTGGCTGTTTTTTGCCTCTTCCTACGTTTTTTTCACTTGGTTCTCTTGATTATGTCCTCTCAGATCCGGACTTCCTCTCAGGCCAGCTCTTTCAAAAGCAGGTTTGGGAGGTTTTGACAGTTTTTTGCCTCTATCAAGGATTTTTGATCCATTGGTTCTCAATGGTTTCCTCTCAGACCCAGACTTCCATGTTGGCTGTTTTTAGTTTTTTGCCTCTTTGTAAGGTTTCTGTTTTTGCCTACTGGTTCCTCTAAAACAGTATTTAAGGAAAGAAAGTCAGAAAATACATTTTAAAATGCAATGAATGTATTGTTAAACCTGTTTTAAATAAATGGCAAACAATGTGCACCATAATCTATTTCTTTATTTTTCCATTGAGTTTGGAATGTCTGTATACATTATGGTACATATAGGGATGTTAATAGATATCAGACAATACAGTAAATAGAAAACAGTATTTATATATATGTTATATTGTAGAATTATAGCTGGAACCATTGCTGCCAGTACTTTGTGAGATTACAGAACAGCCATAAAAATTAAAAACTGTAGAATTACGGTAAAGGGCTGGAACCACAGCTGCCAGTACATTACTGTGAAATTACAGCATTGTTGAAACCGTAAAAATACGGTAAAGGGCTGGAACCACAGCTGCCAGTACATTACTGTGAAATTACAGCATTATTGAAACTGTAAAATTACAGTAAAGGGCTGGAACCACAGCTGCCAGTACGTTACTGTGAATATACGGGTGAATTTTTTACAAATCTACAGGTAACGCTAATCCACACTAAATACACATAGTCACGCAATGCTGATGTTGTTAACATTAACAATTAAAGAACAAAGTATAACAATAATAACAATTTGCACGGTTTGATGTGATATAAGCTAAGTGATCGTTAAATTGAATCACTGTTTGTAGCGTGATTCATTCGAATGCTTTTTTTTCTCAGTTGGTCAAAACAAAAGTAGCATATGTAGGATTGAAAATAAACAAAGACATTAGCTTTACTGTTTCAACACCCACAAGGGTGGTGATAGTCCTCAAGGTCTGTAGGACAAAATGTGTGTCACACCCAAGCGGCAACCTCCCACAGTTTCTCTTGAATCCAATACGGAAGTGACTTAAACTGCAATTCATTGACTGGCCACTAGAGACAGGCTCCAGAAGGAGCAGAATCTCATTGAGCTCATGTTAAAATGCCCAACTTTACAGCAGAAAAACACATGTTTACAATCTGGTACAAATTGTGGTTTTGGTCTATATATCTAATTGTGCCTTTCATGACGACTGTGAGGGGGTGAATATTCGTAAACATTCGTTTACATTAGTATATAAAGCTTTAAAGTCCTGCATAATTAAGGGCGTGGCCACTTTGAGTGACAGGTGGATAGCCATTTATCTGCTGTCTGTTAGTCATCGTGTCACCTCAGCTCCACCCACGTCCCGCCTCTTTGCCCATTTTCTATTATCCGGGAGTGACGTGCTGACAAGATGGCAACCCTACTTTGCGCTTCAAAACGGCTCTTCAGAATCCTATGGGTGACGTCACGGACACTACGTCCATATTTTTTTTACAGTCTATGGTCACACCTTTAGTACAGTGGGGGAAGTTGAAATGATCTAATTGGTCAGTTTGAGTGTCTCATATTTGGGTTTCAGTCACATGGTCAAGGAAGGGATAAAAGAGTATTGCAACTGTTTCTCTGTCTCTGTTATTCTCTGGCTCTCTCTTCTTGGGGCCTGCTCTCTGGCTCTTCTTTTTTCGCTGGGGCTTCTTTGCTCTTTGACTCTTTCTCTCTTATCTTTTTTAAAGTATGTCTCTTCCTCTCTCTCTCTCTCTCTCTCTCTCTCTCTCTCTCTCTCTCTCTCTCTCTCTCTCTCTCTCTCTCTCTCTCTCTCTCTTCTCTCTCTCTCTCTCTTTCTCTCAGGTACAATTCTATATACATGCTGGGTATGATTCATGGTATACGTTTTTATCATCTCATACATTTATTTTGTAACTATTTTAGTGTAACCACAATCATATATTGTTATTAGATCATTTCAATTACAAATGATGTGCTAACTACACTGTCAGAAAAAAAGGTACATTGCTGTCACTGGGGCGGTACCCTAAGGTACAAAACCGAAAAGGTACTAATATGTACCTTTAAGGTACTAATATGTACTCTTAAAGTACTGATATGTACCTTTTAAGGTACTAATATGTACCATTTAGGGGTGAGTAAGGTACAAAGATGTACCTTTTCACTTTTGTACCTTAGGGTACCGCCCCAGTGACAGCACTGTACCTTTTTTTCTGACAGTGTAGTTTTGATTCAGTATTAACTTTGAAATGCTACCTATTGCAATACAATATCGTCACACTATAGCATCGCTCTCCCACATATTTTGCTATTGTAACTGCGCTTATTTCCGTCATTAGTATAAGTAGCAGTGGGTGATTATAGATGAGAAATGTACAGTTTTCTACCATCTTACTGATAATGTTTCTTTAGTCATTTGGCAACCCATGCAGCCTGAACCACCCTTACACACACATGCATGTCACTTTGGTCATACTTCCAAGACGTAGAGTCTGTGATTGCGAAATACAGAATCCATGCCGGTGCGGTGACTGAATGACAGCCACACATACTCTTCGAAACATCAGATTCATCCGCTCTGAGGAGCCGTGCCGACGCAGAATCAATCCCACAAATAACTGCAATTGCAGGTTTCAAATAGAGACGGAGGAAAAAAAAGGAAGGAGGAAAACCCTACAGACTGCAGCTTTAATATATATTTAATATATATAATATATATATAAAACATTTAATTGTATTTGGTTTCTCTTTTTTGATGTAATGTTTATGTGACCAGAAAAATGTGACAACGTTAAATGTAACTGGGACATGAATTTACATTTTATATAAATAAACTGATTTAGCAGTCATTTTTGGACCAGTGTGAAGATGCTCTTAACTCATTTTAGATGGGTTACATGTTGTACTTATTGTTGCAGGACCAGCTTGACCAGCTTGGTCATTGGGTGATGAGCCAAAACCAGCATGGAAGTGCTCAAAACATGCCTCATACTGGTGAAATAGATGGTAATCAAGCTGAATTTCATTTTAAAGAGCATTTTAAAGAGCCACTGGAAATTGACAACTCTAATTGAACTTCAGGTTGCTTTGTTGTTGCAAGCAGAATTATTATAGTTTTTATTCCTAATTTATTTTTGGTTTAGATTAGTCGCAATATCCTACTTTATCATTATTATTATTTATTTCATATTTTAGGGTTGCCAACTCATATCCTTGAACAGTTTAATCATGTTACATTTCTCAGCATGGAGATTTTTTTAATGATTTTGAAAAACTTATTTTAACACATTTATTTGATCAAAAAACAGTAATATTATGAATTATTATTACAATTTAAGATAACTGTTTCTATTGTAATATGTGTCGACATATAATGTATTCCTGATCAAAGCTGAATGTCACATGCTCCTTCAGAAATCATTCTAATATGATGATTTGCTGCTCAAGAAGTATTTCTGATTATTATTAACGTTGAAAACAGTTGTGATGCTTCACATTTAATCATGTTTACCACTATAATACATTTTATCAATATAATGTTCAAAAGAACATCATTCATTTCATATACGAATATGTAAAAGTCACCTTTGAACAATGTATGCATCCTTGCTGAATAAAAGTATTATTCTTACTGACCCTTATATATTGAATGGTAGTATATTAATTAAAATCTGTTGCCATTTTATTTCAGTTTTGGAGTTATAAAAAAAAGCATTTTACTTTAGTTAGTTTTCAGTTTGTTTCAAATAATGATGACAACACTGTATGTTTGAGCGGCCCTTTCATGATTGGTGGCGTCCTGTCTTGCGTCATCCAATCAGAACCGGATTTCATTCTGTCTGAGCTGCTCGGTGTTCATGCTGTGCTGTTCGTTTCTTTAGCCAGTAGGTTCGGATCATATCTGGTTCTCCGTGCTATCCATGTCGTCATCTTTGTACGCCGCTTTCCGGTTTCCTTTCTGGGAAATGACAGCGGTCCTTTAGCCGCTAAGCTCTGGTGTGATGTGTTGAGCCGTGGCCTTCAGAGAATACCGTTATCTGTTCTCCTGTGTGTTATGTTAGCATTACCCTTCCGGTCCCTATGGCCAAATGATAATGTGTTTCTCTCTCGCCACAGTCGCCTCATCTCCGCACCCTATGATGAGCTTAAGGTCAAAGTGCCAAATTAGTGGGTCCCATTATTCTCCAATCAGTAATGGTGTCTTTATGAAAGCAGCGATATGTAATCTTTCACAAAGCTCCTAAAGATTGCATACTTAGAGCGGTTTCCTCTGAAGATGAATAACGCCGCACCGCCCCCAGATCACACATTAATAGTTTGGAGGATAAATGGGAAAACCTAAAGAGATAGCCTTTTTAGAAGGGTTAGTGGCTTCCTTTGTTTCCTGACTAGAAATGAGGCTTTTTTTGAAGACTTTGCTACAGAAACCATTTGGATTTAGAAGTGGGAAAAGGACACAGGTCTTCTTTTTACTAGACCTGCTAAATAACTTCCCAAATGTCCTGGAATATAATGTATGTCATTACAATGATTTGGGGTGTTATTTTGGATTGCAGATAGGGCTGATCTCTCAAGCACATTCTTTTGCCGAATTGTCCATCAAATGAATATTCGACGTGCCTTCGGGTGTTGAAGGTTTTATTACAGGCTGCATTTACTTCAATGAAATATAGAACATTTCCAATTTTAAAGTAATAATTCAATCAGAAATGAAAATTCTGACATGTATTAATCTTCCTGTTGTTTCAGACCTGTATAATTGTCTTTCTATCCAATGAGAAATCTTAGAAAATATTCCTGTCTCATGCTGTTCCTTCCATTACAATGGAATCATGCAGCAAATCTCATTTGCATATTCACAAACTTCATTCTTGATGATGTGTGAGGATACCAGGATTATGGCGGAACTATAACATTTGATTTAACTGTTTCAAATTTCGATTAACCCTCTGGAGTCTGAAGGACCACGTTTTCACATGCCCTGATGCCTTTGTGCTTATTTTATAACATTTTTATAACTAAAGTCTCATTACACTGTATTCAGCACAAACTGTGCTACAGTAATATGTGAGCAAAGTTATGCATGTATGGTTATACATTAGTATTTTAAAGAGGAGCTATTATGCTTTTTTTTTTTTTACATGTTCATCTTTCTTTAGTGTGTAATGTTGCTGTTTGAGCATGGAAAAGATCTGCAAAGTTACAAAGAGTTATTCTCTATATCAGAGTCACTGTTTCTGAACTCCCTGAAACGTTTCCATTATAGTCATGGATTTTCTTTCGGGAATGAACATATATATACAATATTCCTCATTTAAATAATTCCTGCCCAAGGCATATGCAAAAAAAGGGAGCAGGCCTGGTTGAGTTAAGTTAGTAGTGTGTTGAAACTCGCAGTTATGATAATGGGCGGCACATTTCCCAAAGACACTCAAAGCTGTTGACCAGTCACAACACACTGGTCCTGCCAACAAATCAGAGCACAATTCGCTTTTTGGAAGAAGGGGCTTCGTAGAGACAGTAACTAAACAGAGCATTACGGACAGACTGGGGGAAAATCATGTATTTTGAACATGAACTGGACCCCAAAATTAAGACTTTGTAAAATATGACCTCTTTTAAGTTCCACTGTTATCAGGAAAAAAAATGCAAGTGATCGCACCGGCGTCCTTGTGCTGTTTTTTCCATCTGTTTTATCTCATTTAGATACAGTCTACAGCTCAGGAGATAAAAGCATGTTTTAATAGAACCATAAAAAGAGAATAATTAAAGTTTGCAATGTGGTAAATTAGAACATAAATCCTTTTTAATGCTTAGAGTATTATTTTACCTTTTCAAAAAGGGCGAGTTTTATTTATTTAGTGAAAACAGTTAAATCTACAGTGTTGCAATTAAATGAAATCTATAATCTATAAAATCTAATAAAATACTGTATTATAACTGGTTGTTATCAATGTTCTCAGTGAAAGCCATACATCTGCATAATGTGCATCAGATATATAGACAGACAGAGAGACAGACAGACAAACATGATAGAAGGATAGATAGACAGAAAGACGGACAGACAGACAGACAGACAGACAGACAGACAGACAGACAGACAGATATATAGATAGATAGATAGATAGATAGATAGATAGATAGATAGATAGATAGATAGATAGATAGATAGATAGATAGATAGATAGATAGATAGATAGATAGATAGATAGATAGATAGATAGATAGATAGATAGATAGATAGACAGACAGACAGACAGACAGACAGATAGACAGATAGATAGATAGATAGATAGATAGATAGATAGATAGATGATAGATAGATAGATAGATAGATAGATAGATAGATAGATAGATAGATAGATAGATAGATAGATAGATAGATAGATAGATAGATAGATAGATAGATAGATAGACGGACAGACAGACATATAGACAGACATATAGACAGACAGACAGATAGATAGACAGACAGACAGAGACAGACAGACATATAGACAGACATATAGACAGACAGACAGACAGATAGACCGATAGATAGACAGACAGACAGAGACAGACAGACAGACAGAGATAGATAGATAGATAGATAGATAGATAGATAGATAGATAGATAGACAGACAGACAGACAGACAGACAGAGATAAATAGATAGATAGATAGATAGATAGATAGATAGATAGATAGACAGACAGACAGACAGACAGACAGACAGACAGACAGACAGACAGACAGACAGACAGACAGACAGACAGACAGACAGACATGTTGAAAATATTACAGGGATGTCACAGGCAACTTGGAAAGCTTGAGATATTTTTGACAGGTATATTAAAAATAAACCGAATTATATGCAGTAAACTGGGCAGAAATGTCTTTGAGGAGGGCTTGCAAAAAGTTTTCACTCTGGGGTCTATAATTCATTTCTCTTGTGACTGGAGCTTTTGTAGCCAAAAAGATACAAGTATTGGCAAGTAAATCAATATATTTATCTAGTCCACAGATATAAAATCACAAGTGTATTGAACAGAAGGGGAATAAACATGAACTGTTTATTGTGAGAAATGTTTATTTTATGTTTTGGTAGTAAAAATCAGCTGGAAATGGCTTTGACCTTTTAAAATACTAGCTTGCACTGATAAACGCTGTGGAGAGATTGAGGCTCTGTCTGTATGTTTTATGCAACATGAAGATCTGGAAGGTGAGGCCAGGAAGAGCTTGCATACAGAAGGAAATAATTACGCATTTCTATTTCTGCGCTCAACCAAATGGTGGTCATAGCGTTAAATTATATGCCTGTATTTTTGTAATTATTGCATAGTTTTGCGTTTCATTATTCTAACAGATGGGACCCATTCAATTGGACCTACAAGGACTCATTTGTGTGCAATACCAACCGAATGCACAGATGAATTTTTGAGAAAGGGGGCAATTAGCAGACTAATTAGGAGGAAACAGTGAACATGTTAATCAGTGGGGGAATTTAACTCCATCCCATCAGAGGAAAACAATCACATAAGAACACATTTATTGGAGGTCAAATATTATGTGAATGTTACGAGTCAAGCTTAACAAAAAACTTTAAATGTGCCTTCATGCTTGCTGTTTGTTTATAGAGATTGAATTAAACAGGCTCTGGAAATATGGAGATATAGTGCCCAGATTCTTGAGTACTGGGACAATAAAGCAAAAATAAATAGCTATCAGGATTGGGGATTTATCTGTTCGATATGTTTGTGTGCAACCTCTCGCTTTTATTGTCTCATAAAATTTTTATAATAAAATAATTGGTCACACTTTAGATTAGATACCAATTATATAATGTCATGCAGAATAAGGTATTAGTATGTGCTTTATAAGTACTAATAAACATCCAATAGTAATATGCATGCTAATAACTAGTTAATAGTGTGACCAAATAATTGATGATACTGTAAATAATCTGGAATTAATAAATTAATTAAGACTGCTGGATGGTTTCAACAACCATAAAATAGAAAACTTTATCAATCTTCTATCAATTGTTTGCATATCACACATGTATTAAATGCAACAGTCTACTTACACCGATCTGGCATAACATTATGACCTATGTTCCACCTTCCTAATATTGTGTTGGTCCCCCTTTTGTTGCCAAAACAGCCCTGACCCGTCGAGGCATGGACTCCACTAAACCCCTGAAGGTGTGCTGTGGTATCTGGCACCAAGATGTTAGCAGCAAATTATTTAAGTCCTGTAAGTTGCGAGGTGGAGCCTCCATGGATCGGACTTGTTTGTTCAGCACATCCCACAGATGCTCGATTGGATTGAGATCTGGGGAATTTGGAGGCCAAGTCAACACCTCAAACTTGTTGTTGCTTTGTGACGGCGCATTATCTGCTGAAAGAGCCACAGCTACCAGGGAATACCGTTTCCATGAAAGGGTGTACATGGTCTGCAACAATGCTTAGGTAGGTGGTAAGTGTCAAAGTAACATCCAAATGGACCCAAGGTTTTCCAGCAGAACATTGCCCAAAGCATCACTGCCTCCGCAGGCTTGCCTTCTTCCCATAGTGCATCCTGGTGCCATATGTTCCCCAGGTAAGCGAAGCACCCGCACCCGGCCGTCCACGTGATGTAAAAGAAAATGTGATTCTTCAGACCAGGCCACCTTCTTCCATCGCTCTGTGGTCCAATTTTTATGCTCACATGCCCACTATTAGCGCTTTCGGTGGTGGGCAGGGGTCCGCTTTGGTACTCTGACTGGTCTGGACTGTGTATTCGGACACCTTTCTATCAGAACCAGCATTAACGTATTGAGCAATTTGAGCTCCAGTAGCTTGTGTTTGATCGGACCACACGGGCCAGCCTTCACTCCCCAGGTGCATCAATGAGCCTTGGCCGCCCATGACCCTGTCGCCAGTTCTCCACTGTTCCTTCCTTGGAGCACTTTTGATAGAGACTGACCACTGCAGACCGGGAACACCCCACAAGAGCTGCAGTTTTGGAGATGCTCTGACCCAGTCGTCTAGCCATCACAATTTGGCCCTTGCCAGACTCGCTCAAATCCTTACGCTTGCCCATTTTTCCTGCTTCTAACACATCAACTTTGAGGACAAAATGTTCACTTGCTGCCTAATATATCCCACCCACTAACAGAAGCTGTGATGAAGAGAAAATCACTTTTATTCACTTCACCTGTCATAATGTTATGCCTGAGCGGTGTATAGTTCCATTCAAATAGAGGAAAATTATTTAAAAGCACACATTATTTATTTATGATTTATTTTACAAATGATTAAGTTGTGCGATGGAGTCATGGTCTGAGGACAGGTTGTTGTGAATGATAATTACATTTCAATAAAAGTAAAGAGAAAATCAAATGGTGCATTTGTGTTAAGACCATAGATCATATCTGATTCATTTCTGTGTGAATAAAACCATAAAACTGTGCTTACGTAACATGAATCGCATTGAATTGAATACAAAAGTCTATGTAAAGGTTCTGTAAATGAAATGCATTTTGCTATGTGTGAATTCATCTGCATTTTGCAGCAGCTTTGAACATGACTATATGAGAATAAACGCAAGCTATATAAACGGAGCTGAATTTGAAATGCTTCGCACTCAAGGCCTCTCATCGAGAAGTCTGTGGCATAGCATTTCTATTTCTCCATATTTCTGTTTGAGTTTTCATTCAAGCTGTGTCACGTCAACCTCGGCTTCTTTCTTCTGAAAGCACAAATGTAGCAATGCAACTTCATGCGGTGCTATAGAGTAAAAGGCCAACTTTGTTTTCCCTTTGACAGTAATATGGGGGTTGACCTGTCGGGTTAGGTACAATCTGTTTATGAGCCCCCCAACATGCTTTAGAGGTCTGATAGGAAGCTCTTCTAGTTTCGCTCGGTTTCTTTGGCTCGTCCTGATCCGCAAAACAAGCCTCGGGCCAAAGCTGCGACCGCTGCCTGAAAGTCTGCTGAGGAATAATCAATGGCAGGCCTGTTTCCTGACGTCTTGTCAAAGAGAATAGCTCATATCTCTGATCCACATGTGATCTACAGCACACCGTAGAAGGGTGCACCAAATGAGATTTGATTTCTGACGCAGTTGAGCTTGTGGGTGGCACTGCTTTATTGTAATGCTGGCCGAATGGTTGTTGGAGACAGAATAAACATGTTGTTGTTTTGTTCACTGAACATATTGCATTGTCTTTGGACAGAAAAGAATTCAGGGGTACTGCCATGGGTTTTCATGCCAAGAAAAGCAAGCAGTTAGAAGAACCTACAGGATTCAGTTAGCATGTGTGCGTCTCCACTGTTAAAAACAGCATTTTAATATTCCTACTGTGATAAATAAATAAGTAGCCGGAAGTGTGTGTATTTTGAAGAAATCCTGTTCTACAAATATATATTTATATATTATTTATATAAATATATTTTGATATTTTGCATCCAAAGCATATGTTTAACATAGCATCATCATCATTTATTTATTTACTTCGTTTTGCAAAGCATATTTTAACATCTCTGTTATACCTACACTCTAAAAAAAAAGGTTCTATATGGCACCAAAAATGGTTCTTGGCTCGTAATCATAGGGGAACCTTTTTTAGTGCTATATAGCACCAATTTTGGTGCTTCAGTGGTTCTTCAGAGGTGCTATATAGCACCTTAGTCAAAGAACCGGTGAAGAACCTCTGAAGAACCACTGAAGAACCACTGAACCACTGCCATATAGAACCTTTTTTTAAATATTTTTTTACATTTATATAGCGCTTTTCTAGGCACTCAAAGCGCTTTACATAGAAGGGGGAATCTCCTTAACCACCACCAATGTGCAGCATCCACCTGGATGATGCGATGGCAGCCATATTGCGCCAGTACGCCCACCACACACCAGCTGATTGGTGGAGAGGAGACAGAGTGATGATACCAATCGTATATATATGGGGATGATTAGGAGACCATGATGGACAGGGGCCAATGGGCAAATTTGGCCAGAATGCCGGGGTTACACCCCTACTCTTTATCGATGGGCATCCTGGGATTTTTAATGACCACAGAGAGTCAGGACCTCAGTTTAACGTCTCATCCGAAGGACGGATGATAGATTCATTCGGTTTCATTCATTCATTCGTTCATCCATTAATTTAGTGCAATGCAATTTATTCACATTTTTACATATTTATTTCAACATGTCCTCCAACCAATACGCCTATATAGGTCGTTTGCCACTTCCCTGAAATACGACTCATAGGAGCATTTACTAAAGTTGTGCTCCTATCGACAACACGACACGTGGGGCCATTAAGCATTAAGCATTAAGCCTTGTTCATACTTTTGTCTGACTGAGCGCAAGCCTCATCTGCTTAGCACTCTGCAATGACGTAATTTTGGCCGCGTGCATCCAATCGCACTCGTGTGGATGTGTCGAGTATAAACAAGGCTTAAAGGAGGCTTTAAAGTGTCCGAGAAAGACGCAGAAATGGCCGTTTGCAGACACTGTTCTGCTGAATTTACTAAGCACCCTCAAATGCAAGCAAGAGCTCCCTCAGTTGATACTGTGATGATATATTGGCAAATGCTCCAGTGCATATGTGTGTCTGTAGAACTTCAAATGTAGTTTTGCAAAAAAAAAAAAAAAAAAATATATATATATATATATATATATATATATATATATATATATATATATATACACCTGTTCAATTTCTCATTAATGCAATCAACCAATCACATGGCAGTTGCTTCAATGCATTTAGGGGTGTGGTCCTGGTCAAGACAATCTCCTGAACTCCAAACTGAATGTCAGAATGGGAAAGGAAGGTGATTTAAGCAATTTTGAGCGTGGCATGGTTGTTGGTGCCAGACGGGCCGGTCTGAGTATTTCACAATCTGCTCAGTTACTGGGATTTTCATGCACAACCATTTCTAGGGTTTACAAAGAATGGTGTGAAAAGGGAAAAACATCCAGTATGCGGCAGTCCTGTGGGCGAAAATGCCTTGTTGATGCTAGAGGTCAGAGGAGAATGGGCCGACTGATTCAAGCTGATAGAAGAGCAACTTTGACTGAAATAACCACTCTTTACAACCGAGGTATGCAGCAAAGCATTTGTGAAGCCACAACACGCACAACCTTGAGGCGGATGGGCTACAACAGCAGAAGACCCCACCGGGTACCACTCATCTCCACTACAAATAGGAAAAAGAGGCTACAATTTGCACGAGCTCACCAAAATTGGACAGTTGAAGACTGGAAAAATGTTGCCTGGTCTGATGAGTCTCGATTTCTGTTGAGACATTCAGATGGTAGAGTCAGAATTTGGTGTAAACAGAATGAGAACATGGATCCATCATGCCTTGTTACCATTGTGCAGGCTGGTGGTGGTGGTGTAATGGTGTGGGGGATGTTTTCTTGGAACACTTTAGGCCCCTTAGTGCCAATTGGGCATCGTTTAAATGCCACGGCCTACCTGAGCATTGTTTCTGACCATGTCCATCCGTTTATGACCACCATGTACCCATCCTCTGATGGCTACTTCCAGCAGGATAATGCACCATGTCACAAAGCTTGAATCATTTCAAACTGGTTTCTTGAACATGACAATGAGTTCACTGTACTAAAATGGCCCCCACAGTCACCAGATCTCAACCCAATAGAGCATCTTTGGGATGTGGTGGAACGGGAGCTTCGTGCCCTGGATGTGCATCCCACAAATCTCCATCAACTGCAAGATGCTATCCTATCAATATGGGCCAACATTTCTAAAGAATGCTTTCAGCACCTTGTTGAATCAATGCCACGTAGAATTAAGGCAGTTCCGAAGGTGAAAGGGGGTCAAACACAGTATTAGTATGGTGTTCCTAATAATTCTTTAGGTGAGTGTATATATATATATATATATATATATATATATATATATATATATAGTGGGTATAGTTGTTAATAAAAAAATATTTTTGCTAAATGGAAATATGACAAATGGTGGTAAAAAGTCCACACATTGCATTTAAATGAACACGCATTTTGATTGGTACCGACTTTCATGATGACAGACGTAACACGACACTGTCATTATTTTTACGCCAGCTATAGTGCGCATGACTTTAAAACGTAAATAAAGATCGTAATAAGGTGGACCTATAAAAATGACCTATAGAGTCAGAGTTATTTTGGAGGACAGTCTGATGTATTCATACCTAGATCATAACTTAATTCATTCATTCATTTTTATTTATTTATGCACTGTGTAGCGACAATGAGTCAGATTAAATAATAACTCAACGGGGAATTTGAATTAAAATGAAAGAGACTCGAATTACGCTATAATTTATAAATAATTCAGAACTAATGTTTACACCTTAACTTATTCGTCCACCGATATGTGAGAACTTAAAGGGGAGTCTGTTAAAGGGAAACAAGTCTCTGTAGCTCAAATGAATGAATTAATGAATTCATAGGGAATTTTGCGAGAGTCTAATGTACAGCCGGGCAAATGAGCGTTCATTTGAACGGCCCGTAAATATCAACTCTGCAGCGGATATTAATATACGTACAATAGTGAAACACTATTTAACAGCCAGGTAACTTAGATCGGCAGTTCAAGACATTAAATTCATAAGCACACAACACAAGAACAGTTATCTTTGACTACAAACGAAACTTTATTGATTACTCTAACACATCAAACTAATATCTAACATAAACACACTGTCAGGGTTGGTGAAGGGAAAGGAGCGAGGACTCAAGGATGCAGAGGAAAGGGCTTTTTAATGATAATAATAAAACAAAAAACAAGACAAAACAAAACTACCCCGAGGGGGAAAAACAGACTTGACTTGACTTTTCTTGGCTTGACTTGACTTGACTGGAAGGGAGCAGGGAAACAGGAGGTACATACGACGACGATTCAGCACTGGACTGCAAACACAAGGATATTAAATAGGGAACAAACAAAGGAGGGTAACGAGGGAAGACAGGTGGGGCAAATGAACCAATAATCAGGAAACAAGGTGGGCGGGGTTAGACAATGGACACGAGCACATGGCACAAAGAAACACTTAACAAGACATGTGCTCACACCAAACATGACATGAACATGCAACTAATGAGAACTCATCAGCTGCATGTTCACACAAAACATGACAACATGACGTAGCCAGTGAAAAAACACCAACCACGTGCTACACAACATAAGACAAAACATGAAAGCACACGGCCGATGTAAACATGAACCGTGTGCTACACAGAACACACAGACAGAAGAGCACACGCTCACATGACAAAACAAACACACGGAGCATGAATGTCCGAATCCCAACACAAAACTGAAACCCAAACTAGACCGAAGTGCTGGGATCCGAACACCACGCCCCGCACACAAAACACAAGGACAGAAGAGCACGCAGCTTGAGCATGCTCAAAGCTGTGCGCTCACACAAGACAAACAATACAGGAGTGTCAGGGCTCTGTCACAAACCAAGAGTAAACTAGACCGAAGTGACAGAACCCTGACACTACCCCCCATCAAAAGGGACGCCACCTGGCTACAAACGAAACTTTATTGATTACTCTAACACATCAAACTAATATCTAACATAAACACACGCACTCGCACATTCACACGTTGCAGAAAGGAAGAAAGTGAGGAAAGAATAAGTCTTAAGAGAAAGAAATTATGAAATCCCAAGCAATATGCATTTATGACACATGACCTGAAGAAACCATTGATCAGTAATTTATCCTCCTATCGTTTCTTAGGCGGGGTTATTACATTTGATCTAATGCACCACTTCAGCTTGAAATCTAGAGATGTTACTTGCGTTTGTCTCACGTGTGTCGTCTTATGACGAAGGGGGAATCCCTTTTCCTGCTGGCTGGAGAGGGGTTCCCTCGGGTCTTTGATTCGCTGAAGGTCTGGTCGTGTCTTTGATCGACGTCTTGGGAAGCCAATCACGTGGCGTGTTTGGCGGCTGGAGGAGAGTCTTGTGAGGCGTTGTTGAAAAGTTGAAGCACGCTGTTGGAAACTTGTTGAGTAACTTTGCGGCGAAACTTAGCACAACCCGAGACTTAACGGAACGAAAATAAACTTTAAGTAAAAGAAAGGAAAGTGAGAGAAGAGCAGATGGCCTGAATGAAATCTGTTAACCCATTTTCTCTGATGGTCTGTTTGGCGGATTCTGGAACCGCCCTGGACAGCTCTTGACTGAACAAAGAACAGAACGTGAACACTCCGTGAACACCAACGTGAACACACGTGAACACCCAGCGGTGAACGTCTCGCGAACAACACACTCTGCTCTAAAAAAACCCACAGTCTTCAGCTGTGATCTGAGGTTAAACTCAAATTTGTCCATCCCCTGGATGGGTTCTGGCCAATTAGGATTCAGGGGTGACTGTCTCCACCCCTCCCATACAATTGGATTATCTATAGTCATTTAGTTTCCTGCTCTTAAGCAGAGAGTAAAGTTAGACCTAATTTCTTATTATGAGGACATGATCGATTCTATAAAGATTTAATTCAGCTCATCTGTTTGATTATGCACTTTCGAACACAACGGTATCAAAAACGGTGTCTTTTCATCCACTCATTCAATAGTTACATAATTGCATGAATTTGAGAGTGATATACATGCATAATAGTCACGTGTATCAGTTGTAAACACGCTAACAAACCATGTCGAAGGCTATTTGAGTGAAAGTCCAATAATCATGTGATCTTATGCAATCTATGTAACATTTCCTAGGAGTTTGCTTGAGTTTTAAACTGTGTCGCTGGGAGATCAGTTACCGGTCATTGAAAAAAACAAAGATTGGTTTGTTACTTTGTCTTGCGATCACAACGAGTCTTTGTCCTCTTTGTGAAGTTTTGGTCAAAAGTCCATAGGAAATCACGTAATTGGAATGTAGAACTGATAGCTTGAGGCAGAATGGAGCCTCGTGACAAAATGATGATTTCCTGGGGTCTGGAGCTGAATTAGGCTTTGTGAAAGGGATTGTTCATCTAATGAATCATTTGGAAGATTCATTCAATGTCTGCGCCATAATCGTTACATTCCCCCCTTCGTTAGTCGATGTGTTGGGATGAAGACATCGGCGAACGCTGTAGAGACACAGGGAGTAGAAGCAGACACATACACAACAAACAACAAGACAACACCTCCATGATTGGCCACTGTACTGGTGCAGGGCATTAGATTATCTGAGTACTAACGGGTTTAAACTTTAAACTTAAGGTTAACTTGAAGTTTATGTTTTAACTTTCCTCGGATTATCGTGTCGACGTAGTGTAGCTTAACTTTGATATTGTTATTCTACTTTGGTTCGGTACGGTGACTCTTTGACCAAATTCTGTGACTAAAATAGTTTTGCTTGTTTTCTTCTCTTCTAAATCGTACAAGGTTGAGACCGTTGTACCTTTCTTCATGACGTGGTGACATCATTTGTGGTAAAAATGAGGTGACCCCTTAATCATGGAGCTCTCTAGCTCACATTCGTTTAAAGGTGGCCTGCCGATATTAGGCGTGGTGCATCAATCCCTATATCGTGACCTTGACCCTTATGGGGTAGACAGGTATTTTACCTAATGAAAGAAGAAGGAGAGGGAAGGAAGAGGTGAAACAAAACAAAGTGGTTGCGTGTTTCTAGGTCTTGCCTACAACTAATCGTGCAGCTAAGGTGTCGTGTAATCTATCTTAATGAGAGGTGTTCTACTTGTTGGGTAGATTGTGCAATGTTTCCTATGATGAGTGTAGCCGGGTCCATGCTAAGCTAGTTTCTGAAGCTAGTTTCTACCTATGAGAAGAACATGTTTGTTGAATGTTTTCCATGGCAGATGTCGTTAACTTCTGTATGTTAACGAGTATGTAAGTAATGTAGTGTATGTAACAGTGGATGTATGGTCAGATCTGTTCTAGTCTGTTTTGGTCCCCCCTTTTCTGGAGGGCGTGTCAATCAGAATCTGACTCGTCCCATTTCCTGTCCTCTTCATTGCGTTCGAGGACTTCTCTCACTAGCTGCATGACTTCTTTGGAATCGCTGCTTTGCGTGTGCCAGTGGTCGTTTGGTTGTTTGGGTCTGGCATTGGCATGAGAGTCTTGTTCTTGGGCGTACTCAGCGCTGTGCTTGACTGAGTGGTGCCGAGGTGGGTTTTGTCGTCGCTTACCCACGTTAGATGCTCTGGAATGTGTGGGACGATGATGGCCTTTGGCATCTTTAGGGTTTCTTGAGAAGCGAGGCTGGTCCCATGGCTTTTCCTAGCGGTTGGTGTGGTAGCTGTCATGGGAGTCACGTTCTCTATGCTCTTCATGATGGACTGTAGTGTAGTCATGCCACTGGGTGTCGTCCAGTGCAAGGCTTGGGTCTTGGCTGACGGAGTTTGACACTGCGGATGTTTTCAAACCTTTCTTTGAGGCCATCTTTTGTTTGATGTAGGCCTTGTGTGTCAGGTCACGCAGCTGTTGGGTTGTCATCGTGTATGGGCAGGCCATGATGCCTAGATGACGACTCACTCCAGGGTGCAGGTTTCTCAGGAAGAGGATTTTGAAGTTCACATCCTCTTCAAGTTCAGGTTCGTTATATGCACCAAAGTAGGCTTGTCGGAAACGGCGGTAGTAGACCTGGGGAATCTCTTGTCGACCTTGTTTGGTTTCCCAGGCGATTAACGGTCCGTGTTCAGACTCTGGGCCTGTAAACTCTTGGGTCAGCGTCTCACGTAGTAGCTGGTAGTTATACTTTACGTGAACAGGTTGCCGGTCTAGAAAGCTTTGTACCTCGGGACTGGATGTGGCTCTGAGGAGGTACAACCTGTCTCGGTTCGTCACATGAGGTCTTGCCTCTAGGTAGAAGTCGATATCTCGGAGGTAGGCCTGGATGTCGTGGCCCTCCGTGGAGTTTGGGTTGAACTGGGTGATGTTCTTAGCGAGCTTGTCAAGGTTTTCACAGGTCATCTTCTGTGCAGGTTCGGAGTCTGCTTGGATGAGCTCTCTTTTGTTGGCCGGGACGAATTCTGTGGTGAAGGCCGGTGACGTTTTAGGTTGTGGCCATTCACTTCGTCCGTTGTGTGGCAGTTCTTGGAAGGGGGACTGTGTTCTACTCAGCAGTAGTGATGCTGAGGGAGTTCTCTCCCTTCTTGGCTCTGGTCTCTGTTTGACAGCATGATTGAGTTCATATCTGACCGCGTAGAGCTCGTCGTTGGCGTCGTCTCGCTGTCGGGTCAGATGGTCCATCTCAGTGCTGTACCTTTCAAGGTGGTCTGCCAGAGCCTTGATTTTAGAGTTCTGGTCTTTAATATCAGCGTTGGCTTTCTCTAGCTGACGTTCAGCAGACTGGAGCTGGTTTACCAGATGTTTATGTGCAGTCTTTAACTCTTGTTTGTCACGTTCAGCGACTGCAAGGGCTTCTTGGAGCTTGTCAACTTGTTTCTTTGTTTCTTGCTCCACTTCGTCGGGCACCTTGAGTTTGTCTGGAGCTTTAGCATTGAGCTGGTCTGTGCAGCGTTGAGTGTGCATCAGCTCTCTCAGGAACTCAGTGGTCTGACGCTTGAAGTCATCCTGGACTTTCACTTCCAGCTTGTCTATGCGGTTTTGGGCACGTGTCAGCTCCTCTTGAAGGTGGATGGCGTGCTTGTCGCGTAGTGTCAGCTGGGCTGTGAAGGCGTTGCTTAGGGAACAGGTGATCTTGGCTAGTTCCATGTGGTTGTCGTTCTGGCTTGAATCATGTGTCAGGAACCTTCTCAGAATCAGGATTATTATTAAAAATAATAACAGTTCAATTGTCTTTCGTGTGAGGCAGTCTGTAATGCCTCTGAGACAGGCGTCCACATCTTCCCCTTGGGCAGTGGGGTTTGTCGTCTGCGACATGTTGATACGCTGGGAGAAGAGACTGACACAGATCTGTGTGGGGTATAAGCCTATGTGTGGTGGAACAGCTAAGTGTCGTTTCAGTGATTGTACACCAATAGTGACGTGTGGTGATGACTAAGTGTTGGTCTCAGTGTAGACAGATAGGCTAGTGATGTGAAGGCTTTGTCACTCAACTAGGTAAGGGAAAGAGAGAGAAAAGAGTTATAACAAATCTCAATAGATTGAAACAATTTTCTTTTCACTTGGAGAATTTCTCTTTTTTCTAAAAACAAAATTCTATCAAATGAAAGCTGTTTCCAAATCGTGATGCGAGGACTATGTCACTCAGCTTAGTAAGGGAGAAAGAGAGAAAAGGTTAAAAACCTATTTCAATTGAAAGAAACAAAAATACTTTCACTGGGAGAAATATTTTTTTTTTCAATAAATACTTCCTATCACTGAAATTCTGTTTTCAGAACGGAAATAATATTATTGTTTGTGTTACAGATGAAAACAATACAATAATAATGTTGATACCTCTTTTCTTAGTCTGACAGGATTGACACCACACACCTTACAGGCGGACCGCTTACGCAGGGATGCGTTGAAGGCGACGGTGGCTCAACAGTTGTCTCTGTTAAATGAACTTGGATATGTCAAAATTTTAATTGCGTTTACAAATGCAGGGAAAGTATGGAGAAAAAAGGAGGGTTTGATTACCAATCAAATGCCTACTGGTTTGTTTCTCTGGGAAGGGTTATCGTTCTCTTTCTTTTAGGAATGATCAATGGTTCTTCCAGGCTTGTTCCCTATAAATATGAAGAATAAGATGGAATAGAGCAGGACAGAACAGGGCAGACGTGAGGAGAAGGGAGGAAAGGAAGGAGATCCGGCCCGCAAATGGCTCTGAAGCCTTTGTCTGACTACGAGTATAAAAGTGATAGTTGATGGTCAACTAATCACACAAAATAAAAATTTAGTCGCCGAGGATTGTCTCGATTTTGTCTTGATTTATTTTGAAACTCGTAGGAATCTGGCACTGTCTTCTATTGAGGTTCAGGTGTGTTGCCTCCAAGCTAGGCTACAATGAGAAAAAGAAAAGTTAAATAAAGAGATAAATGAGTAAATAAAATAGAGTGGCTAAGTGAATAGCTACAATAGGAATAGAGGATAAAGGAGGGTCTAACGCAATAAAATAATGAACAAGTGTGAGTCCAAAAGGTTTGGTAATAGGTATCAATTTAGTGGTTCACTTGAACTTCTAAGGTTCCAGACTTTATACCTAAAGTAATTGCATCTCAATGAGAAATTTATAAATTCTGAAAATGAGTAAATTCCAGAATATTTAGAATAACTTTAAAATCATTTTACATGACTTTGAGGAATGACTCTTGAATTTTTTTTTTAAATTCAAACTTAACAATTAATAATCGCAAACCATTATCTTTCCTTTTCAAGTAAAATGTAGTTAAAGTAATTAATAATTGTGAACCAATATTTTCCCTTAAAGTAGAGTATAACTTAATGTATTAGAAAGCTAAGAGAAAAGTAAGAAAGACCAAAAGGTGTACATAAAGTTGAGGTGTTTAAATGGTTAAATCACTTTAAAGTGACTCAAACCGACACTGTATTTACACGTATGTTAATACAGTGGATACCTGAAACTAATGCTAAAGCTTTAGCATTTAGGCTTCAATGTAAACAACTGCTTCGATTAGCTTAGCCAGTAGCTACCGTAAGGTTTGTTTACTATATGGCTTCGACGCACTGCGCATGCGCTGAGTTTATCCGGAAGCGCTGGTTGACTTCCGTGCCGCAGTCGTGACTATGGCGACAAACAAACGCTAGCGGCAAACATGTGAATTGCAGACAGTATACAGTTAGAAAAGTCGGCGCTTTTCACCCTTTAAGTTACACATAAGTCTAGCACGTGCAATCGAGTGTATCACGTGAAACGTCAGCACATTTCAACAATGAAAATCAAAAATAAGGAACACCACTCGCAGCTGGTTTTGCTCTGTGGGGCTTATCACTCAGTTTGTTAAGAGTGAGATTAAACTTAAGTTACAGTTCAATGTTACAGTTTTGCGCTGCAAATAGAACACTAGTGATCTCGGCGGATCTGTCTGTGCATATAAAAACAACAGGTTTTCAGACAACTGTTGATTCTTTCAGTATCAGCTTTGCTCGGGTCAAATCATTCTCCTTTAAGTCACACTGGGACACGCAGTGTTTTACGAGATGATATATCAACCGGCAAGCCCTTAACTGTTAAGCACAGGGAAGATATAGCTTCGAGTTACAGTGGAACACGCACTGAATTAATAGCTATAAATACATATAAGGCTTTAATAAATCGATCAAGGAACACGCTTGATCTGTCTGTGCATTTAAAACAACAGGGTTTCTTTTACTGTTGATTATTTCAATATCACCTTTACTTGGGTCAAATCATTCTCCTTTAAATCACACTGGGACACGCAGTGCTTCATGAAATGAATATACAAACCGGCAAGCTTTCAGCTGTTTAGCACAGGGAAGATATAGCTTCGGGTTACAGTGGAACACGCACTGAATTAATAGCTATAAATTCATACAATGCCTTAATAAATCGATCAAGGAACACGCTTGATCTGACCGCGCTGTGAGGAGATTAATCCTCGCAGGATATTTCAACTTTTATGCAGTTTTTAGTTCGTTCAGTTCTCTGGCTGACTGATATATGTATAGTTTAATGACACTGGAACACGCAATGACATCCATTCGGCTATAAACGAGGCATTCTAGAAATTAAGGAACACGCTTAATTCTTACCTTATCGTATAGTGTGAGATCTCAGATCTTAAATTACTCTAATGCAGTTTTAGAGTAGAGACAGACTGGGTTTACACAGCATTCATTCACAGGACTTTCAAATAGGCGCGTGCCCTTGCGTCACTCGAGCGCGCGCACACACACACAGAGACGCGTCTGGCGCCGCGGGTCTGATCTCTCAAAATGTAATGCAAAGATCAATTCTCGATATATATGCTTATAATTTAGGTTAAACTGCCCGCATTCTCCACCAAAATGCTGTAGCGACAATGAGTCAGATTAAATAATAACTCAACGGGGAATTTGAATTAAAATGAAAGAGACTCGAATTATGCTATAATTTATAAATAATTCAGAATTAATGTTTACACCTTAACTTATTCGTCCACCGATATGTGAGAACTTAAAGGGGAGTCTGTTAAAGGGAAACAAGTCTCTGTAGCTCAAATGAATGAATTAATGAATTCATAGGGAATTTTGCGAGAGTCTAATGTACAGCCGGGCAAATGAGCGTTCATTTGAACGGCCCGTAAATATCAACTCTGCAGCGGATATTAATATCCGTACAATAGTGAAACACTATTTAACAGCCAGGTAACTTAGATCGGCAGTTCAAGACATTAAATTCATAAGCACACAACACAAGAACAGTTATCTTTGACTACAAACGAAACTTTATTGATTACTCTAACACATCAAACTAATATCTAACATAAACACACGCACTCGCACATTCACACGTTGCAGAAAGGAAGAAAGTGAGGAAAGAATAAGTCTTAAGAGAAAGAAATTATGAAATCCCAAGCAATATGCATTTATGACACATGACCTGAAGAAACCATTGATCAGTAATTTATCCTCCTATCGTTTCTTAGGCGGGGTTATTACATTTGATCTAATGCACCACTTCAGCTTGAAATCTAGAGATGTTACTTGCGTTTGTCTCACGTGTGTCGTCTTATGACGAAGGGGGAATCCCTTTTCCTGCTGGCTGGAGAGGGGTTCCCTCGGGTCTTTGATTCGCTGAAGGTCTGGTCGTGTCTTTGATCGACGTCTTGGGAAGCCAATCACGTGGCGTGTTTGGCGGCTGGAGGAGAGTCTTGTGAGGCGTTGTTGAAAAGTTGAAGCACGCTGTTGGAAACTTGTTGAGTAACTTTGCGGCGAAACTTAGCACAACCCGAGACTTAACGGAACGAAAATAAACTTTAAGTAAAAGAAAGGAAAGTGAGAGAAGAGCAGATGGCCTGAATGAAATCTGTTAACCCATTTTCTCTGATGGTCTGTTTGGCGGATTCTGGAACCGCCCTGGACAGCTCTTGACTGAACAAAGAACAGAACGTGAACACTCCGTGAACACCAACGTGAACACGCGTGAACACCCAGCGGTGAACGTCTCGCGAACAACACACTCTGCTCTAAAAAAACCCACAGTCTTCAGCTGTGATCTGAGGTTAAACTCAAATTTGTCCATCCCCTGGATGGGTTCTGGCCAATTAGGATTCAGGGGTGACTGTCTCCACCCCTCCCATACAATTGGATTATCTATAGTCATTTAGTTTCCTGCTCTTAAGCAGAGAGTAAAGTTAGACCTAATTTCTTATTATGAGGACATGATCGATTCTATAAAGATTTAATTCAGCTCATCTGTTTGATTATGCACTTTCGAACACAACGGTATCAAAAACGGTGTCTTTTCATCCACTCATTCAATAGTTACATAATTGCATGAATTTGAGAGTGATATACATGCATAATAGTCACGTGTATCAGTTGTAAACACGCTAACAAACCATTTCGAAGGCTATTTGAGTGAAAGTCCAATAATCATGTGATCTTATGCAATCTATGTAACATTTCCTAGGAGTTTGCTTGAGTTTTAAACTGTGTCGCTGGGAGTTCAGTTACCGGTCATTGAAAAAAACAAAGATTGGTTTGTTTCTTTGTCTTGCGATCACAACGAGTCTTTGTCCTCTTTGTGAAGTTTTGGTCAAAAGTCCATAGGAAATCACGTAATTAGAATGTAGAACTGATAGCTTGAGGCAGAATGGAGCCTCGTGACAAAATGATGATTTCCTGGGGTCTGGAGCTGAATAGGGCTTTGTGAAAGGGATTGTTCATCTAATGAATCATTTGGAAGATTCATTCAATGTCTGCGCCATAATCGTTACAACTGTTATTTATTTATTGGCAGCGAATATCTGCACTAAGTGCAAATATCGATAGATGTTATTACACCAAGTGTAAATAGCAACTAGATTAAATTTACACTAAGTGAAAATAACATATTTTCTTAGCGATAGATGATATTTACACTAAATGCAAATAGCTGTAGATACTATTTACTAAGTGAAATAGCATACTAAAAATAGTGATATATTCTATTTACACCATGTAAAAGTAGTTATTTTTAATTAGATGCTATTTATACTTTATTTTGACAGATACATACTATTTGCACCTCAGTATTGTTGTACATTGACAGGATGCAATAACAACAGAGTGTGAATGACTATATTTATAAAAATTATTACATGAATGTCTCCCTGACAATTTCATTGGTCCGAACAGTTTCTGTTCGGGCATAATTACTTCTCTACGGATCAAGTCCAGACCAAACTGTCTGAGTTAAAATGTTGTGGGCGGGGCTAAGTTTGGCTGGCATCCAGGCTAACCCCTAACCCTACCCAATAAATGCTTTTATTATTATTATGAAACATTTCGTTAGGCAATTTATTTCCACTTTTAGAAAATGTTCTTAATTTTTTATTGAAAGTAAATGCCTTTCTCATGTGATATGTGATAGGAAAAGAAAGAAGAGCAAGCTCGGCAAAAGTGGATTCGAACCCGGGTCGATCGTGTCAAAACGTATTTATTCAAATAATATCTTTATTTATACCTATATCATAACTGAACACCAGTCATCAAAGTACACATGCAATGTAGTGGCTAACAAAATGTAGCATAGTAATGTTTGAAAGTTTTCCCTTTTTTTTTTTACTTTTTCTTTTTTTCCAACAGTAAGCAATATTCCGTATATTCTGCACAGCAAGCTTGTGCATTCCTACCATTCCACACCAGGCTCTGCCCTCTAAAGGCACTTGATTTCACCTGTGGATTGAGACGATGTTGAATCCTTCCTTTCAGTTTCCTCTCACTTTATTCAAGTCAAAGTGTGTTATTGAGCTTTGATTTAGTGCATTCACAGACACAGGGTTCTGCTGTCGTCTGCATGACAATAAAGCTCAGCAGTGTTTACAATGGAGTTTGAAACAGTCAATCTTCAACATCCTGAGTGAAATTATTGGTACACTGTCCCCCTGTTTTTTTTTATTCAGAACACTAGAGCGATTTCAGATAACTATTTCTGGTGCATTGTCTTACCTTCCTTATATCGATTTCAAAGGCAGATGCAATTTCAGTTCGAGTCCTCCTCCACCTTGGAAAGTGCTTAGTTTGTGTGCCTGAAAATTACCAGAGCCCTCATTGTAATGCTAGTTAGATCATAAAGTCATTAAGTCATGAATCAATGTCTGATGTTGCCAGCGTGTATTCTTTGAATTGTGTCTTATGTGAGAGTCCTAATTATAGCATTAGTGGTCATTGATGACCAATACTTATTGCCTTCATTTTTTTAAGGGAATGCTTTGTATTTTATTATGATAATTAAATTTTGTGTTTGATTTGATTTGATTTCAAGTTATAAAATATGATAATAAAATAATTTGTACCCCTTGTGTCTGGCCGAATGTCATGAAAAAAAAACAACAACACTATTTCAAATGAATAAATAATACTATTGTTACTTAATGTTGATGATCACGTTATTTATGCATCTGCTTGCATATAATCGCTTGTTTTTTTGCTTCTTCTTCGCCTGTGTTTTGATCTGGAGATTCTGTACTCATTCAGAAGATGCGTAATAGCACCCCCTACCGTATAACCGTGAAAACACGGAAACACAGAATTTACTAAATCGTAAATTCCCTCGATTTACTAAATCGTGTACCACTCATTAATCGTGTCAAATCATTAACCGTGATTAATTGCATCCAAAATAAAAGTCTGTGTTTACATTATATACGTGTGTGTACTGTGTATAATTATTGTGTATATACAGTATATATAAATACACAAACTTGCATGTATATATTTAAGAAATATTTGCATGCATGTATTGTATATTTATATAATTTATATTAAATATAAATATTCTATATATTTTTTTTCTTAAATATATACATGTATGTGTGTGTATTTATATATACATAGTAGTTATACACAATACATACACATACGTATATTATGTAAACACAAACTTTTATTTTGGAGTGAGTGAGTGAGTGAGTGAGTGAGTGAGTGAGTGAGTGAGTGAGTGAGTGAGTGAGTGAGTGAGTGAGTGAGTGAATGATGAAGTGAGTGAAGAATGAAGGATGAAGTGAGTGAGTTGAATTGAATAATCTTATCAAATGGGTTACGTATAATGTATAAATGAGTTAAAAAAATAGAGCTTAAAACATTTTGTGAATTTGTGAATATGAATCACATTAACTAGATGGTCCATTCCCTTGCTCCATTATAAAATATATATATATATATTTATTAATTATAATAATTTTTATAAAGCTCTAGTTTTTTAGTTAATTTAAAATTCTTACAATGCAATTGAAATTTGTAAATCGAAAAAAGCTAGTAAAGTCACAGATTACCTTGTTTTCTATTAACTGAAGTTGAAGCCATTCCAGCTGGAATGCCGAAGTTATCCTTGAAGCAAACCATTGAGAAAGGACAATAACTACACAGCACTTCTCATACACAGTACTTGTCTCTGATATTTCTGCTCTATTTCCATGTTTCCATGACCTTCGGTCTGCTGGGGCTTCATCATTCCATGGTCGGGCTAATGGTAAATCCTGTGGGAAACTAGAGAATCCCTGGGATTTCTACTAGTATTTTTCCACTGCTAACTTCTAGAGTTCCTGCTCTGCCATCAGTGTCTTTGAAAGTTGCACTGCTTTTCCTTTAATTACCTTTTGTCCCTCATGTCTTATAGATCATAAAGTTATGAAGAGCCCGCGGCTCTCCATGAGAGACATGTCATATGCTCAGAGTGCGGGATGTGTTATGAAACTATATCATCTTTCTGTCCAGACAAAGAGTTTGACAGGCACATCAAGTGGCGAATAAACATCACAATAAGCACAAACAAACTGATATGTTTTGGAGAAGATCCTACAGTGATAACAATGAAACCCAGCCATCTGGAGTGTTTGTTTCTGACATGGTAATGGTGTGGATCAGTTATTTATGTTGCTTTTTTAACACAGTCGGGATGGTTGAAAACAATGTGGCAAACATGGGTTGTCAGTCATTGTGGCAAATTATGTAGTGGAAAAGTCTGAAATAATGCAGGGTGAGTTTGCATGCCTTAAGTGCAGCTGCATTAGGGGAAATGCATTAAGGTTGTAATACTCTTTGTTTTATGATTTCAACTTGACATTTGACTTGGGGACATGCTGTCTTGAATGATATCGGCATTGTGAATGCCTCACGTCTGCTAAAGGCAATAACCAAACACAGCAGACTAAATTTGTGTCAGCTAGACAATAAACAGAAAATAACAGTGTCTCATAGTACTAAGGTATCAGGACAATAAAGCATAGCTTTATTTATTTAGTCCTTTTTTTATATTACAATACACTCTCAAAAAAAAAAAAAAAAAGCCTAAGTCAAGGGTAGACAAGTCCTAGAGAGCTGATGTCCTGCAGAGTTTAGCTCCAACCCTACTAAGCCACCACAGTATAAAACTCATGGCTCTCAGCATGCATTGCAAAATTAAGTATGTCACCATTGTTGAGATTCCAACCCATTCTCCCTCCCAAGCCGTCAAAATCTGAAGCATGGTCAAGTGCCTTCCACGTCACAATGAAGATGCTAAAGGCACCCCTAGGCGTCACTATATCGACACGAAGGGTACTACATAGATTTCAGTTTTTTGCCCGATGTGTCAGATCAAGACAGTTTAATTCTTTGCATTTGTAAAACCAGACATGATTTTATGAATATTTATAGGCTACTTTTATATTTTGGAGCAACTAACCCCACTCCTACCCTAAAGCTACCCACTTCTAAACAATACAAAACACGTAACAGGCAAATAAAAGTACAGTCACAGATATTTATTGCAAAAACTGACCAAAACCGTATAAAAGTATTAACTCATGTTGCATTCCAAGTCTTCTGAAGTCAAACGATATCTTCATGTAAAGAACAGAGTTGATCTTAAATGTTTTAATCGCTGAACTGATGATCCATCCTGGCGCTCCGTGAACACAATGCACTCATTCATATCTCATTCAAATGATACACATGACTCTTTAGCATGACGCAATCAGTAACGAGACATGCGAGAGCCAATTACATTTTACAATCAATTCCCTATTCATCCCTATTAAATCTGACGAAACGTTTCTTCGGGTGGCAATTTCTGAAATTTGAATGTGTGCATTCTCTTTGGAGGATGGAGACGCTGATGGGGATTTTCTTCACACAAATCAATCGTTTGGCCTCGAGACACTTGGAATATTTGTACTTTTTCTTTTATAAATTGTGCCTGCAGTCGGATCTGCCTGTTATAGCCTGTGTTTTATATCATATAACACACAAATGGGTAGGTTTAGGGATGGGATGGGGATGGGTTACATGTTCAAATGTGTCTAAATAGTGTAGATAAAATGATGCTGGCTGATTAAATTGAGAATCGCAATTCCAACATGTCATAATGGCAAAATCATAACCCAATATATAATTTCATCATGATGATAACGTTCCATTGTCTGTGTATGATGGCAAAGGTTTCCCATTGAAATCAATAAAGCACCCTGTGCGTCGGAAAATGATGCCTAGGGGTGCCTTAGCGTCTTCATTGTGATGCGGAAGGCGCTTGACTATGCTTCAGATTTTGACACCTTGGGAGTGAGAATGGGTTGGAGATTCATATGCTAATTCTTGATATCTGTGTGCATCTAAACTTTTTCACCCCTAGAGTGTATTTAAAAGTCAAAATTCAGAATGTCTGATATGTGGTAAGAAAGTATTGCTGGTGAATATTATTTATTAATATTTTTAGTCAGTGATGAGTTTAGTCAAACATTTTTCTTTTTCTTTGCTTCTTTTGATTTGAACAGACACTGTAACAAAAACCACAAACTCGCATAAAAAGTAGAGTCAAACTGCCTAACTAAAGTAAACACTGATTACCATAATGGTGGTAAAATATGTTCAATAAAACATCAACATCTAAACCTCTGTTAATTCTCAAAAAGAGCTTCATAGATGTCTTTCAGGGTTGGATCCAAACTCTGCAGGACAGCGACTCACTAGGACAGAACTTGCCTACCCCTGCTCTAAGTGGAGGAAAACAATGGTATAGTTGTTGTCTGGCTATCACCAGACCAAGCTCAATCTTTTAAGATTGAACATTGGTCTGGGTTGTCTGCTATGTATTTTTCAAAAATGACTCTGTACGCAATTGGATAGTCCTTCAACCAATCAGACCACAAGAGGCGTGATCAACGGGCATCGATTCATCCCTTCTCTATCCATCATTGTGTTAAACCCGCCAACAGTGCGCCAGGTGGATAAGCCAGTCTGTGATTGGTTTCCGCAAATGTGTAACAGACGCAGGATAAATTAATGTACAGGTTTCCAGCCTGAGCTGCCGGGCGAAATCAAATCGCTGGCAGATCAGGCTGGGTTTACCCAGTCTAGTATAATTGTACCCTAAGGGCAAATTGTGTACCTTTAAAAGGTACAGTTATATGTTTTGTTCGCCAAGGAACAAAATTGTACCTCCACTGTACCATTTTTTTCTGAGAGTGTACCGCTTCTTTGCAGTCAATTAGCAAAATGGATGCAAACAAATATGCACAGTTCAAGGTATATTTGAGAAAGACGGGCAGTTTCCAGCCAAGATTAATTTTCCTTTTTATTCATACCAAGGATAGGTCACTTCTGGTTATAATAAAGAGAGTTTTTACACTAGAATCTCTTTAAAATAACCTAAATGTTTCTGGTTTGGGAAATTAACTCTTTCTGGTCGTTGTTGTTGTTTTAGTAGTGCTTCATTGTATAATAGTAATAATGATGATGATGATGATGCTCAGGCCCGGACTGGCCATCGGGAGTACCGGGTGAATTCCTTGTGGCCTGGCAACTGATTTGGCCTGCTGCCCTCTTTCTTTCTTTTTTTTTTTTTAAATAAATTATTTTAATTATAATATCATTGCCTTTTTAATTATAGATAATAGCCCCAATGCACTAAAGTGAATTTCCGAATTCGGCATTAGAAAAGAAATCGAGGATAAGTCATGAAAAGGTTATTCGTCACTGCTGGCAACGCTACGATTCAGCTCGCGTGAGCTCTGCTTGTCCGCCAAACCATTTCAAACAGAGTAATAATCAGTGCTGATGACCATACAAAAAATATGGTCGCAATTCGGAAACGACTACATTGAATTGAAGAGTGTGAGAAAGAACATGCAAAAATCACAAAAAGATGGAGACGGACTGACGTCAGACCCAACTGAAAAATAGCCGGGTGTTGTCCTGGAGGATATCAAATTAGCAAAAAAAAAATGTTGATGCAAAGGAGGAAACACATAGAACATGTTCGTAAACACCATCCCTCTGTGCAGATAAAGGTATGTTTATAACTTAAGGCCGAATGTTTTATGTGATGCAGAGGGAATCCAGAAATCCAGACATGACAATTTAATTTATAGTATAACGCAGATGTCACGTACAACACGCAAACTGATGGATAAATGAATACATCGACAGTAGAGCTGTACAATAAATCAAATCGCGACCTGGTGTGTGAATATTAAAGGTCCCGTTCTTCGTGTTTTTTTGAAGCTTTGATTGTGTTTACAGTGTGCAATATAACATGTGTTCATGTTTCGCGTGTAAAAAAAAACAGTATTTTTAACACAATTTACTTATCTGTATACCGCTGTTTTCACTGTCCTGAAAACGGCTGATGACTTCCTTTATTCTATGAAGTCCCTCCTTCAGAAATACGTAACGAGTTCTGATTGTGCCAGCGGTTCCCGTGTTGTGATTCGACAGCAGTTTAGCGCACGTGGAAAGGTCACGCCTCTTAACGGGGAGATGTATGCGCTCAATGAACTCTACAGCGTCCCTGGGAAAGCCAAACAAAGGTGATTTGACTCCGGGATGAAAATAACAGCGTCTCGACGACATGGCGACAAACACACTCAAACGCACCACTTCCTTTTCTCCACGCGACACTTCCTCTTCTCCACGTGGGACAGCAACAAGACCACGCCCCCTTTTTCGCGTATTCTTGTGGGCGGAGGTTAGTCTGTTCTACTGTTCTACTGACGTCAGGAAGTACCAGGATGTAGTCCAAGCCGGCCGTTCGCTGTAGGCTTTGAAAGGGAACTTCTGTTAAATAAAATATCTCGCTTGGCATTGAACTTTGAGCTTTATAATTTTACAGGTATTATTTAGGCTCTAACAGCAACATTACACACTAACTAAAGTTTGAACAATGGGATCACGAACAACGGGTCCTTTAAAGCTCTAAACACTACTATATGAATATATGATCTGTTTGTTCTGTCTCTGTGTCAATAAGCAGCGTCGTTTCATCTACTAGCCTACATACTCAAGTATGCGATGCTCGTGGTGTTTAACGTCTCCAAAAACATATTTGGACATGAACATATGAACATTTCCAGAGCTGATCTGAGACCTAATGAACATTTTCATAGTTTTATTTGATTAAAAGCCATTATCAAATACACTCTGAAACAGATCTTCACTGAAATAGGTCCTCACTAAACCCCGTACAAAATAAACGGTTTAACTAGATGAAATTGTGACAGAAACATATTACTATTGTAGGCCTATAGAATACTTGTCAAAATAATAATAATGATAACAATAATAATTTTACATAATTTAAACATTATTTAAGAAGATATTTTTTATTTGATTACCACCGTTTTGGTAATGTATTTGTATTAAATCATAAACATTTCATAAGACTCTATTATTCTTAAAGTTGTTAATCTAATTCATAATAATTTATTTAATTTAGTTCATTAGACATGTTTTATTGGAATTTTAATAAAAACAATAAAAAAAAAATGGTTTCAAGTTTGTTATAATAAAGCATTTGTTCAACCAAAAAAACCAGTTTTCATTAATTTAATGCCATTTTAACTGGTGATAATAATAACCATAATTTAATAATACAGTTTATTTATTAAATAATTAATACCGTGATGCTGTGAAACTGATCTCATTCTATTACAACCCTACACGGGAGAGTCCCCCATCCTGCTGTTAAAAAAAAGTTACTCAGAGTACATTTTTACTTTTACTTGAGTACATTTTTAGACAAGTACTTTTACTTCTACTTAAGTAAAATTTCATTGAAGTAATAGTACTTTTACTTGAGTAGAATATTTTGTTACTCTTTCCACCTCTGCAATCAGCATATGTTTGTGTATGGCAGGCTGCATATTTGTACTTTAGAGGAAGGAAATCTGAAACTTTCCCTTGCATGCAGGAAAAGCGGTGTTGTTGTCAAACTGTATCAGAGACATTCAAGCATGCACAGAGCGAGGACACAAGGTGCAGTTTCACAGCTGTGCCCTCCAGCGACGTATGGGACAGCAGTCGTGCTGCATGAGAGTGTGCCTTCAAAACAACATAACTGAGACCTGCTGGCAAACGGCATGAATGTCACAGAGTCAGTCCAGTAGGTAGAGAAAGTTATTTCTGCTGCACTTCAGTTGCCATGTTCAGAAAATCTCTTCAGAAAACAATAAATGTTTATTCATGATTTATGACTCTTGTAAGACCCTTTAAGTATTTTTAGTTTATGAAAGTACCCAATAATATAAGGTTATGGTTAAGATCTAGGGGTAGATGCAGTGTTAGTACTTATTACCCCGTTCTTGTAGTTACTATAATAAGTACATAGTATCTACAAGCAGAATAGGACAGTAAAATAAAGTACTGATTATGTAAAAATGCCTATGTATTGTATTGAAAAGAAAGTGTATGCGGGAACAGATTTAGCATGGCAAACTCTAAGCACATGAGTCTCAGATTTGAGAGAGAGAATTAGAGCACTACACAAAACAGGAAAAGATCCCTTAGATAATCAGACGGCCTCATGGGTAATCAGTGTCTTTCTGCTCTAGACCGGTATGTCCTTGCATTAACAGTGCGACAGCCGAATCAATATTACATAAGCCTGCGGAAGCTGTGAGAAAATGTGTAACTTCTTTGTTTAACGTGTAATGCAGTCTTTGTCATTGTGATTTCACAGCACTGTTATATTTTTTGAGCGTGTCAGATTTGTCAGCTGTGTCGAGACACTTTTGGCTGTTGTGTTCTGTATATGATTCATTGTGGTTTGTTTACAGGCAGAGCCCGATGTATTTCCCATTAGAAATAAAAGAAGGATTAGGCAGTGCACATTTCATTAGCCTCTATAGCTTATAGTAAACCTACTCCTAACTGTCACGTAACATGTTGATCAAACGAAGACAATGATGAACTGGAAACAGGATCTTTAAGAACAAAACTCACAGAAAACACGTAGTATCACTGACAAAGACGGACAAACACTGAAGGAGAACCGAACACTTAAGTACACAGAGTGATTGGGGTGATTAACGAGGTACAGGTGAAAGACATGACTAATTATCCTGACTAGGGATAACTAGTCTAGGGCTGAATCCGAAATCGCCCCCTATACCCTCAAATAGGGCACTATTTGAGGGGACAGCCATTTGTAGTGGTGTCCGAAACCATAGTGGACGTTATTGAGTGCACTCATTCAATCCCACATTGCACAGAAATAACGAGTGTACAGCCGATCAGGGCCGGCCCTGACCAATTTGCTGCCCTAGGCAAGATTTTACTTGGTGCCCCTTGTATCAAGGTTTAGCACTACATGTTTTCAGTCTAAGTTGCGGAAACACTGGTACTGTTTTATTTTTTTAATGCATTGATGTTTTTTTTTATTTTGATTGTTTTAGATGATGCCCAGTCCATTCTACCCCGTCATTATGTTCATGATATTATTATTATAAATTTTTTTTAAAAGGCTGATGATAGTTAAACCATACAAAAATAGCACCTACGCCACATTACAGCCTAAACACAAATAACAAGTAATTGCATCTTGCATTCATGCACAAACTATTGAGAACTAGCAAAAGTGTTTGTTTTCCAGTAGATGGCAGCAAACTTCCACTAATATGCACATTCATGTTTTCACCATGAATTAAACTGAGAAATTTAGATATTTAATGTGAAATTTACATAAAATGTTGCTATTTTAAATAAACCTGTATATAAATATCATTACTAATTTCGGCAAATACATTTTAAAATGTCCACATGTCCCCTTAAAACTGCACGACTGTAGAGTAAAAACTTTAGGCTATTAAAAAGTGATATTACATGCGTTTAAAAAAACAGATATGATTCTTTTTGACAAAATACACTGTCTGTGGCCACTGGAGAACCCAGAACAGCTGCTTGCATGTAGTTTAAGGTAAAACGTACTCGGTTACTAGCGTAACCTCGGTTCTCTCTAGAAGAGGGAACGAGTATTGCGTAAGTTGCTTACGCTACGGGAAAGCATTCTTTCTTCGAGATCTGAAAAACCACAAAATTATCCTTAATTTTTGCCATATTGTCAACGCAGTGCGGCAGCCTGGCAGACCATAGCAGGCTATTCCAGCGTGTTTATTGGCTGCTCGGCTGGCAACTGCAGCAGCCTATCGGCGAGCCCGCGTGACGTGGCTTCCAATGAGGGCGCTTCGCACCCTTCACGCCTCATTTGCCTACAGGTAGGGCGTGGCCACGTGTATATAAAAGCAGGGCTCGCAGGCTGTAAATTCGGTTTTCGTAGTCTGAAGCGCAAAAGCCCGTGGGGCGCACGGCCGGTTACGCAATACTCGTTCCCTCTTCTAGAGAGAACTGAGATTACGAGTACGTTCTCTTACGAGAGGTTCTCTCGTATTGCGTAAGTTGCTTACGCTACGGGAACTCTTTGTTAACGCCGTGCACGCCGAGCAAACAACATATGTTTCCCAGGGAGACCGGGGAAAAACAAAGCTGGAGACAGGTGGCCGGTAGAGAAAACGGGCCAACACATGTAAAAGCACTTCATTGTACTGATAGGTGAACACAGCACCTATATTGCGAATAGGGGGAGCGGCACTGAATCACTGGGCAGAGCTAACAGCCAACTCAAACTGATAATACTTTAGCCTGCAAGGCAGGAACTTCCATGTTGTAAAATCTCACGAACGTAGACGGGGAGGCCCAGCCTGCCGCCATACAGATATCGTGGATGGAAATCCCTCTGGCCCAGGCCCACGAAGAGGCCATGCCTCTAGTGGAGTGAGCTCTGACTCCCAGCGGGCACTGCAGGTGTTTGGAGGCGTAAGCTGCTGCAATCACGTCCACTATCCACCTGGACAGGCTCTGTTTCGAGGCGGTGAGACCTTTAGTGCGCCCACCAAACGAAACAAAGAGCTGCTCAGAACGCCTGAAGGCGGCGGAGCGCGTGACATACACTCTCAACGCCCTGACAGGGCAGAGGAAGTTGCCACCGTCCCCCTCATCGGATGCTGGCAGAGCCGATAGGGAAATGACTTGCGCCCTAAAGGGAGTTCCGATCGCTTTGGGGACATAACCGTGCCTCGGCCTAAGGACGACCTTGGAGTCATTCGGACCGAACTCAAGACACGCCGGGCTCACAGAGAGCGCGTGCAGATCCCCCACACGTTTGACTGAAGCCAGAGCTATCAGAAACGCGGTTTTGAGCGAAAGGAGCTTTGGTTCCACAGCTTCGAGCGGTTCAAAGGGATGAGCCTTCAGGGCCTCTAGGACCAAGGACAAATCCCAGATAGGAACCGAGGGGGGTCGTGGGGGATTCATCCGTCTAGCTCCTCTGAGGAAACGGATAATGAGCTCATTCCTTCCTAGCGCGCGGCCGAGCGTCATCGGAGCGAACGCTGCGATAGCCACCACATACACTTTGAGCGTGGAAGGGGACCTGCCCAGTTCCAGCAGCTCTTGAAGGAAGGAGAGCACCCGCTGGACCCCACAATCCTGTGGATCCAAGCCTTTTGCACCACACCACCTAGTGAACACAGACCACTTGGAAATATACAGCCGCCTCGTAGAGGGAGCTCTAGAATGTGCGATCGTGTTTACAACCCCTTCAGGCAGGTCAACGGGTATCCGTTGGTCACCCATACATGCAGAGACCAGCGCTCCGGATGGGGATGCCAGACCGACCCTCCGGCTTGAGAGAGGAGATCTCTTCTCAGCGGAACTGGCCAAGGGGGTGAGTGCGACAGTTTCACCAGCTCTGGGTACCATATTTGGTTCTCCCAACGCGGTGCTATGAGGAGCACCAGGCGGCGCGTCTCCCTGATTTTCGCTATGACCTGAGGTAATAGAGAAATCGGCGGGAAAGCATAAAGCGGGAGGCTGGGCCAGGTCTGGGACAGCGCATCCTCGCTCTTTGATAGAAACATCGGGCAGTGAGCCTTCTCTCTTGTCGCAAAGAGGTCGATCTCCGCTCTGCCGAATAGGCGCCACAAATGCTGAACTGTCTGGTGGTGCAGGGACCACTCCCCTGGGGGAATGAGGTCCCTGGACAGCTTGTCCGGGCCGACATTGAGGTGGCCCGGCACGTGCACGGCCCTCAGCGAGCGCAACGAGCTCTGTGCCCACACGAGAAGGCGTTCCATCAGTCTGCCCAGACACATGGACCTGACACCGCCCTGTCGGTTCACGTAAGACACCACGGCCGTGTTGTCCGAACGGACTAGCACATGGTGCCCTCGAATGAATGGGAGGAAGCGCTTGAGCGCGTTCTCGACCGCAATCATCTCCAAACAAGTTATGTGGAGGAATTTCTCCCGGTCTGACCAGAGGCCAAAAGCCGGTCTGCCCTCGAAAAGTGGGCAAGGAGCTCAGCCTTTGACTGTGCTAGAATGAGCCAATCGTCCAGATAATTCAAAATCTGCATCCCCTGCCCTCTCAGGGGAGCGAGGGCCGCGTCCATGCACTTCGTAAATGTACGGGGTGCTAGCGACAGGCCGAATAGAAGGACGGTGTACTGATATACCTGACCATCGAAGGCGAATCTCAAGAATGGCCTGTGACGGGGTATTATCTTGATTTGAAAGTATGCGTCTTTCAAATCGAGGGAGATAAGCCAGTCTCTCGGGCGAACTTGCGCGAGGATCTGCTTGGTCGTGAGCATTTTGAACGGTCTTTTCACAAGAGCTTTGTTCAGATGCCTCAGCTCCAGAATCGGTCTGAGAGACCCATCCCTCTTTGGAACGAGGAAATAACGGCTGTAAAAGCCCGACTCGCTCATAGAAGGGGGAACCGGTTCTATAGCCCCTTTGCACAGCAGCGTCGCTATTTCTGCTCGAAGTAGATGTGCTACTTCCTCGTTCACCCTCGTCTCGATACGCGCAGAAAAGCGCGGAGGGCGACAAGTGAACTCCAGAGTATAGCCTAGCTTTACTGTTCTCAGCACCCATTCTGACGCGTCTGGGATAGCTTCCCACGCTCTCGCGTGTGCTGCCAGGGACAGAATGACCTCCGGGCTCCGATTGCCGCGCTTCGCGGGCTCGAGAGCTTGACAGGGAGGGGCGGGCGCAGTGCACAATCCTCGGCCAGGGTCCCCGGGGGGGAGGTGGCTTGCCTCGACTGGAGGAGCGCGATCTAGGGCGGCCGCTCTGTCGTCGCTGCGAGGACGGGGGACGGGCTGGACGCTGGGCAGGGCTCTGCGCAGGCTGGTCGCCTCTTCCACTGGAGGGATGGCATTATATCCTTTCTCAGCGGCGCCATCAACTTGTGAGAGCGTCGAAGAGGCATGTGATGAGACCCTCGCGGAGAACGGTGCATTCCAGGACTTGGAGAGCGCGTCGTGAAGCTCAGGCAGGAAGGGTGCAATCCTGGGGGTGGGCTCTCGGCGGCGACTGTTCAGGAAACAGCCGTCGAGCCTGTTCGGCGCCGTCGCCTTTGGCGGAGACCACTCGAGGCCTAACTGGTCGACAGCCCGGGTGAGAAGGCGTAAGAGCTCCGCGTCCTCACCCGCTCGAGTACGGCCGGAGGTCCGGACTGAAGAAGCCGCAGAAGACCAGTCCTCGCTGTCCGAGGCCAGGATGGAGCAGCTGTCAGCGCGGTCCTCAACCACATCCGCTTCATCCCCAGAGGCGGCGACAGACATGGCGGCCTGGGGTGGGGGCGGGGAAGGCGAGAGAAAAGCTGGCGGGAGGGGTTCCGGCGAGCTTCTCGTCGCTGACTCCGGTTCCGGTGGTCGCTGCGAGTGGCTCTTATTTTTGCGCGGCCCGACAGGGACAAGCGGAGTCATGATGTCGTCAAACTGCTCAAGTCAAGCCCGCAGGGTCGACATTGAGAGCTCTTCGCACTCGGGGCATCCGCCCGCGTGGAGTGCGGCGGCGGCATGGTCACGGCCCAGGCAGAGAGCGCAGATGAGATGGCGGTCTCCGTTGCTGAGCGGAGCGCGGCACGAGCCGCAGGTGGAACGAGGCATTTTTAGAAAAATGCTCGTGCTCTTTTTGTGAAGAGTGTGACGCAAGGCGAGCACACGTGCAATAAAAGGATATGTCGCCGGATAGCGGAGCAGGCACGGATGGCTGAAGGTGGCGAAGGCGGCCGGCTTCTTCAGGCGCTGTCCTCTGCTTGCTAGTCGCTAGCTTCCACGGCAGCGGTCCCAGATCCAGCGATGCGAAGGGCTTCGCTGAAGAAAAGAAAATCGAATTTACAGCCTGCGAGCCCTGCTTATATACACGTGGCCACGCCCTACCTGTAGGCAAATGAGGTGTGAAGGGCGCGAAGCGCCCTCATTGGAAGCCACGTCACGCGGGCTCGCCGATAGGCTGCTGCAGTTGCCAGCCGAGCAGCCAATAGACACGCTGGAATAGCCTGCTATGGTCTGCCAGGCTGCCGCACTGCGTTGACAATATGGCAAAAATTAAGGATTATTTTGTGGTTTTTCAGATCTCGAAGAAAGAATTCTTTCCCGTAGCGTAAGCAATTTACGCAATACGAGAGAACCTCTCGTAAGAGAACTGGAATTAATTAGCGTACATTAGTATTTTACTACTATGCAAATAAATAAACTGTTCATTCATTACACCACTTTACCTCTGTCTTTACACTGCAAAAAATGCTCTTCTTATTAAGTAATTTTTTCTTGTGTCCAGTCCAAACATCAAAAAATAAATTCTTAAATCAAGATGTATTTACTAGTAAAATGACATTAGATAATTTTTTCCTTGTTTTCTGGGGGAAAAAATCTAAATGAAGTGAGTTTTAGCTTAAAACTAGCACAATTATCTGCCAAATGGGGTGAGAAAAATTATCTTATTTCTGTTTGGGACAGAAACAAGAAACAAGATTTCAATCAGAAACAAGATTATTTTTCTCACCCCATTGGCAGATAATTTAGCTTGTTTTAAGTATAAACTCACTTAAGAAAAAATATAATTTTACTTATCTAGTAAATGCATCTTGGTTTAAGAATTTTTAGATATTTAGACTAGAAACAAGACAAAAATACTAAATAAGAAGAGCATTTTTGCAGTGTTTCCCTTATCTTGCCTGCATCAGAGGGCTTCTGTTTTTTTATGACACTACAATTCGGCCATCCGTCATAAATTATCAGGCAACTTTCACAGTGTCTACACCTGGAGCGAGCGGCCAAGCACCCTAAAAAATGAAAGCAATTCTGTCTATATTAGATGCAGCGAGAGGCGACGCGACACAACACAACAAATTCCCAATGTTAAACTGATCACGTGTTATATTTCGGACGCACTTCAAGTTCGGCGGGGGAGATTGATGAGGTGGACCGGGAAGATGCGGGGGACTTAGTTAAGTTTTTTTGCGCTTTATTTGGTAATATTTCAAATTAATATGAATAAAATAGTATCAGTAATACATTTTGGTGCCCCTATGGATGAGTGGCGCCCCTAGCATTTGCCTATTCCGCCTATGCCACGGGCCGGCCCTGCAGCCGATGTACGCACATCGGCTGTCCGAATTCGCTCACTTGTTTTCATTCACTCCTTCAAGTGAACTGTATTAGTGGACTAAAGTAGGGAATAGTGATTGATGGTTTAGGGGGTGATTTCAGACTCAGCCTAGGACACACGAACTGAATGAAAAACACTATGAACTAGGGGTGTAACGGTACACGTATTCGTACTGAACCGTTTCGGTACAGGGCTTTAACAATCTTTAACAGTTAACAGTCGGCTTGTTTTAAGCGCGGAACACACTTCAGTCCTAGTTCCCACACAAACATATCAAGTAGTCCATTTTATCATGAAATTCAAACGATAAATGCCGTTTTGACGCTCTTTAAGGTGACGACTGATCACTGTAGACACGTCAGCTCAAGCGGCCGCGGTGCACGTGTGTGAACGCGATCATCTCTTCCTAAAGAATAAACATGAATTAATATCTTAAGGTATGTTGAGGTTACATTTACACTGAAATGTATCATTTGTGGTGTAATCGCTCAATCAGTGTTTCAACCGCGGAAAGACGTCAATATTAAAACAGCTTGTAAACAATGTCATGTTGCATCACATTTACCTCAGGCAGTCATTCAGTGTCCACGGCTGTTAGTTCACTGGAGAAATCAACTATTTCTCTAAATATATGCACCATATTAGCCTATATATTCATTATATTCTACTGAACCTGTTAGTGATGTCTTGATTATTTCATGTATGTTTAAATAAACCTGTCATGAAAATGACACTCACTGTGTATAAATGATTATATTTCAACAACGAATTAGAGAAAAAACATAATTTTATAAATTAGATTTCGAAATTAATGCAAAAAACAGCCTTATGTGAAGCTTATGAGTGTTGATTATTATACCTAAAAACAAATAGCAACTGAATTTAGGCTAATAGTTTTGGTTCTGTTGTTTTAACCTTTAATATTAATGTGCAAGTAAAGGCTCCCTATATAGTTTACAGCAATATCTTCAATAAACTTTTAGTTATAATTTAACTAATTTAAGGACAGACACATTTTTTTTCAGTAAACCTTTGTTTAATAAAAATAAGTAAAAAGCAATTTTGTAAAACCACGTTTAAGGATGTCACAGCTTTCAGACGCTCTCAACGCAAAAGCTGCACACGCTCGTGATACTTTAGCTCCGCCCACACGATATGCCTTGGTGAGTATATTTTGCTCACCAAGGATTTATCTAAAATATAGTAAAAACAGTAATAGTATGATATATGAAATATTATTGCAATTTAAAATATTTTTGTTCTATTGTAATATATTGTAAAATGTAAATTCTTCCTGTGATCAAAGCTGAAATTTTCAGCATCATTAATCCAGTCTTCAGTGTCACATGATCCTTCAGAAATCATTCTGATATGATGATTTGCTGCTCAACAAACATTTCTGATCATTATCAATGTTGAAAACAGTTGTGCTGCTCTATAGTTTTGTCAAAACCATGATGCATAAAATGTATATCATCAGTATACTGTATCAATTTGAATATCAGTTCACATTATATTTTTGAGTTCTCTTCTTAAGCATGTGCAACACAAGGAATAACAATTCAGAGATTTCAGTATATCAATATAATATGTCAATAGTATAAATTGATGCTTAGAACATAAGTGAAAATGCTATGAAAGAAAGCGTCTGAGTCTGAAAGCAGTCACACACTACTTACTACACCAGCTTCATCCATCTAATCATTATGGTCTCGCCATTATCCTCCCTTCCTTTTCATTAAAGGCCTCCTTCGTTCTTCTGTCTGTCCCTCTCGTTTTTCCCTCTCTCATTCTCCATCCTGTTTAATTTATAGGCCGGTGTGCGCAGCAGGCTGCCCTGCTCATTTGGTTCCCCCTGATCAGATCGGAATATGAATAAGTTTCCACTCTGTCTGGGTCTCTCACGCTGAGTCCACCGCTCCCTCACCTGCCTCATCAGCATTTTTACCAGTAACTACTGGAGCTTAAAGTGACAGTGCAGATAAAAATGAGCGCTCTCTCATCATTTACTCACCCTCATGACGCTGCAAACAAAAATGATAATTTATTCCATGTCTTTATTTGAGTTTTTGGTTACACTTTATTTTAAAGTATCCTTGTTACAGTGACATTATACATTTAAAGTCCCCCTGTGGTGGAAATCACGTGTTTAATGTCGTTTATATGTCTATGTGGTGTTTTTAACCCTTTAGGCGCCAGAGGTTTTTTCCTAAAACATTCGATTTTGACATATTAATTTCAAAAGGCTATATCTTAAAAGTGATAAAAGATAGAGACTTTCTGTAAATTAGAGAAATATTAAGGATGACCCAAAGTTTATGTAGGGATTACATTTTCCCATCGAATTTGCATATTATGACATCATACGGTGGTGGCCATCGTGGATTATAGAATTTTCATGAAAAGTCACATGTTTAAAGGATAAATGCAGCACTTCTTTCCCCCAAAATGTCCCTCACCTTCTGTATGCTATATTGCACAATACTGAATGCTCAGGTAAATAGTAAATAGTAAACAAAATGTGTAAATCATTACTAATAAATGGTAGAAACAAACCGAATGCATGTAGCGGTTAGCCTTTTGCTGTAGAGATTTTCCATTTACTACATACAGTAGGCACTCTGATTCCATGTATGGGACACATGTATATTATTCATATGACACACAAACACAAGTAGACAAGACCTGTTTAGTTCAAAAGCTCACTCGCCACGGCAAGGCAAAGATCATGAGTGAGATGACGAGACAAGACGAGAGACAGACGCGCGCGCGCCGAGTGTGCACAGTTCGGACTACTGTCATTGTCATTGCGACTCCCCACCCTGCCTCCACGTTGCCCCCTAACTGTCCTATGAATACTTCGCCCTCGTCTAACATATCCAGCAACATTAGACAAAGTCTCCCGTCTCGTTCCCCACAACACTAACACACCTGCTAACTTCACAATGAACACTCCGACCCCGGGAAACATATTTTCCACCACTCACATTGGGCAAAGGACCATCTACATTGGGCAAAGGATTCACCGTTTGTGCTTGGTGTAGGGCTATAGTTTCACTTTCAGAATCATGTCATTGTGACGTGAAACTTAAAGAAAACTAAAGTGAGGACTCAAGTGCACAAAGTAATGAAATTTAATATAAAATAAACAAATACAAACAAAAACCCACGAGGGAGGAAAAACATAACATAACTGAAACATGAACATACCAGGGGATCACAGGAAAGGAAGACGTAGACAGAACAACGTAACCACAAGGACTGAGAACACAAGGGAACTATTTAAAGGGGACAAATGAGGCAGGTGATTAGGGAACACAGGTGGGGCAAATTAAACCAACGACAAGATAACAAGGAGGGTGGGAACTAGACTAGGACGGAAAATAACAAACCACCACAAGTGCTACACAGGACAGGACAGGTATGTGACAGTCATATTCTGAAGGCAGATATTCTCCTTCAGAATCAGGGTCCGCGAATAGAAGACCCAACACTTCATTGCGGGTAAGCTTTATTGATGCCATTAGATAATAATAATAATCTAATGCAAATACTCGCTGACGTTGACAATATTGCTCTGATAAAATGGCTCACTCGCACACTAGCTCCGCGTTTGTTCGCACGAACTGATTCAATGCGCTCTTGCTCGAAGATTTTGTATAGAAGCATGACGTTTTTTTGAGTCAGGGATGAAGTATGACATGTCTGACATCTAGTGGAGGGGAGGTCGAAGGTGTCAAATTTCATATTTGACAAAATCGGCCGTTTTATTCAGTGCCGCATCTTGTCGAGTAAACTCGACCGTGGCGCCTAGAGGGTTAATATGCTTTATGACAAACCATGTGCAAATTCATAAGTCAACCCCATTTTTGAGTATGTTCTCTTTAAAACTGCAGTGAACCAAAATTCACTGGTGTTTCTGACGTCACAATCTATCTTGTAACCAATTACGTCACGATGGGGGGCGGAGCTTTAGCATGTCATTAACTGATGTGAATCAAGGGAGTCTCAAGAGGTTACCCTGGTATATTTTTCTGTTAATATGAAAAATTGTGTACATTTAGTAATATAGCAGGTGAATTATGTAATATATGATGTATATTACAATGTTATGATGAACTACGCTATATTGCTAAAACTTCCCACAAAGTTGGGTGCATGAAATTGTCCAAAATGTCTTGGTATGCTGAAGCATTAAGAGTTCCTTTCACTGGAACTAAGAGGCCAAACCCAACCCATGAAAAACAACCCCACAGCATAATCCCCCCTCCACCAAACTTTACACTTGGCACAATGCAGTCAGGCAAGTACCGTTCTCCTGGCAACCACCAAACCCAGACTCGTCCATCGTATTGCCAGACAGAGAAGCGTGATTGGTCACTCCAGATGACACGTCTCCACAGTCCTAGAGTCCTGTGGCGGCGTGCTTTACACAACAGCATCTGACGCTTTGCATTGCACTTGATGATGTAAGGCTTGGATGCAGCTGCTCGGCCATGGGAACCCATTCCATGAAGCTCTCTACACACTGTTCTTGAGCTCATCTGAAGGCCACACAAAGTTTTATCAGTAGCTATTGAGAAAGGTGGTGACTTCTGTGCACTGTGCACCTCAGCATGCGCTGACCCCGCTCTGTGATTTTACATGGCCTACCACTTTGTGGCTGAGTTGCTGTCATTCCCAATTGCTTCCATTTTGTTATAATATGTTGAATGTTTAATGAAAAAGTAATCCCTTCCATCCCGAAAACACAAACACAGTTCTCATGAACAACACGATAGCACAAGCACGACAGTTCAACTAACGAATATATTACAATTCTGACAAGATTAGAAGATTATATTGATCACTTAAAGAGGAGCCAAAGGAAACAAACATATTAGGAGTATATTATCTTACTTTTCGGACACACGTTGGGAGCTGACTCTTAAAACAGACAGTGAGGAGGTTTAGACACTCCAGGCTTATAGGAAGTGGAAATGAATGGGTCTTTATCATCGCTGAAGTGAATGACGATACGATTGCAAATGAACAAACAAGCAAACATGACACATGAGCATATTCAAGCAAAAGCCTGTGAAACAAAATAAAACCAATGTTACACGCTTATCGAGAAGAAATAAAGCAACCTCGGTGTCAGGATTGCAGGCTTTCCCTGCTCCTTAAGTGATCCGATATTTACACGGGTACTTCTTTCCACAGACATTTTCAACTTTTGTATTTTTATCGGCCATCGCTCTCTTTCTGTCGTCGCTCGGCTAATGTCTGTCCTGTTCGTGTCTTGACTCTTTTGAATAATGATGTGCACTGAGTGCTCTCTTCTCCCCGTTATTAGTAGACACGCCCCTTACTGCTGATTGGCTACATGTTTGTTTTGGTCCTCTGCTCAAGACACTTTTATTTTAGCAGTTTTGAAGTATCATTTACCCCACCTTTAATCTTAATTTAATACAGTACATTATTTAAGCCAAATGTTGTATCTGTTAATATTAATGGAGCTGAGAGGACATGAACTAACAATGAACAGTAGTATTTTTATGAACTAACATTAACAAAAATATATTTCATAATAGGGGTGTAACGGTACACGTATTCGTACCGAACCGTTTCGGTACGGGGCTTTCGGTTCAGTGCACGTGTGTACCGAACGATTTCTGAATGTAATCTTTAACAGTTAACAGTAGGCCTGTTTTAAGTGTGGAATACACTTCTATCCGAGTTCCCACACGAACATATGAAGTATTCAGTCCATTGTATCACGAAATTCAAACGATAAATGCCGTTTTGACGCTCTTTAATGTGGCGTGACTGATCACTGATCACATTTCAAGGCAATCATCTGTGAACGTGATCGATCATCTCTTCCTAAAGAATAAACATGAATGAACATCTGAAGGTATGTTGAGGATACATTACAACTTACTGTCACGTATCATATGTGGTGTAATCGCTCAATCAGTATTTCAACGGCGGAAAGACTGCAATATAACCGCTTGTAAACTAAACATCGCATGTAGCATCACATTTACCTCAGGCAGTCATTCAGTGTCCACAGAATTGTATTCACTAGAGAAATCAACTCTTTCACTAAATATATGCACCATATTAGCCTATATATTAATTATATTCTACTTAACCTGTTATGTCTTGAATACTTCATATATGTTTAAATAAACCTGTCATGAAAATGACAGACACTGTGTATAAATGATTATACACTCACCTAAAGGATTATTAGGAACACCATACTAATACTGTGTTTGACCCCCTTTCGCCTTCAGAACTGCTTTAATTCTACGTGGCATTGATTCAACAAGGTGCTGAAAGCATTCTTTAGAAATGTTGGCCCATATTGATAGGATAGCATCTTGCAGTTGATGGAGATTTGTGGGATGAACATTCAGGGCACGAAGCTCCCTGTGGCGGAAGGGGCGTGGTTTTGCGAGGTCAGTAGCGGGAGAGAGAGAGCAGGGCCGAGCGGTTGGTAAGTAGGTCAAGTGCAAATGAATAACACCTGTCTCTGATTGCAGTAATTGGCTGGAGAGACTGCTTATAAGCTGCAGCAGAGAGAGAGATGGGAGAGAGAGATCAGGACTGGGACTGACACACGTCGGCAGAGACTGTACACTGAGAGAGAGTCTGGAGTTTTGAAGTGACGAGTTATTGAGAAAATTAATGAGTTTGAGTTTGAATGCGCTGAGCGCTTGCAACAGTTTTGAGGAGCGTGAGCTCAATAAAGTGCAGTCCCAGTTAAGCCGATCCCGTCTTCTTCCTTCCTTCACCCACACAAAGCTACACTACACTGGTGCCGAAACCCAGGAAGGAAGAAGAGTGCCGCCGCTATGAAAACCACGCCCCCTCCGCCACACTCCCATTCCACCACATCCCAAAGATGCTCTATTGGGTTGAGATCTGGTGACTGTGGGGGCCATTTTAGTACAGTGAACTCATTGTCATGTTCAAGAAACCAATTTGAAATGATTCAAGCTTTGTGACATGGTGCATTATCCTGCTGGAAGTAGCCATCAGAGGATGGGTACATGGTGGTCATAAAGGGATGGATATGGTCAGAAACAATGATCAGGTAGGCCGTGGCATTTAAACGATGCCCAATTGGCACTAAGGGGCCTAAAGTGTGCCAAGAAAACATCCCCCACACCATTACACCACCACCACCAGCCTGCACAGTGGTAACAAGGCATGATGGATCCATGTTCTTATTCTGTTTACGCCAAATTCTGACTCTACCATCTGAATGTCTCAACAGAAATCGAGACTCATCAGACCAGGCAACATTTTTCCAGTCTTCAACTGTCCAATTTTGGTGAGCTTGTGCAAATTGTAGCCTCTTTTTCCTATTTGTAGTGGAGATGAGTGGTACCCGGTGGGGTCTTCTGCTGTTGTAGCCCATCCGCCTCAAGGTTGTGCGTGTTGTGGCTTCACAAATGCTTTGCTGCATACCTCGGTTGTAACGAGTGGATATTTCAGTCAAAGTTGCTCTTCTATCAGCTTGAATCAGTTGGCCCATTCTCTGACCTCTAGCATCAACAAGGCATTTATGCCCACTGGACTGCCGCATACTGGATGTATTTCCCTTTTCACACCATTCTTTGTAAACCCTAGAAATGCGCGTGAAAATCCCAGTAACTGAGCAGATCGTGAAATACTCAAACCGGCCCGTCTGGCACCAACAACCATGCCACACTCAAAATTGCTTAAATCACCTTTCTTTCCCATTCTGACATTCAGTTTGGAGTTCAGGAGATTGCCTTGACCAGGACCACACCCCTAAATGCATTGAAGCAACTGTCATGTGATTGGTTGATTAGATAATTGCATTAATGAGAAATTGAACAGGTGTTCCTAATAGTCCTTTAGGTGAGTGTATTTCAACAACGAATTGGAGAAAAAAAACTATTTTATAATTCGATTTAGAAGTTATTGCAAAAACTGCCTAGGCTACTACATTCTAAAACATGCTGGGTTAAAAACAACCCAAGTTGAATTGAAAATGGACTAACCCAGCAATTGGGTTGTTTTAACCCAGCGATTGGTTTGTTTTAAGCAAACATTTAACCCAACTGCTGGGTTAAAACGACCCATTCACAGGGTTAAAACAACCTAATTGCTTGGTTAAAGCAACCCATTCACTGAGTTAGTCCATTAAAGTCAGTGTTTTCATTTCCAACTCTTCCTATCTGATGTCTTTCCCTGTTGGATTTGAATATGCTGAGCGACTTTGATTTGTTGTTCTTCTTTTTGGGTTGTTTGTTTGGCTCATTCTTGTCCGATCAAATTTGTTGGTAGGAGCTAAAAATATTTGCCTTTTTCTAATCTGCTTATTGAAATGTTATCTTGACACTGGTTTGGCTACAACCCACAAGCTCATATAGCACCATGTAGTGTTTTCTTGCTGATGTCTATTTTCTGAAATAATCGCTAGTTATTTATGTATTATTTTTCTAAATGTGCAGAAATAAATGTATCTAAAGGTCAAAAGCAACAAACACAAGTGGAGTATAAATGTAAGAGGGTATAGCTGCTTTAGTTCCAGCATGTGCGCTGTAGTTGAGCATTGCCATTGTGCCCTTGAGCGAGGCACTTAACCTCCGTCTGCACCTCAGCTATACTAGTTGTGACATTTTGTTTTGTCTGTGTGTCAAACAGAGTTATGGGCAAAGGAATTAAATCCAAGGTTTCCATGCCAGCTGTGCTCAGCTGGCAAAATAGAGTTAACATTACAAAAACCAAAGTGCTTATAGCAATCATTATTAACTGCAATCTCTCCATGCAATCAGGATAATGTGTTCCCTTTTCTTTTAATGTTATGCTTTAAGTTGACATGAAATCAAAAGCATGATTTGCTTGTTTTATACATATTTCTAATCTTATCGGGAACGATGCATCAGTGTGTGTTGTTCAAAAGAAAAGAAACGTTTGTTTTATAGATTACAACTTGTTGCCTTCCAGATGACGTCACCTGTTAAACAGGCAGAGAAAAGCCAACAGTGAGGTAAAGCAGCCTCTCAGTCTGCAGTCTATAAGCTCGTACATGGAGAGTCGTTCCGGGACCTTCAAATGAAGGTGATTATTTATGAATATGCCATTATTAGTAGCTGCGTCTCTTGAGCATTCATGGGCCGGAGGTTGTAGGTAAAGCTTTAACTGAAGCGTGAGATCAGCCCACTCAGCTTCACTAACAATATTAGTTTATACCCAGAGCAACACTCATGCTATCTATCTATCTATCTATCTATCTATCTATCTATCTATCTATCTATCTATCTATCTATCTATCTATCTATCTATCTATCTATCTATCTATCTATCTATCTATCTATCTATCTATCTATCTATCTATCTATCTATCTATCTGTCTATCTGTCTATCTGTCTATCTATCTATCTGTCATCTATCTGTCCATCCATCCGTGGTTCCATCCATCCATCCATCTGTGGTCCCATCCATCCATCCATCATCTATCTATCTATCTATCTATCTATCTATCTATCTATCTATCTATCTATCTATCTATCTATCTATCTATCTATCTATCTATCTATCTATCTATCTATCTATCTATCTATCTATCTATCTATCTATCTATCTATCTATCTATCTATCTATCTATCTATCTATCTATCTATCTATCTATCTATCTATCCATCCATCTGTGGTCCCATCCATCCATCCATCCATCTATCTATCTATCTATCTATCTATCTATCTATCTATCTATCTATCTATCTATCTATCTATCTATCTATCTATCTGTCCATCCATCCGTGGTTCCATCCATCCATCCATCCATCCATCCATCCGTGGTCCCATCCATCCATCCATCCATCATCTATCTATCTATCTATCTATCTATCTATCTATCTATCTATCTATCTATCTATCTATCTATCTATCTATCTATCTATCTATCTATCTATCTATCTATCTATCTATCTATCTATCTATCTATCTATCTATCTATCTATCTATCTATCTATCTATCTATCTATCTATCTGTCTGTCTGTCTGTCTGTCTGTCTGTTCTCCATCCATCCATCTGTGGTTCTATCCATCTGTGGTTCCATCCATCCATCCATCTATCTATCTATCTATCTATCTATCTATCTATCTATCTATCTATCTATCTATCTATCTATCTATCTATCTATCTATCTATCTATCTATCTATCTATCTATCTATCTATCTATCTATCTATCTATCTATCTATCTATCTATCTATCTATCTATCTATCTATCTATCTATCTATCTATCTGTCATCCATCCATCCATCCATCCATCCATCCATCCATCCATCCATCCATCCATCCATCCATCCATCCATCCATCCATCCATCCATCCATCCATCCATCCATCCATCCATCCATCCATCCATCTGTGGTCCCATCCATCTATCTATCTATCTATCTATCTATCTATCTATCTATCTATCTATCTATCTATCTATCTATCTATCTATCTATCTATCTATCTATCTATCTATCTATCTATCTATCTATCTATCTATCTATCTATCTATCTATCTATCTATCTATCTATCTATCTATCTATCTATCTATCTATCTGTCTGTCTGTCTGTCTGTTCTCCATCCATCCATCTGTGGTTCCATCCATCCATCCATCTATCTATCTATCTATCTATCTATCTATCTATCTATCTATCTATCTATCTATCTATCTATCTATCTATCTATCTATCTATCTATCTATCTATCTATCTATCTATCTATCTATCTATCTATCTATCTATCTATCTATCTATCTATCTATCTATCTATCTATCTATCTGTCTGTCTGTCTGTCTGTTCTCCATCCATCCATCTGTGGTTCCATCCATCCATCTATCTATCTATCTATCTATCTATCTATCTATCTATCTATCTATCTATCTATCTATCTATCTATCTATCTATCTATCTATCTATCTATCTATCTGTCTGTCCGTCCGTCCGTCCGTCCGTCCGTCCGTCCGTCCGTCCGTCCGTCCGTCCGTCCGTCCGTCCGTCCGTCCGTCCGTCCGTCCGTCCGTCCGTCCGTCCGTCCGTCCGTCCGTCCATCTATCCATCCATCTGTTCTCCATCCATCCATCCATCTATCTGTCTGTCTGTTCTCCATCCATCCATCTGTGGTTATATCCATCTGTGGTTCCATCCATCATCTATCTATCCATCCATCCATCCATCCATCCATCCATATGTGGTCCCATCCATCCATCCATCCATCCATCCATCCATCCATCCATCCATCCATCCATCCATCCATCCATCCATCCATCCATCCATCCATCCATCCATCCATCCATCCATCCATCCATCGATCTATCGATCTATATTCTGATATTCTGAGCTTGTGTGAGCGAGTGGAGTCCCTGAATTCCTTAACAACACAGTTAACATCATTGTGCATATAGTTGACATGCCTGAGATCTTAGTACATCTCTATCTGCCTTTCTGTAACTCTGCACATTTAACAAGAGTTCCGCTCACTGGCCAAAATCAATACTTGATTTATCTGCAAATCAAATTTCCACCAACACAATCGCCTAGCTGACCTTGCTGGCACTCAGTTGCCGTCTCAACATCACCCATCAAAGAGCTTCAGCCAAATGATGTTTGCTGCCCTTTTAAAACATCAACCATCTGGCAGACATTCTCTGCAGCTTTTAGGTTAGAGATAGATGTATTATGTACTTCATTTGCCAAATATTTTTTTTGCATTTGATCCTGTACTTGGACTCATGCTGCTTTCATCCTGAAAGGACAATTACATAAATGCACTACTGTTCAAGTTTGGGGTCGGTAAAAATGTTTACATTTTTTTTTTTGTTGAAAGAAGTATCTTATGCTCATCAAAGCTGCATTTATTTGATCAAAAAATACAACAATACTGTGAAATATTATTATTATTATTTGGTCAGTGTATTTTAAATGTAATTTATTCCTGTGATCAAAGCTGTATTTTCAACATCATTACTCCAGTCTTCCAGTGTCACATGATCCTTCAGAAATCAGTCTGATATGATGATTTGATGCTCAAGAAATTTTTATTATTTTTTAAATATTTTTTGTGGACACCATTATGATTATTTGATGAATGGAAAGGTCAAAATATCATTTATTTGAGATTGAAAACTGTTGTAACATTAATACATTTAATTTACATCAATTTGCTGTGTTTACTGCTGCAATCAATATCTTTTGAATCCTGCATACAGAAGGAACTGGACGAAACATTTTAAATGCTACCAATCCCCAATCTGAACTCTGACTTGTAATGCAGCCCAAATCATAATCACACCATGTTTGTTCGTTGACCAGAGGAGAACTGGCCCCCCGACTGAGCTTGGTTTCTCCCGATGTTTTTTTTTCTGTCACCGATGGAGTTTGGGTTCCTTGCGACTGTCGCCTCCGGATTGCTCTGTTGGGGACACTAAATATTCAACAATATTACTGATTTGTCTGTTTTCTACAGAGCTGCTTTATAGCCCGAATTGAACTGTGTACTTTACACAGTTATTGCTCAAAAATGAGTCGACACTGAACTGATTACAACTTAATAATGATTGTTTGTTATTGTCTTTTTAGAGCTGCTTTACATCTAGAACTGTTTGCATCACTGGATCGTTATTTTTCTGTTTATCTCTGTAAATCTGTATTGTTCAAAGTGCTATATAAGGTGACTTGACTACAGGATTTGAATCTCCTGCATTTTGGCTTGTGCAAAAGGCAACAGTACAGCAGATGGATAAATAAAAGTCAAGAATTGGTGTGAAAGGTTGTGGGCATCGCAGGAGGGGGGGTGGGGTAGTTTGAATCTCCTTGACATGGCTGACAACATCTGTTTGCGAGTGTTTGTGCGCAACCAAGTGTTAATTATGCCTGCCAGAACACAACGCAACTGTGGCAAAGGTCTTCAGCAAGTTAACTTTAGCCTTCATTTTGGTCGCTTGGGGGGTAAACAAGAGATAAACCCCGCAGCAAGATGGGCACATTATTGTGGTGTTTTTCTATTCTCATAATAGGTTTCTCCTTCACACATCCTTTTAAAATGCATTGTGCAAATTGCTGTCATATTGCACTGTAGTGTCGGCCTCTTAGAGCTAAAGCTCTGATGGTGATTCTTTTAATCAGAATCCGCACTGATGTTTGACTTGGAAGTTATTGATGTAAACCCAGTGCAAACTAGCCATCAGTGGCGTTGTGTTAGTTTGAGAGGTTTTAATCTGGTTCAGCCCTATTGTGTGTGTCACTTAACTGGAAGCCTTTGATGTGGGTTTTAATATTATATACTGTCCAAACATTGTTTGATTCAGATCACAATAGTGCGTCCGCTGGGTGCAATTATCCACAGTCTTCCTCTCTTGCTGTGAGAGTGAATCTGTTTGGAAAGATCATTCTGTGGAAACTGAATATCACGTGTTTCATTGGCATATCGGGTATAGCTTAAAAAATGTCGATAAAACAAACCGATGGTTTATTAATTAACGGCATGAAGGCACTGAGCTGTATAATGTCTATTGCATTATCAAAGATTAACTCATAATCTAATATTCCTGCAGCGCTGCTGTCTGTGTTTTAATGTTAATCAAACAACAAAAGACAGACAAAAAAAAATTAAAAAAATCACTCACTACTCTTGACTAAATAACTTTTGCAACTTTCTTAAGTATTAATATGTATAGGGCCCAATGATTTCTGAGATGCGGAAAATGCGGATGGAATCCAGTCATAAAAACAGAATTTACTGTATAATGCGGAATGTCATGGAAGTTTTAATGAATCCACACTTAATCAAATTGCGATATATACTAGTGTCTGTGAATATGTAAGTCGCAAAAAGACTATTTATATATATGAATTAAATATGAATCCTGCTTGTTCTGTGTGTGTCTGTGTGAATGAATGGGTCAAACGGGTGGTTTTACCTGCCACACACTGACAAAATCTATCGTCATATCATAAACACACACACTAAAACTCAAAGGTCTTCACGGCAGCCCAACAAAGTTCAGTTTAATTTGAAAAAATTCACAGAAATATATTACTGTTGTAAAGTAGAATTTAGCTACGTCTCAATGTAATAATAATAATAATAATATGTATTTGATTTATACAGTGAAGAATATGCAGTTATTTTACATTTGTTTACTTTATTTATGTACCTAAAAAGCACTGTTTATTTCATATGTGTCTTTGTTCTGTTGAATTTATGTTGGCCTGGTGAATGTTTAATGGATCCAATCCATGTTCATTAGAAATTATTTGATGATGCAGCAATAAACTTGCATGGATAACTTAAAGGGTTACTTCAGTGATTAGCATTAAGCTTTGTATCAGTAGAAACCCGGTAGTATATTCGAATGATCGTGCTTCCCACCTCATATCCCCCTGAGACGAGAGATTTATGTATTTTATGTCTGGAAAAAAGCCTCAGATGAAGCAAATATCGTCATTTTGCATCATAGGAGGCTTTTTTTGGCCAGAGGCTAGAGACTACAGCCAGAAGTTTTCTGGGAGGGAGCTAGTTCCGTGTGTTTTCAACCCGGCCATAGGGGAGGGATCTCACTCACAGAATGTAAATGTGCACGGCCACTCGGGCATTCATAACGGAGCGTTGCGGAGCAACGCAATTGTTTTCAATGAATTCCTATGAGTTAAGCTTCCATAGGCTTGAACTGAAAACGGCCCAGACTGGACACTCACCGTGAATAAATGAACGACAATGCGGCCGTGAATGAATGCAGGGTGTTCGTGGTCATTTTATTTTCGGTTTTGAATTAGCGCCAATTCGGGTGAGGTTTGCTTGAATTGTGGGTTCATTAGCCTTTAATTCTTAATGAAAAACACAACAACAAAACAGTACAATGACAAACTCACTTAAAACCAAATCTTCTGCAATCATCTTGTCTGTCAGCTGTTTGCTCTCGTGATGAATGAAATCTGACTCCTGCTGTGTTTGTGCTGCGACTCTCGTTCGGCTCACGCTGTATTAGTCAGACACGTTCCGTTTTTAACTGTAGTGTCTGTATTCTAACTGAACTAAATTATTTTATTACTATAAAAGTAAAAATGGTGGTTGGGGTTGTGCCACAGTGAGCAAGTTGTGTAACCGGTTGGAAGGGGCCTCGTAGGGCAGCGAACCAAGTGCATTCCGGGAGTTGTTGTCTTTCATCCACATGAGACAAAAATACATTTTCTGGCTTTTCTCAGTCTAGAAGGCACCAATTTCTAAAATAATTTCACATTTCTACTTTATAAATGACCCAATTTAAATACACATTCATCTGTCCAGTGGTGAAGTACTTTAATGCATGTTATTTTTTTTTTATTTTTCTTTACTTTTATGATTTAAAACATGATGAAAACATTATCTATGTGAATGAAAAAAAGTTCAAATAAGAGAGCAGGTGACAAATATCGGAATTGGCTATATATATATATATATACAATGAGGAAAATTAAGTATTTGAACACCCTGCTATTTTGCAAGTTCTCCCACTTAAAAAACATGGAGGGGTCTGAAATTGTCATCGTAGGTGCATGTCCACTGTGAGAGACATAATCTAAAAAAAAAAATCCAGAAATCACAATGTATGATTTTTTTTTACTATTTATTTGTATGATACAGCTGCAAATAAGTATTTGAACACCTGAGAAAATCAATGTTAATATTTGGTACAGTAGCCTTTGTTTGTAATTACAAAGGTCAAATGTTTCCTGTAGTTTTTCACCAGGTTTGCACACACTGCAGGAGGGATTTTGGCCCACTCCTCCACACAGATCTTCTCTAGATCAGTCAGGTTTCTGGCCTGTCGCTGAGAAACACAGAGTTTGAGCTCCCTCCAAAGATTCTCTATTGGGTTTAGGTCTGGAGACTGGCTAGGCCATGCCAGAACCTTGATATGCTTCTTACAGAGCCACTCTTTGGTTATCCTGGCTGTGTGCTTCGGGTCATTGTCATGTTGGAAGACCCAGCCTCGACTCATCTTCAATGCTCTAACTGAGGGAAGGAGGTTGTTCCCCAAAATCTCGCAATACATGACCCCGGTCATCCTCTCCTTAATACAGTGCAGTCGCCCTGTCCCATGTGCAGAAAAACACCCCCAAAGCATGATGCTACCACCCCCATGCTTCACAGTAGGGATGGTCTTTTTGGGATGGTACTGATCATTCTTCTTCCTCCAAACACGTTTAGTGGAATTATGACCAAAAAGTTATGTTTTGGTCTCATCTGACCACATGACTTTCTCCCATGACTCCTCTGGATCATCCAAATGGTCATTGGCAAACTTAAGACGGGCCTTGACATGTGCTGGTTTAAGCAGGGGAACCTTCCGTGCCATGCATTATTTCAAACCATGACGTCTTAGTGTATTACCAACAGTAACCTTGGAAACGGTGGTCCCAGCTCTTTTCAGGTCATTGACCAGCTCCTCCCGTGTAGTTCTGGGCTGATTTCTCACCTTTCTTAGGATCATTGAGACCCCACAAGGTGAGATCTTGCATGGAGCCCCAGTCCGAGGGAGATTGACAGTCATGTTTAGCTTCTTCCATTTTCTAATGATTGCTCCAACAGTGGACCTTTTTTCACCAAGCTGCTTGGCAATTTCCCCGTAGCCCTTTCCAGCCTTGTGGAGGTGTACAATTTTGTCTCTAGTGTCTTTGGACAGCTCTTTGGTCTTGGCCATGTTAGTAGTTGGATTCTTACTGATTGTATGGGGTGGACAGGTGTCTTTATGCAGCTAACAACCTCAAACAGGTGCATCTAATTTAGGATAATAAATGGAGTGGAGGTGGACATTTTAAAGGCAGACTAACAGGTCTTTGAGGGTCAAAATTCTAGCTGATAGACAGGTGTTCAAACACTTATTTGCAGCTGTATCATACAAATAAATAGTTAAAAAATCATATATTGTGATTTCTGGATTTCTTTTGTTTTTTTTTAGATTATGTCTCTCACAGTGGACATGCACCTACGATGACAATTTCAGACCCCTCCATGATTTCCAAGTGGGAGAACATGCAAAATAGCAGGGTGTTCAAATACTTATTTTCCTCACTGTATATATATATATATATATATATATATATATATATATATTTCTTGAGCAGCAAATCAGCCTATTGAAATGATTTCTGAAGGATCATGTGACAAGAAGACTGGATTAATGATTCTGAACAGGAATACATTACATTTTACAATCTATTCACATAGAAAACAGCTATTTTAAATTGTAATAATATTTCACTATATAACTGTTTTTACTGTCCATTCTCTCTGACAATTGTCTATTTGCGTTCACTTTAAAGATTACTGTAAATCATTTTAATTTTATACTTACATTTCTTTCCAACAAACTACTCAAAACTCTTCCTCAGCCAGCCAACATACTTTGCATGCTAATGTATTCGCTTGACTAACTTTTCTTTTCTTTGACTTTTGTTTTTGCTGTGAAAAGCTTTTCTTCGGGTCTTGAGCAAATATTTAGTGAGAAAGAATGGTTCCCTTTAGAGCAGTCACCTCCCTACCGCGTTTATCGGTGTGTTTCTTCACAGTTAATTTTATGCAAGTCATTTATCAAGCAGATGTTCCCAATCTGCCACTAGATTAAGTACCTACAGCAATAAATGAAACTTTATCAGTCATGAAAAGATTTGAATGGCCAAATTGACATTTGTATTTCTGGGAAAATATGATTTGCCACCATATCATAAAGCCACTTTAATAAGGCCAACTAGATAAAATTGGTCTGTGAAAAGAGCTATAAAAATAATAATGCATTGAAAACATGAATAATAACACAAAACTGTGGTTTCTGACTTGTATTTTTTTTTTCTTTGATTATATATTTATTTTCTTTGTTAAAATATTGCCAAATCAGGGAACTCTCATAAGTGAAGATGGCTTGTTGGATGAGTTGATTAGTGTATAAAATAATTATACAATATATTCTTTAGAGTTACTTTAGAGTAAACCAACATTGTGCAGATCTGCCTCTCTAATACCTTGAAATGCTTGATATTTTGATCCGGCAATCATCTAAAGTCGGATGTGCATGCATTCTCTCCTTCCTATCCTAAAAGTTTAGCCCTGGGTAAACTAATTGGATCCTCAGAAATGAGTCGAATATGGCATGTTGGTGGTTCAGGATAAAAGTGACATGTCCTTATGTGCTGGCAGTATGGTGAGGTTCAGGGATATTCCCTTACAAATTGTAGATTGTTGGGAGGATTTCAGATGTTGACACTTTTTTGGATGATCCACTTGACTTTTCTTAGGGCAGAAAGGTATTTGGTTCTGACAGCATCCCAGGTGAGACTCTCAAAGACACTTGCAAAGCCGAGCGCTCAAATAATTCCCTCGCAGTTCTGGTTCAGTCTGTTTCCTAACATCCGGAGCTGAGGGATTTATTACAGCATTTTATTAAAGTATAAATTGCATTAAATGCATTCTAGTGAACTGCTGGCTGTCTGGGAAAAAGTCATGAAATCTTTCCTTAACACCACAAGCTTTTGTAAATACATTTTTTGTTTTTCTTTAAAGGTGTCATGAACTGGCTTTTTAAAAATGTTTAAACTGTTGCCTGAGGTCAACTTATGACGTTCACAATGTACACAATGTATCTTTATTATCAGTGTATTTTGATTTACTGCATTGGCAGATTTTTTTCACTTAAAATATAAGCGGTAACACTTTATTTTAGGGTTCAATTCTCGCTATTAATTGTTGCTTATTAGCATGCATGTGGGAAAAAAGAACTGCCAGTAAGAAATCTACATTGAGAATTAATTCTAATACTTAGAAATCAAGTATCTATCAGTGTTGCATAACTATGCTGACAAACAAGTGTAACGGACCTGAGGGGTTACATTGGTGCCGTGACCCGGATGGGAGTGGTGAAGTGTGAGTGTAACAGAGGCCAGCTAGTAAGAGCTGTGTGAGTAAACCTCACTTCCCTGATCTTGCGACTGCGGTCTTTAGCGTCCTTGTTAGCACGCACACCTCACATGCCAGAGACACCGGTTCGAGTCTTACTCGGAGCGGAGCAAGTAGGACCAGAGGGGTTACATTTGTGCTGTGACCCGGATGGGAGTGAAGTTTAGGGGGGTGAGTGTAACAGAGGCCAGCTAGTAAGACCAGTGCAAGTAAACCTCACTTCCCTGATCTTAAGAGGCATGCTAGAGACTGCGGTCTTTAGCATCCTTGTTAGCGCCCACCTCCTTTGTTGGAGATGCCGGTTCGAGTCCTGCTTGAAGCGGAGCGAGTAGGGCTGGAGGGGTTACATTGGTGCCATGATCCAGATGTAACGGAGGCCAGATAGTAAGAGCTGTGCCCCCAGCTAATAAGAGCAGTGCGAGTAAACCTCACTTATGACGTTTGCGTGGTTTTTACATTCAAAAACATCATAATGATTAGTAATAGGCTATTTTCTGCCTTGGTTTTGAGGCTCTCTGAAAAACGGTCGGTTTTGATGGGCGTGCCGCACTGAACACTTGGAAGTAAACGCCCACGGCTAGGATTGGATAAGATTTGCATATTTAATGAGATTCTGCTCCCCTGTCAGTGACAGCATGTGGCAAACAGCAACCGGAATGAATCGCCCAGCCCACAGCCAGGGCTCGCAAAATGAATGTTATTTCTGTATCATTTCGCCCGATCATCAGTGAATATAACTGCGAACCGTACACACACACACGTGCGCGTGTGCTGGCCGGTGATAGCCCGTCTGAAAAACACATAACCCCGGGGCTTTGCGAGCTGGTGTTACAAGTCCGAGTCTGATCACGAATGAACCAATAACACATTCTCCATCCTGTGACAGCGTGCTAAGGTATGTAATCAATAGATATCAAATGATCTGTAACAATGCAATAGAAAACACATATAAAAAACATGTTTTACTCACATAAGTGTGTTGCACCATCCCTGTCAGATCCAATATAGAAAGCACAGCATTGTATTTTAATCTCAATATGTCTGCAAATCCAGTCTCGACCTTTATCTTGTTTACAATCGATTCCGCATCGTTTAGCTCCACGAGTCGCTGGGCGGGCTTGAGGCGGTGCTTCTGTGTCCTAATACGTCAATGGTCAACATATTGTGAGAGCTCTTGTTTTCTGGGCCTGGTGTCTATAAAAGCTTTCCTTTGACTAACAAGGACGTTTTCAGCTCTGAAATTTACAGGATATTTTTATATTACGACAAACTTTTATATACCAAAGGCTCAAAGGAAAGTTGATTTCTCAGTTCATCACCCCTGTAAAATCATTTTTGATGCATGCAAACTCACTACTGCTGGTTGCTAGGGTGTTGCTATATGGTTGCTAAGGTGTCCCGGGTAGCTGGTTGCAATCACAAAGGTGTGGGATGAATTATGCACAGCAGGGAGTTTAACAGCAGGGTTAATGGTTAAAAACAACCCCTTAATCATTTGTATGAGGAATGGTGATACTGATGCTTGTTTTAGCAATAAAATCTGCCTGCCAACAACACAACAACATTAACCCACCATATAACAACATTAATATAAATGAAACAGCAGCGCCCAAACCCGAACATGCCTCGGCACTGATAAAAATAAAAGCAGATATTATTCTTTCCCCTGAAAGGCTTCACAAAATGTTGTGTGTGTGTGTAGTTTTGGGTTACATGAAGATCTTTCTCTTGCTTCTGACCTTTATCTAACCATTCAAAAAGACAGACATATTGAAGTTGCACACAATGTACTGGATAGAGAGAGAATACAAAAAAAAAAAAAAAGAAAGAAAGAATGGTAACTTTAGCCTGTTGAAAAAGATTGGCTTAGACCAGAATACATTTTCAGGCTGAATTATGTTGGTTAGTGTTATTTTGGTGGACTAGCAGAGCCAATCCATTCAATTGCAAAACTCATTTTTGCCTTATTTTCCTGTAAAATTAACAAAAATATTTTTGAAACAAGATCAATTTATTTGAAAAGGAACATTGCATAAGATATTAGTACTTGTTTATCTGAATGAATGTATCTTTATTATCAGTGTATTTTGGATTTACTGCATTGGCAGATTTTGTTCACTTAAAATATAAACGGTAACACTTTATTTAAGGGTTCAATCCTCACTATTAACTTGTTGCTTATTAGCATGCATGTGGGAAAACAACTGCCAGTAAGAAATCTACATGACAAACAAGTGTAACGAACCTGAGGGGTTACATTGGTGCCGTGACCCGGATGGGAGTGGTGTAAGTGTGAGTGTAACAGAGGCCAGCTAGTAAGAGCTGTGTGAGTAAACCTCACTTCCCTGATCTTAAGAGGCATGATAGAGGCTGCAGTCTTTAGCATCCTTGTTAGTGCCCACCTCCTTTGTTGGAGATGCCGGTTCGAGTCCTGCTTGAAGCGGAGCGAGTAGGGCTGGAGGGGTTACATTGGTGCCATGATCCGGATGTAACGGAGGCCAGATAGTAAGAGCTGTGCCCCCAGCTAGTAAGAACAGTGCGAGTAAACCTCACTTCCCTGATCTCAAGAGGCATGCTAAAGACTGCGGCATTTAGCGGCCTTGTTAGCGTGCCCGCCTCCCTTGCCGGAGACTTTGGTTCGTGGTCCGTTGGAAGCAGGGTGAGTAGGACTGGAGGGGTTTCACAAGCTTCTCTGAAAATAATTTTAAAGAGGATGAGGCCAGTGGCTCCATATGCTGCACAATTAGCATTGTCAAAAGAATGTGCTACTCGAGGAAATTTCATGTGCATTAAGCATGTGTTTTGAGTCTTGGCCCTAATTATGCGCACCAAAAGTTTAAGTGCATCTCATGTGTGGGTGTAATGTGCATGCTGTTCCATGGGCCTTGAAGAGCATATAAAAGCTCTTTGATATGTAAATGTTGTAGAATACATGCTATCTTACTGATGTGGATGTTCAGTTGCTTCTGTCTTAAAAGTGTTTTATGTGTGATGGCTCCCCGATATAAAGCGAGCTCCAAAAGTCTGACACCTCTAGTGAAAATTTCACTTTTAGTTTTTTTTATTAAAAGGCTTTTTTCTCATTTGATAATCCAAGATGATATTGCAAGCCACAATGGAAAATATAAAAATAAGTGGGACCCACTTTATATTAGGTGGCCTTAACTACTATGTACTAACATTTTAATTAATCATTTGATACAATGCACTTATTGTGTACATACATGTTTTTACATTGTACTTACATTTAAAAAATACCTGCATGTAATTACATCTGTAATTAATTTCTGTAGTTACATTTGTAATTACACAGTTGACACTTCCCTTACACCTAACCCTACCCTTAAACTTACTCACACCACCACACCTGTCCCTAACCCTACCCTTAAACTTACCCACACCACCACACCTGTCCCTAACCCTACCCTTAAACTTACCCACACCCCCACACCTGTCCCTAACCCTACCCTTAAACTTACCCACACCACCACACCTGTCCCTAACCCTACCCTTAAACTTACCCATACCCCCACACCTGTCCCTAACCTTACCCTTAAACTTACCCACACCACCACACATGTCCCTAACCTTACCCTTAAACTTACCCACACCACCACACCTGTCCCTAACCCTACCCGTATCCCACCTCAATATCAGCAAAGGTGTTTTGCAATACAATTTGAACACAGTAAGTACATTGTACTTATTTTTCGATGTACATAGTACTAAAGGCCACCTAATATAAAGTGGGGCCAAAATTTGTTTTCAATATCACACACACACACACACACACACACACACACACACACACACACACACACACACACACACACACACACACACACACACATTGTATACAGCATGTATATGTACTCTTCTTCTATGTGCTTAATGTTGGTATATTTACTTAATTGTTTAGGATTATTTACTATTATATTTAAAGAAGCCAATGTGGCAGTAAAGAAAACTGAAAACAGATGTCATTACTCTCCAAACTCCATCTCATCTCTGAAAGAAGACATTAAAGAAGAACGTATGTTTTATGTGACACCAGCCATTAATTAAATGGGAGAGCCGAGCAAAAGCAGAATCTGAAATTACAGTCGGCGCATTCGTTCAAAAGAGGACGCGAGACAGGCAAATAGCGTCAGTCCTCAGGGGCGCTATAAATAAATGGATTTGCTTCTTGAGATGCGATTCTTCCATCACTGACAGTTCATTCTCATATACCTGCCAATCAGGTCTTTGCACGCTATTACGGTGTCATTTTCTTCTTTTATATATATTCACCTGAAGCCAACTCGCTTAAAATGTGCATTCGGAGGCCTGTATTGTTGCCTGTAGACCAATTACTCAGTAGCTCTGTCTCCCCTGTTCAGACTGACATTACTGATTCTCTCTGATGTCTGTGATTCTATTAAATAATCTAAGATATTTAGCTCACTCTGTTTTCATTTGAATCCACTCGCTGTCATGGCTTGATGTCTTCTTTGATAAGACAATATGGTTCACTTGTTGAGTTGATCTTATTCTTTGCATCCAATACTAAAGGCAAAACGCTACAAAGGCTTCTGCTCTGCAGCATTTTGTCGGACATGGTTAAGTTCAGAATGCATTTAGACTAAGAGTTTGAAACAGTTCTGTGTGGTGTTACTCTTCGTATATTGACTTACTGGAATAAGTCACATTGAAATGCATTCGATTTGAAGATAACTTTCTACTTGCATTTTAGTCCATTTAGTCCATCCTTTTGGAAATGACTGCTTCATATCAATCCAAATATTTTCTGTGTTTTAAGTGTAGTGGCCGAATGACATAATAGCCCCACAACAATATAAACCATTCAGAAATGCCCGCAGGATGTACACTGCAGGAGGGGCCCGAGCAGATGGGGGCCACCAAGAGTTCAATATGAACATGCAGGAAATAAAATTAATGAACAGCTCAGTGAATGTTGGTCAAATTTATAATTAAATAAACAAGTAAATACAGTACCTGCTAAATAACAGGGATCTGAACGATTTTTCTCTTTTTTTTAAAAATAAAAAATACAATAAAAACAGTAATTGTCACAGGGTGTTTTGGTGTTGGTTCATGTTCATGTTTCATGTTTTCAGTTTGTCATGTTCACAGTCATGTTTTGTCTTGTCATGCACTTTCTGGTCTTGTCATGTGATTATCATGCCCTCATGTGATCTTGTCGTGTTCTGTCATTGGTTCATTGTTTAATCACTGTTCACAGGTGTCACTTGTCTTGTCATTAGTCTGTGTGTAATTAAGCCCTCATGTTTGCCATGTGTCTTTGTCTGTTATTGAATGTGTAACCCGCTGTGTCAGTGAGTGCAAGTCAAGTCAAGTCAAGTCATTGGTTTGTTTTGCCAAGTCTTTGTTTTGATTTATGTTAAGTTTTAAGTAATAATAAACTGCACTTGGGTTCTCAACTTGCCTCTTCAGTGGGCAACGTTACAGAATAACAGACCGCAAACCATGAACCCAGCAGTTTCTAGCATTCTGCGCCTATGCCAAGACCAGCGTCCCATTGAGGACTATGCCATGAGGTAGATTTTAATGATGTGGCCCTCAAGGACATTTTTAGATTTGGGCTTAATGAAACATTCCGTTCACAGTTGCCACAGTCACGTCTAGGCTCCAGCCCACGTCCAGGCCCCAGCCCACGAGCCCGCTCCAGCGCAAGTAATTTTTTTTGGGGGGGGCAAGGGGTACATGGAGGCCATGCCTCTGTGGTCCCCTGAAATGCCATTGCAGCCATGGCCCCTTGAACTGCAGTTACCGCCATGGCCGTCCACGGCTCCAGATCCGCCATGGCCAGCCACGCCACAGGGTCCAGGTCATCCCACACCGCAGGGTCCAGGTCATCCCACGCCGCAGGGTCCAGGTCATCCCACACCGCAGGGTCCTGGTCCGCCCACGCCACAGGGTCCAGGTCCACCCACGCCGCAGGGTCCAGGTCCGCCCACGCCACAGGGTCCAGGTCCGCCCACGCCACAGGGTCCAGGGTCTGTGTACAGTGCCCCTGCACGGGCCTGGCCCACCATCACCCAAGACCGCCCCCCAAGACTTTTGTTAAGACTGTTGTTTTGGTTATGTCTGGGCATCAGGGGCCGCCCATAGAGGGGGAGGGGGGGATCTGTCACAGGGTGTTTTGGTGTTGGTTCATGTTTGTCATGTTTTGTCTTGTCATGCACTTCCTGGTCTTGTCATGTGATTCCCATGCCCTCTTGTTATCTTGTCGTGTTCTGTCATTGGCTCATTGTTTAATCACTGTTCACAGGTGTCACTTGTCCTGTCATTAGTCTGTGTGTATTTAAGCCCTCATGTTTGCCATGTGTCTTTGTCTGTTATTGAATGTGTAACCCGCTGTGTCGGTGAGTGTAAGTCAAGTCTTAGTTTTGTTTTGCCAAGTCTTTGTTTTGATTTGTTAAGTTTTAAGTAATAATAAACTGCACTTAGGTTCTCAACTTGCCTCTTCAGTGGGCAACGTTACAGTAATATTGTGAAATAATATTACCATTTAAAACAACTTTTTCTTTTTTTTACATTTGTTAAAATGTAATTTATTCCGGTGATGCAAAGCTGAATTTTCAGCGTCATAACTCCAGTCTTCAGTGTCACATGAAATTGTAACATTATAAATATCTTCTCTATCACTTTGGATTAATTAAATGTGTCAATGTTGAATGAAATTATTAATTTATTTTAAAAAAATGCATACTGACCCCAAAATTATATTTAATTAGTGTATATTTTGATGTTGCTTTCATATATATATATATATATATATATATATATATATATATATATATATATATATATATATATATATATACAGGTCCTTCTCAAAAAATTAGCATATTGTGATAAAGTTCATTATTTTCCATAATGTAATGATAAAAATTAAACTTTCATAAATTTTAGATTCATTGCACACCAACTGAAATATTTCCGGTCTTTTATTGTTTTAATACTGATGATTTTGGCATACAGCTCATGAAAACCCAAAATTCCTATCTCAAAAAAATTGCATATTTCATCCGACCAATAAAAGAAAAGTGTTTTTAATACCAAAAAAAAGTCAACCTTCAAATAATTATGTTCAGTTATGCACTCAATACTTGGTCGGGAATCCTTTTGCAGAAATGACTGCTTCAATGCGGCGTGGCATGGAGGCAATCAGCCTGTGGCACTGCTGAGGTGTTATGGAGGCCCAGGATGCTTCGATAGCGGCCTTAAGCTCACCCAGAGTGTTGGGTCTTGCATCTCTCAACTTTCTCTTCACAATATGCCACAGATTCTCTATGGGGTTCAGGTCAGGAGAGTTGGCAGGCCAATTGAGCACAGTAATACCATGGTCAGTAAACCATTTACCAGTGGTTTTGGCACTGTGAGCAGGTGCCAGGTCGTGCTGAAAAATGAAATCTTCATCTCCATAAAGCTTTTCAGCAGGTGGAAGCATGAAGTGCTCCAAAATATCCTGATAGCTAGCTGCATTGACCCTGCCCTTGATAAAACACAGTGGACCAACACCAGCAGCTGACATGGCACCCCAGACCATCACTGACTGTGGGTACTTGACACTGGACTTCAGGCATTTTGGCATTTCCTTCTCCCCAGTCTTCCTCCAGACTTTGACACCTTGATTTCCGAATGACATGCAAAATTTGCTTTCATCCGAAAAAAGTACTTTGGACCGCTGAGCAACAGTCCAGTGCTGCTTCTCTGTAGCCCAGGTCAGGCGCTTCTGCCGCTGTTTCTGGGTCAAAAGTGGCTTGACCTGGGGAATTCGGCACCTGTAGCCCATTTCCTTCACACGCCTGTGCACGGTGGCTCTGGATGTTTCTACTCCAGACTCCGTCCACTGCTTCCACAGGTCCCCCAAGGTCTGGAATCGGTCCATCTCCACAATCTTCCTCAGGGTCCGGTCACCTCTTCTCATTGTGCAGCGTTTTTTGCCACACTTTTTCCTTCCCACAGACTTCCCACTGAGGTGCCTTGATACAGCACTCTGGGAACAGCCTATTCGTTCAGAAATTTCTTTCTGTGTCTTACCCTCTTGCTTGAGGGTGTCAATGATGGCCTTCTGGACAGCAGTCAGGTCTGAATTTTGATTCAGATGATTAGGTTAATAGCTCGTTTAGAGAACCTTTTCATGATATGCTAATTTTTTGAGATAGGAATTTTGGGTTTTCATGAGCTGTATGCCAAAATCATTAGTATTAAAACAATAAAAGACCTGAAATATTTCAGTTGGTGTGCAATGAATCTAAAATATATGAAAGTTTAATTTTTATCATTACATTATGGAAAATAATGAACTTTATCACAATATGCTAATTTTTTGAGAAGGACCTCTGTGTGTGTGTGTATATATATATGGATAAAATCATCTTGCAAATTGATAAATGCAGATGGAATTGTTATTTTTCTTCAGACTTTCTGGTGGAGCTGAGATTAGATCAACTTGTCTCTTCTCATGAGAGCTGTAGACTTAAAAATTAAGCTTTTCCCCCGTGGTTTAATTCACAGGACCGGACACCAGTTAATTTGCCAAGAGATTTATTTTTTATTGTTGCAAGTCAGACAATTTTCTGACGGATGGTCTTCATTCCAGCTTCTTCCTCTGTCTTCCTGGACACCCAGTTGGATTTTATAGGTTGCTTAAACAATGAAATAATTGTTTACCAGAAAAACAGGTTGTTTACGCTATACCTTGTGCTTTCACATGGCACAATATACCCTTGAACATATGCATAGAGAAACTTGTTGTTCATTGTTCAAAATATGTCTTAAAGAGAACTTGTGACATATGTCATATGCATTGGTAGGAAAACAACAACACTTCCTTACAGAAAACTTCAGTCACATGTGCATAATTGGAAAACTTATGCTACATATTCTTGTGTACAAAATTATCCCCACTCCATGTCTCTCACACTTCATGTGTTCAGACTTACTCTGACTAAATAATAATGCAATACAAATCATAATGAATGATACAATACAAATGATAATGAATATTAGTAAAGAATAATACAGAAACTTATATTAAATAAAATCTCAGTCTTCAAGAGCTTCATGTGTTTGACCACCACTGCTGCTTTAACAGATTGACTGTCTGCCAACCAGATGCTGTTGCTTCACACTTTGCTTGAGAGTTTTTGACACTTTAGTTTAAAGTGCTGTTAAAGGGCAGGTGACAGCGTTTCCATTTTGTCAAGAGGATGTGGAAAGGAAAAAAAGCCCAGAGAGGTTCATTTTTTAACCTTTTATATGAAGTATGAACAGCTAAAACGGTTGCATTGTTATATTTATGAGGAAATGTGTTTTAAAGGAACACTCCACTTTTTTGGGACTTTAGCTTATTCACTGTATCCCCCAGAGTTAGATAAGTCCATACATACCATTCTCATCTCCGTACATCCCATAACTCTGTCTGATGCACCCACAGTTAGCCTAGCTTAGCACAAAGACTGGAGGTATATGGCTCCAGCTAGCCTACTGCTCAATAAGTGACAAAATATTTACATGATGGGATGTGTATAGTCACAGCATGTACAAATAACAAGGTTACATGAGACACAGACATATTATAAACGTATACACACTGGGGACTATATTCTCAGAAGCTCTACTTCTGCGGAGTGCGGAGTGATTTGCTCGCAGGACCGGAGAAGCCCTGCTGTTACGTCTGTCAACAAAACCAACTTGACTAGGACGATAGTAGCGAACGTGACTGTTGCATGGCTGACTTTGAGGAATTGTCAGAGGATTTTTACTTTGTATCAAACCAAAATCCAGAACCATGTCGTTTTGAGCCAGAATACACAGACAAGGAGTTACAAACTTTGGAAGCTGATAGACAAGACGCCGAATTACCTCTGGCCTCGCTCATTTGTTACTGTGACAGTCAGAGCGCGTTCGTGACAACACAATACTAACATTACAGGGGATACATGGAGCACGGGGACAACTGCAATACAGTAGTGATCACCCTATTCATGTAATAGTGTCACTAACGTTATATTAGATCTAGCTAATGACACTGTTACAGGAGGCTAGTCATCTAAAAACATAAAGGAAGTACTTACCGCAGCTGCTTGTTCTGGATATGGATCCAAACACACCTGTAGCCTACCATCGGGTTTCCTCAGAACATTTAACCGAGGATGACTATTTTGAAAAAATGGAATTTGCCACAATGATCATGAAACGTGGGCTGAGGGATACGGCATCGGTAGTGACTACAGACAAGACAAAGCGGACCACCTGTGGCTACGGTAAGTGTTCCGTTATGTTTTTAGATGACTAGCCTCCTGTAACAGTGACAATTCTGACCTCTGACAGTTCCTCAAAGTCAGCCATGCAACAGTCACGTTCGCTACTATCTTCCTAGTCACGTTGGTTTTATTGACAGACGTAACAGCGGGGCTTCTCCGGTCCTGCGAGCAAATCAAAGTAGAGCAGTGCTGCGCCTTCTGAGAATATAGTCCCCAGTATACGTTTATAATATGGCTGTTTCTCATGTAACCTTGTTATTTGTACACGCTGTGACTATACACATCCCAACATGTAAAAAGGAAAATGTTGGTGTTATTTTGTCACTTATTGAGCAGTAGGCTAGCTGGAGCCATATACCTCCAGTCTTTGTGCTAAGCTAGGCTAACGGTGGGTATGTCAGACAGAGTTATGGGATGCACGGAGATGAGAATGGTATGTATGGACTTATCTAACTCTGGGGGATACAGTGAATAAGCTAAAGTCCCAAAAAAGTGGAGTGTTCCTTTAACCGTAACACTAAAGGGAATGCGTTTTCTAATCTTATCATATTTTGTAGAAATTGATTCCCGCTTCAAAATACAATGACATTGGATTTGTCAGTATAGTCTGGGGAGCCCAAAGGGAGTGAAAAACAGTATATTCTTATACTTTTATTGTCAGATTGGAGTTTTCCAGTTGATAAAATGAGCCATAGTGTCTAGAATATCACAGAGACTTGAAGTTGGACTCAAATCAGTAAACCAAAAAGACTGCCCAAGAAACTTCCCTGAACATATTAGCAACACCCTGGCAACCACTCAGAAAATCCGGTAATACTTTAGTTTAGGGTCCAATTTGCTTATTAGCATGCATATAACTAGGATCTATTGCTACTTAAAAAGCACATATAATGTCTTATCCTGCTTGACCATATTCCACATCCCTTAATCCTACCCAATACCTAAACTTAACAACTACCTTACTAACTATTAATAAGCAGTAATTAGGAGTTTATTGAGGCAAGTCATAGTTCATAGTTAGCAATAGTGAGAATTGGACCCTAATCTAAAGTGTGACAGAATACCCTAACATCATGATAGTATGAGAGTATGTTTACTTCACAAAATGTATAGTAATTGAAAGCTCTACATATTATCAATCATGAATGATATGTAAAAATCACTGTTTTGAACAGTCCTTAACAACCTTTAGCTTAATGCATCAGCCTGAAAATGTTTGAATCCATGTCAGTCTGTGTCCATGTTGCAACATAGACATAACTGTACCTGTACATAAAATGCACTGCAGTATCCAGTCGAAATGAACACTAGTTGCAGAAAAAACCCCCACAAACATTATTCCTTTTCACACAAATTTTGATTACAGGGGCAGATTATCCAAAAATAGACTTATTTGCATGTACTTTCTTGCACAATACTACAGTATGGTATGACCTCAAAACACTTTTACCATAGTGCATGATTTGTAAACTAATACATTTTGACGTTTGCCTGCTCCATAACCAATTGCTTGGTAGCTCACATGATACAGCATTGCAATTATGATGTGATTTTACCAAACTTTCATTTGAAAGTCACGTTTCTAGCATCTGTAAAACTGCATTCTACCATCTTAAAAATATATATAAATTACAGCGCATTCTTTCAATGCAAAATGCTGAACAGTTAGTTCATGCATTCATGACCTCAAGGCTGGATTATTGTAATGCTCTACTGGGTGGTTGCCCTGCTCGCTTAATAAATAAACTGCAGCTGGTCCAAGACGCAGCAGCTCGAGTTCTTACTAGAACCAGGAAGTATGGCCATATTAGCCCAGTTCTGTTAACACTGCACTGGCTGCCTTTTAAACATCGCATACATTTTAAAATCTTGCTTATTACTTACAAAGCACTAAATGGTTTAGCTCCCCAATACTTGAGCGAGCTCTTAACATATTATACTCCATCACGTCTACTGCGGTCTCAAAATTCTGACAAGTTGAAAATACCTAGAATATCAAAATCAACTGCAGGCGGTCAATCCTTTTCCTATTTAGCTCCTAAACTCTGGAACAGTCTTCCTAGCATTGTTCGGGAAGCAGACACACTCTGTCAGTTTAAATCTAGACTAAAAACACATCTCTTTACTATGGCATACACATAGAACATCATTAATTTATATTATTCAAATCAGTTAAATGATTGTTTTAGGCTGCATTAACTAGGTCAGCCGGAACAGGGAACACTTCCCATAACACCTGATGTATACCGAGGTTTACTGCAGTCAGTCGGATCCGGGCCGTATCCAGATAAGATGGTGGACCTGTGCCCAGACATGACCAACGCATCCCTGAAGTGTCTGCGGAGACCATATCAATTACACTCCCCCTGAAATTGCCTCATCGACACGGCATCCTCAATAAACCCGTCCCCGGCATGATGACTTCGATCTTTTCGTATATTCCCATCTAATAAATTGCCTTATCGACACAACATCCCAATATACTGTCTCCAGCGTGATGACTCTGATCTTTTGAATATTCCTATCTAATAATTGCCTCATCGACACGACATCCTCAATAAACCCGTCCCTGGCATGATGACTCCGATCTTTTCGTATATTCCCATCTAATAAATTGTCTTATCGACATGACATCCCAATATGCTGTCTCTGGTGTGATGACGCCGATCTTTTGAATATTCCTATCTAATAATTGCCTCATCGACACAACATCCTCAATAAACCCGTCCCTGGCGTGATGACTCCGATCTTTTCGTATATTCCCATCTAATAAATTGTCTTATCGACATGATATCCCAATATGCTGTCTCTGGTGTGATGACTCCGATCTTTTGAATATTCCTATCTAATAATTGCCTCATCGACACAACATCCTCAATAAACCCGTCCCTGGCGTGATGACTCCGATCTTTTCGTATATTCCCATCTAATAAATTGTCTTATCGACATGATATCCCAATATGCTGTCTCTGGTGTGATGACTCCGATCTTTTGAATATTCCTATCTAATAATTGCCTCATCGACACAACATCCTCAATAAACCCGTCCCTGGCGTGATGACTCCGATCTTTTCGTATATTCCCATCTAATAAATTGTCTTATCGACATGATATCCCAATATACTGTCTCCAGCGTGATGACTCCGATCTTTTGAATATTCCTATCTAATCAATCAAATCAAATCAAATCACTTTATTGTCACTCTACCATATACACAAGTGCAACAGTAGGTGAAATTCTTAGGTGCAGTTCCGAGCAAACATAGTAGTCATGACATGACATGTACAACATTTAAGCAACAACAGATTACACATCTGATGCGCACACAATTACTCACAGCACAGTATACACTACAATAAACAATAAATAATTTACACAATGTGAGTGTAGTTCTCACAGCTTTAAACAATATACACATACTTACAATATACATATACTTTAAACAATATACACTAAACATACATTAAACAATAACAGTATACATTTAAGCTATAGTAATAATATACAATGTACAGTATACAATATGTTCACAAATAGAAATCCGATGTACAATAGATGCTATATGATAAATAAATGTGTATATAATGTGTGTGTATCTACAGTGGTTTGTGCTGAGTGATATTCTGTCCAGTGTGTGTTATGATCCTGATGGGTCAAGAGTTAAGGAGTCTAATTGCTTGTGGGAAGAAGCTGTTCTGGAGTCGGCTGGTGTGTGTTCTAATGCTGCGGTACCGTCTGCCTGATGGCAGCAGTGAGAGCAGCCCATGGTTCGGGTGGCTAGAGTCTCTGATGATCCTCTGAGCTCTTTTCACACACCGCCTGGCATAAATGTCCTGGAGGGAGGGAAGCTCACCTCCGATGATGCAGCTGGCCGTGCGCACTACCCTTTGCAGGGCCTTGCGGTTGCGGGCGGTACTGTTGCCGTACCAGGTGGTGATGCAGCCAGTCAGCAGGCTCTCTATGGTGCTGCTGTAGAAGCGTGTGAGGATGTGGCGGTTCATTCCAAACCTCCTCAGCCATCGCAGGAAGAAAAGGCGCTGATGAGCCTTCTTCACAACGGCCTCAGAGTGGACGGACCATGAGAGTTCCTCTGTGATGTGGACACCGAGGAACTTGAAGCTGCTGACTCTCTCCACCGGTGCTCCATTGATGGTGATGGAGCATAATAATAATTGCCTCATCGACACGGCATCCTCAATAAACCCGTCTCCAGCGTGATGACTCTGATCTTTCGAATATTCCTATCTAATAATTGCCTCATCGACACGACATCCTCAATAAACCCGTCTCCGACATGATGACTCCGATCATTTAATATTCCTATCTAATAATTGCCTCACCAGCATGGCATGATGACCAGAGGAGAACGGGCACTCTGACTGAGCCTGGTTTCTCCCAAGGTTTATTTTTCTCCATTATGCCACCTGATAGAGTTTTGGTTCCTTGCCACTGTCGCCTTTGGCTTGGCTTGCTCAGTTGGGGACAAAAAATGTTCAACTAAATATTCAAATACATATTCAACTATATTACTGATCTGTCCACATTTTCACTATATGATAATTGAAATGAGCTGATGACATCACTGTTTTCTCCAGAGCGGCTGTACAGCCGAATCAATTTCTGTTGGATTATTTTCCTGTTTAACACTGTTAAGCTGTTTTGAAACAATCGACATTGTAAAAAGGGTTATATAAATAAAGGTGACTTGACTTGACATTTTACACTAATGGATAGGTTTGATGTGGGTGATACATCATTTTCAAATGCGATTAACTTTTTTACACCACTCGAATTTAATTTATGAACTTCTAAAACAACCAACATTATAAAATGTTGCCAAATAAAAGTCATTTTTAGCGCCACTCACCAGAAATGTATCTTTGAAAGTGCCACAAACCGTGCAAGAAGACACGTAATTTCATTGTGTAGAAATGTGCAACTCCAGCCACATTCTAGGTCACAATGTGAGGGCAGCAAAATTGTGCAATTTCAGAACACACCTTTGAGTGAAAACAACAGCCAATCATTTATTGATCTGAAAATAACATACTTGAGACATGCTTTCAAAACTGTCTTCAAGTAAAGATATTGTTTCAGACAAAAGAAATGACAGAATGAAAAATAAATAAATAAATAAATACAATATGATATCTGGTGATTTTCACTCCATTGTGTTTGTTTTTCTGTCTAAAGTGTTAATGAATGTTGTGATGTGAATAAAATGTGCTACTGACATGAAAAAATATATATGTTGTGGTGCTGTGATTGGACTTGGCGGAGGATAAAAAAGCTAGGAGAATTGAAGATCTTGGACCAAAATGTCTAACAGCTGCATAGCAACACACTAAAACCCACTCAGAATACATTAACAACTGCTCTGCAATCTCTGACATCCACAAACAATAGCCTACAATCATTTGCACGAGCAAAAACACTTGATCAGAAAAAGCAATGCTTATTATATCTATGCTCAGTTTTTCTGTGGAGGGAAACAATAGTCCGTGAGTGAATGAAATGTTGACTTCAGTATGATCTATTGTGCTAGATACTCCACTGTAATACCGTAAAGGTCAATCAAAATTCATAAATAGTCGCGTAGTGACAAGACGACCAACGTCATTAGACAGGGCTGGAAAAGATGAGGCATCCAGACCATTGACATTTAGTCATTCTTCTACAGATGTCATTATAAAATCATTTATATACTGTTTCCAGGCTTGTTGCATCATCAGGATTATTGCAAACCTGCCAGCAGATTGTGACTGAGAACTATCTGCGAGTGCCTTCAAATGCCATCTCGTATATGGTGCAGAAGTGCAGTGATATCTCAAGGCATGTTCATAAATCCATCTTCATAAACAATCGCAAGGCGATTTACATGCTGAAAAATGTATATTTGAACAGTAACTTTTTTAATGTATGCACTAGTTTCTGTATGAATATTTGATTAGATTAGATTGATCGTGCCTACACACAAGCTCAGTGGTTCTCATCTGCTTTTTTCTTCAGGACCCAGATTTTACGTTGGCTAAAAGTTAATTAATATTATGGTTTTCAAGTATGATGACATGCCATGCAACCTTTAAATGTTGTCTTCTGTCTAATTTGATTAACTTCTACCAAGATACATTTTCAGAGCTTTTAACATAAAAAAATCTATCTATCTATCTATCTATCTATCTATCTATCTATCTATCTATCTATCTATCTATCTATCTATCTATCTATCTATCTATCTATCTATCTATCTATCTATCTATCTATCTATCTATCTATCTATCTATCTATCCATCCATCCATCCATCCATCCATCCATCCATCCATCCATCCATCCATCCATCCATCCATCCATCCATCCATCCATCCATCCATCCATCCATCCATCCATCCATCTGGCAGAATATTTGGATTTATATTCATCCATCCATCCATCCATCCATCCATCCATCCATCCATCCATCCATCTGGCAGAATATTTGCATTTTTAATTATTTATTTATTTACCTGGAAGAGTATTTGGATTTATTTATTTGTGTATTTATTGATTTGTTTATTTATTTATCTGGAAGAATTTTTTTTTATTTATTTATCCATTTTTTTATTTTCTTTAATTTTTTTTTTTTTTTAATTGTTTTATTTTTTATTTCTTTATTTATCTGGCAGAATATTTGCATTTAGCATCATTATTTATTTATTTATCTGGGATAATATTTGCATTTAGCATCATTATTTATTTATTTATTTATTTTTTGCTGTCATAACATCAGACCCATTTGGGTTGCACCAACAGTTAAGAATTGTTCTATTAGTAGCCAGGGGCATCGGACTGGGGGGGTAAAGGGTACCCAGGGCCCGAGGCAGGGGGGGGCCCTTAGAAGTCAGTTTTCTATACATACATATACATGCACTAACATTTTTATAGCATTTATGTACAAATAAAAAAGTTCCTGTGCAAAACTAAACTTGTAGTTAGGCACTGGTTTTGTTTAAAAAAAGTAATTTTCATGCTGTGCAGGGCCTCACCACCCCTCTCGAATCAATGTAAATGGTACGACCTGCAGGTCAGGTGCTTCTGCTGCGGACCTGCGGTGAATCAGTTAATAGGTGTGTTGGACATCGGCTGCGGCCGGATGCGTCCGATCGGCGAGAGTAGCCGCGTGCAGACGGAGAGGAGCGGCAAACGGAGACGTGAAGTCGGACACTTTCTGCTTCCCGCAGTGACACTCGCGCTGTGTTTGCATACTTTATCAGCTGAAGTGAAATAAATGCAATATTTGGCAATGCACAGATGTTTCAGAGACATTATTGTCATGTAATACTTTATGCTCTGCTTAATACAGCGTGTGTTTGTACAAGAATAGAGTTCAACATACAAGCAGCTACACTATCAGTGAAGTGGGGTCTACGTTTTTATTCAGTTTTATTTTGAAAAACATGACAATATAACATCGCGACTACGTTAAAGGAGGTTTTACTGTTATAAAAACAGATTTGTGTGCATTAGTGGAGCTGAAGGTTTTAGAATAAACACGAAACACGTGTGATCCGCTGTCATGCAGTGAATCTGGCCAATCGTGGAACAGCTGTGTCGTCATCAGAGTCCGTGCAGCCGCTCTGGAGAAACTGCACCGGCTGTATTAGCGGCCGCTCTCGCGGGGCTTTGGTGACATACGTCACTGTCACGTGGCGTCAGCGCTGCCTCAAGTCGGACAACATTTCTACAAGGCATGCACTGCTTCAAGTCAGCCCTGATCGGTCTGCGCATCGCTGGGTGAAGTCGAAACACAGGAGCTGGAGTTAGCCGTGATATGGACTAGGAAGACAGGGGAAGATTTAAGTCTTTCCTTAAGAAAGGAAAATAAGCGGCTCAAAAACAAAAAGAAAAGAAGATTAAAGAGAGAAAGGCAAATGAGGGCAAGCAGTTGCTCACTCAGTTTTTTTTAAAGAAAGGTGAGCTCCAAAATGCATCATCGAGCATTGATATTGTTTTAACATAAATATCTACTCCAGGTAGAATAGCATACATTTATGTTTGTACTCTATTTGAATAATAAACCAATACTTTATAGTATCACACCCTACATAGCGAGCAAACAATATTTCTGGGTAAATAATTCAGGGAGTGAGAAGCAGGCGGAGGCGGAGCTGCGCAGCTTGTCTCATCTTCTGCTGCAGTTCTCCCCAGAGTCAGAAGTTTACATGAAAACACTGTATATTTCCCTCCATTGTCAAAATCTAACACCCGCGAAAACATAGATCGTTACCGCATTGTTATGCAAATTAGCTTGCGCACGCTCTTACATTAAGTACAGGATTGTTCTCAGTTTAATGCACATCTTAATGATTGAAAACGACTTATTTTAAAACATAATTCAAAGATATTTGATTTAGTCCAGGTTTGGACCTGCTAGACCTTTTGTCATCTCAGTAAGTAGTAGTACTTTTGACAATAAAACAAAAATATATTAATCAGAGTGTGGCTTATTTAGTAGGATTGCTCCTGCCTGATCCTGCCTGCCTGATTGATTGCTCCTGTCTCCTGTGTGCCTCCTGTGTGCCTGTTTGTAGCTCTGTACAGCCTTGCTCACGTTTGAATCTTTATCTTGATATTTCCTCTTTATTCTACTGCTAAATATAACTTACTCATCACCATAAATTGTTTAAAAATTGCCTATCACGTTAAATTTGACATCGCTAGCTTTTAATCTAAATCACCATCACACGTTAGCATTTCGCTAGCCTGTTAGCTTGTCATCTCTGCACCCGGGTCTCCTGCTCTCTGAGTTCATTAGTTGGATTAGTAAATAGTGTCCAGCATACGATTGTGGTAAGTGGTAAATTGGATTAATCAACAAATACGGTAAGTCATGTCTTCTCCTGTCATTATCACTTGCACTTCATGCTGCATGTTTAGTATAGGCTTCTCCGCTGGCGAACAGGGCTTCACATGTGATAAATGTAAGGAGATAGTTAGGCTGACGGAGAAGATTTCAGAATTAGAAACACGCATCCATACTTTATCTGAGAGTAGTGAGGATGTAACAGCTTTAGACACTGATTTGGATGTGAATAGCTTAGTGAACTCTGTACATTCTTCGGTTCCGGCTGCAGGGCCCTCGCAGCAGGGCAACTGGGTGACAGTGAGGCAGCATAGTCGCAGACCAAAAAAACGCTTTTCCGTTCCGGTTAGAACATCAAACAGGTTCTCCCCTCTCAGTGAAGCACCCACTGAGTATCCTGTTGAAAGTGCCCTAGTCATTGGCGATTCTATTACACGGAATGTGAAGATACCAGCCACCATAGTCACTTGTTTACCGGGAGCCAGAGCGCCTGACATCAAAGCAAATTTAAAAGTGCTGGCTAAAGCTAATCGTAAATTCTCTAAGATTATTATTCACGTCGGCACTAATGATGTTCGACTTCGCCAGTCGGAGATAACCAAAATTAACATTAAAGTCAAGTCAAGTCAAATTTTATTTCTATAGCACATTTACAGATGGCTGAGCCACACCAAAGTGCTTCACAAAAAAGTGCTAAGTGCAAATAAGCAAAGGAAGGCAGAGAAATAAAAAAAAATAATAATCATAATAATTAAAAAGAAGTAGATAAAAAAGAAAAGAAAAGGGGAACATGACAATGACTGCATTTGAAGGGTAGCCAGGGGGCACTATATACTGGCACTTAAAAAGGAGACACTAATCAAAGGCCAGAGAAAAGAGGTGGGTCTTTAAAAGAGACTTAAAAATGTTTAGAGACTGGGCTGCACGGATGTGAAGGGGGAGGCAGTTCCAGAGTCTGGGGGCTGCTACAGCGAAGGCTCTGTCCCCCTTGGTCTTTAGCCTAGACCTGGGCACTTCCAGCAGCAGTAGGTCAGCTGACCGTAATGCTCTGGAGGGGATATGGTGGTGAAGAAGATCAGATAGGTACGGAGGGGCCAGACCATGGAGGGATTTGTAGACAGTCAGTAGCAGTTTAAAATCGATGCGGTAGCTGATGGGGAGCCAGTGGAGCGAAGCGAGGACCGGGGTGATATGATCTCGCTTTTTTGTACAGGTAAGGAGTCGGGCGGCTGAGTTCTGAACCAACTGCAGGCGGCGGAGCTGTGAGAGGTTAATGCCAGTGTATAGAGCGTTGCAATAGTCCAGTTGAGAGGTTATAAATGCATGTATAACTCTCTCTAGATCACTCTGGGGCAGGTAGGCTTTGATCTTAGCTATGGTTCTCAAGTGAAAAAAGCTTTTTTTGACTACTGCACTGACCTGCTGCTCAAACTTGAATGCACTGTCGTAGATCACCCCCAGATTTCTGACAGAGGGCCTGACGTTAGAGGCTAGAGGGCCCAGGGCATCAGTGGAGAAGGCCGGGGAAGTTTTGCCAAAAATAATTATTTCGGTCTTACTCGCATTGAGGTTGAGGAAGTTTGCACCCATCCATGCCTCGATGTCAGTCAGACAGTCATGCAAAGGATGGAGTGTAGCCTGACCATCAGCTTTCAGGGGAAGATACAGCTGGACGTCGTCAGCATAGCAGTGGAAGGAGATGTTGTGTTTTGCCAGAATTTCCCCTAAGGGTGAAATGTACAACAAAAATAGGATGGGACCTAGTATAGAGCCTTGAGGGACCCCACAAGTGAGGGGGGCAACAGAAGATGTGAAATCTCCCAACTGGACAGAGAAGCTCCTGTCGGCCAGGTAGGACTGGAAAAACCTCAGGGCTGTGCCTTTGATGCCTACGAGATGCTCAAGCCGAGACAACAGAATCCTGTGAAAATTAAAGAGGTGTGTGAACTCGCTAGTACGATGTCAGAGGCTGTTTATTGTTCTGGTCCGCTCCCCGTTAGAAGGAGTGATGAGATAGTTAGCAGGCTATCATCACTCAATGGCTGGTTGTCTAAGTGGTGTCTGCAAAATAACATAGGGTTCATAGACAATTGGAAAAGCTTTTGGGGCAGACCTGACCTGTTGAAGAAGGATGGCATCCATCCCTCCTGGGGTGGTGCCGCTCTTCTCTCTAGTAATTTGGCACATAGTCTTAGAGCTAAACCTTGACTCACTAGGGCCCAGGTCAGGAAGCAGACAAACTGGCTAAACTGACCGTCTGCTAGCTGTCTCACGTCACCGGAGTCAGATAAATCCCAGCACATAGAGACTCTTTCACCGAGATATTATCATATAGAGACTGTGTCTGTTCCCCGAATTAGTAAATACAAAAAAACATCAAAACCATTCAACAGTAAAAATTTAATTGATGTCCAACAAATAAACAAAAGAAATAATACAGATGAACAATTGATAAAGCTTGGGTTGCTGAATATTAGATCCCTTTCCCCAAAAGCGCTTATTGTTAATGATATTATTAAAGATAATAATCTTGATGTGCTGTGTTTGACAGAAACCTGGCTAAAACCTGACGACTACATTACCTTAAATGAGTCCACCCCCCAAGATTATTGTTATAAACATGAGCCGCGTCTGAAAGGTAAAGGGGGAGGGGTTGCTGTAATTTATAATAATATCTTCAGTATTACTCAGAAGTCTAGCTTCAAATATAATTCCTTCGAAGTTTTGGTGCTTTATGTAACGCTATGTAGTGTACATGACAAAACCCGTTCAACATTGGTGTTAGCTACTGTATACAGGCCACCAGGGCATAATACAGACTTTATCAAAGAATTTGCTGACTTTCTATCAGAATTAGTACTGGCCGTAGATAAAGTACTAATTGTTGGTGATTTTAATATCCATGTAGACAACGAAAAAGACGTATTAGGATTAGCATTTAAAGATACACTAAACTCTATTGGAGTTAGGCAACACGTGTCAGGACCCACTCATCGCCATAATCATACTTTAGACCTAATATTGTCACATGGAATTAATGTTGATACCGTTGAAATTCTGCAGCAGAGCGATGACATCTCAGATCATTACTTAGTATCTTGTATACTTAATTTAGCTAAAGTTGCAAAGCCGCCCCCTCGTTTAAAAAATGGCAGGACAATCACTGCCGCTACTAAAGATTGCTTTTTAAATACTCTTCCTCATCAGTATCATCTCCTCAGCAACCCAGATAGCATAGAAGAACTCGATGTTGCAACAGAAACTATTGACTCTCTCTTTTCCAGTACTTTAGACACAGTTGCTCCTCTGCGCTTAAAGAAGATTAAAGAAAATAGTCCAACGCCGTGGTACAACGAGCACACCCGGGCCCTTAAAACAGCAGCCAGAAAAATGGAGCGCAGCTGGAAGAAAACAAAACTAGAGGTCTTTCGAAATTCGTGGAAAGAGCACATGATCGCATACAGAAAGGCCGTAAAAACTGCTAGATCCGCTTATTTCTCAACTCTCTTGGAAGAAAACAAACACAACCCAAGGTATTTATTCGATACAGTGGCTAAATTAACCAAAAATAAAGCTTCAACTTCTGATGATTGTAAACAGCACAGCAGTAATGACTTTATGAACTTCTTCACATGTAAAATTGATAATATTAGGAAGAAAATTTTAACCATGCAGCCGTCTAGTACAGTATCACATCAGACAGAGCATTGTAGTGTCACTGAGGAAAAATTACAATCATTCACTGCTATAGGAGAAGAAGAATTGGCTAAACTCGTTAAATCATCAAAATCAACAACATGTATGCTTGACCCTGTACCGACTAGGCTATTAAAAGAGATGCTACCAGAGGTCATAGATCCTCTTCTTAATATCATTAATTCATCTTTGTCATTAGGATATGTACCGAAAACTTTTAAGTTGGCTATTATTAAACCACTTATTAAAAAACCGCAACTTGATCCTACAGAATTAGTCAATTATAGACCAATCTCAAATCTACCCTTTCTGTCAAAAATACTTGAAAAGGCAGTGTCTTCACAATTATGTTCCTTTTTAGAAAGAAATGGTATCTGTGAGGATTTCCAGTCAGGATTTAGACCGTATCATAGTACTGAGACTGCTCTCATCAGAGTTACAAATGATTTACTCTTATCATCCGATCGTGGCTGTATCTCTCTATTAGTGTTACTCGATCTTAGCGCTGCATTTGATACCATCGACCACAACATTCTTTTGAATAGACTCGAAAATGATGTAGGTATTAGTGGAATTGCTTTATCATGGTTTAAATCATACCTATGCGACCGTTATCAGTTTGTAGCAGTAAATGAAGAGATGTCACACCGATCGCAAGTTCAGTATGGAGTACCACAAGGCTCAGTGCTAGGACCGCTACTCTTCACCCTGTACATGCTACCACTGGGAGATATTATTAGGAAGCATGGCATTAGTTTTCATTGTTATGCTGACGATACTCAGCTCTATATTTCTTCACGCCCTGAAGAAATTTACCAATTCACAAGATTAACGGAATGCATAGCCGCCATAAAACATTGGATGACTGGTAATTTCCTGCAACTCAATTCAGAAAAAACTGAATTTTTAATTATTGGACAAAAAAGCTCCACAAGTAGTAACCTAGAATACTGTCTAACACTTGATGGCTGCTCTGTCAAGTCTTCGTCGTCAGTGAGGAACCTGGGTGTGCTCTTTGATACCAATCTTTCGTTTGAAAGCCACGTTTCTAGCATCTGTAAAACTGCTTTCTACCATCTTAAAAATATATCAAAATTACGGCACATGCTCTCAATGCAAAATGCTGAACAGTTAGTTCATGCGTTCATGACCTCAAGGCTAGATTATTGTAATGCTCTATTGGGTGGTTGCCCTGCTCGCTTAATAAATAAACTCCAGCTGGTCCAAAACGCAGCAGCTCGAGTACTTACTAGAACCAGGAAGTATGACCATATTAGCCCAGTTCTGTCAACATTGCACTGGCTACCTATTAAACATCGCATACATTTTAAAATCTTGCTTATTACTTACAAAGCACTAAATGGTTTAGCTCCCCAATACTTGAGCGAGCTCTTAACATATTATACTCCATCACGTCTACTGCGATCTCTAAATTCTGGCCAGTTGTTAATACCGAGAATATCCAAATCAACTGCAGGCGGTCGATCCTTTTCCTATTTAGCTCCTAAACTCTGGAACAGTCTTCCTAGCACTGTTCGGGAAGCAGACACACTCTGTCAGTTTAAATCTAGACTAAAAACACATCTCTTTACTGTGGCATACACATAAAACACTTTATCAATTAATTGATTGTTAGGCTGCATTAACTAGGTCAGCCGGAACCGGGAACACTTCCCATAACACCTGATGTACTCGTTACATCATCAGAAGAATGGCATCTACGCTAATGATATTCTCTCTGTTTTATCCCGAGGTTTACTGCAGTCAGCCAGATCTGGGCCGTATCCTAATCAGATGGTGGACCAGAGAAGACCAACACAGGACCCCGAAGTGTCTGCAGAGACCGTGTCAATTATCCTCCCCCTGCAACTGCCTCATCGACACGGCATCTAAATAAACCCGTCACCAGTGTGATGACTCCGATTGTTCGAATATTATCATTAAATAATACTTAAATCGATATGTCATCCGCAATAAACCCGTCTCCAGCGTGTTGCCTCCGATCATTCGAATATTGCACTTTAATAATTATTTAATCAACATCATCCTCAATAAACCCGTCTCCAGCGTGTTGCCTCCGGTCCTTTGAATATTCCGATCTATTATGACCTCTTACCTGTAAAGCAGCCAGAATAATAATAATAATACGTTGTTTGTAAATTGGCCAGAGGAGAACTGGCACCCCGACTGAGCCTGGTTTCTCCCAAGGTTTATTTTTCTCCATTAGGTCACCTAATGGGGTTTTGGTTTCCTTGCCACTGTTGCCTCTGGCTTGGCGTGCTCAGTTGGGGACACTATATTTTTCAACTAAACATCGAAATAAATCTAATTAATAAACTAATTTAACCATGTAAACTAAATTACTGATCTAATTATTGATCTAAAGCCCACACTGTCACCGTATGGAAATTGAAATGAACTGATGACATCAAATGGCTATACAGCTGAATAAAATTAGGCTGCATTATTTTGCTGTTTAACACTGTAAAGCTGCTTTGAAACAATCTACATTGTTAAAAGCGCTATATAAATAAAGTTGACTTGACTTGACTTGACTTATTTTGTTTACATTTTAAGTGTTTTATGATAAAAATGCAATACCCCATTGGTATATGGTATTTGGTACGGGGGCCCAGCAAGATGGTTTGTACCCAGGGCCCAAAATTTGGTGCTACGCCCCTGTTAGTAGCAATAAAAGTTTACATTTGTTTTATGTTTCTTAATTATTGCATTCAAATCTGATGGGCCGTTTCCACTTGTCTTTAGTGGGTTGTGCCTCAGGTGTGCATCAGGACTGTTTATGTCATTTATGTCTGTAATGTGAAGGATTTCAGAGGATGCTTGATTTTATACTTTATTGGGAATTGATTTGATTGTGAAAAATGTTTTTTTGTTTTTTACAAATGGTTGAAAAAATTGAGGGATTTGTTTTGCATTGTATGTACTTTTTTTAGCCCTTTGGAATAACATGCAAGGATGAACGATGAACAAGGATCTCATGTCAATCAACGTAAACCATACATCCTTTGAAAATCAATCTGGAAATTTCTGCTCCCAACATTTGCATCAGTTACGCACTGTAATAAAAAACGCAAATGCCAAGTCGATGCCAAGCTATTAACACGATATTAGCCGTTACTAATGAATGATACAATTGAGGCCCCTCATTTGGTGCAGTGACTCGTGTGAGCACAAATCAGTCTGACATTTGGCTGTACAGCAAAGCAGGGACAACAGAACAAGAGGTGCTGAACGCCACATCCATTATCCATTTTGAAATCATGTTCAGAAAACATGATCCGCATATGTTTAATAGAGTTTTATATGCATGAATGTAAATTGTTTGTTGATGATTGCCTCTCAAGTTGAGACCTCTTCTCCGCTGCATCGCTGTACAAAATGACCTTTAAATGATTTCTCCATGTAGTCATATTCAAGTGTATAATGGACTTTCTTATTCTAGGCCTTTATTGCACCAATTTCACCGACTAAAAGACTTTCCCTAGACCTCTCTCTCTCTCTTTCTCTCTCTGTCTCATTTTCATCTTTTACCATCGTAAATTTTGTTGGTTCTCTGATGCTTTTGTGGGTGCCTTTAAATCTATCAGCCAACACAGAGCCACGCATGAGAGCATTTAGCAGATCTCTCACGAGAAGGGAAACAGTTTCCACCCCTTAATTTACTGCCAGGAACGGCCGCCTGACGCAGTCACGGCTAAGTAGCTGACTGCGCTGCCGGATCAATTCTTCTGCAGCTGTCACATTCTCCGTCCTGATTTTATCAAGATTGGCCAATCTGTAGCTTTTGTAAAGTACAGGCTGTGAGCATTTGAAACCAATCTGTACGCCAGCTTCTGAGAGACGACATTTTCAAGAAAATTAGTCAAGATAAAAAGATACAGTAACCTATATCAAGAAAGCTTGATTTTTTTAAATCCTTACATTTTATATAATATGAAACTAGTAGATTCAATAATTTTCAGAAGATTTGAGTTGACGTATTCATGCAACAGTAGCCCCCAGTATGCCAGTGTATTGTTAGGACATTGCTAGTGCACTGAGACAAATCTAGTTTTATTAAATTAACTAGATTTACTCAAGTCAAAAATATTGTTTATCATCACTGAATCATCCTTAATAAATACATTAATTTATATCACCTATGGGTTGAATCGTTTACTAATAGCTCTTTAACCTGTTAACTGTCACCCCCCTTTTTGAAAATATACATGAAAATGCACTATCCAAACTTAAATGGTTGTAATTCAAGAATGCTTTGGAATATAGACATAAATTTGGTCCCATTTTAAAGAAGACAGTCAGCAGATTATGTCTCAAGTAAAATCAAAAAATTAATTGTGTTCCAAATTTGAAGTTGATATCACAAAAATTGAAGTTCCCATGAGATTTTGTTTTGGCGCTGTACCACAAATAGCCACCGGTGTCATTGAAATTCCATTGATTTTTTTTTGTATGCAATCTCCTGTAACAAATGTATATATTTTTGTCCAAATATCACAAAACAGTTGGCAAATATAGAACCGTGAGACTCAGACCTTTCCGACGATATGTGTTTTGTCAAGATTAGAAAAGGTTTTTATTATGACGTTTTGAAAATAAATGTTGTAATATGAAACATGACGACACCCACTAGGGGAGGAGCCGCTAGAAGAATTTAGGGTACCGTTTCCATGGTAACGCAAAATCCGATTTCAAAACGGTTTTCACAGGATGAATTTTGAGTTTGTAAGCTTTCAAATGATATATAGTTTGTCAACATTAGATCAGGATAAATATAGGATATAATTGTTTTAAACATGCAGTGGCAAATGGGCCCACCAGTGGGCCAGTGACAGTTAACATTGCAGGTTGCCACATTGTACAGGGTGGTAGCCAGATAGTTGCTTATTAAACCAGGTTAAAAGTGACACCGAATGCAATGGGACGCTTACATCATTTACAATGCAACTTTTTGTTTTGAAGAAAACTGGAAAAAAGGGCTTTCGCCAATAGACTGCCTTGTAGCTACCATTTTGACTACCATTTTTCATGGTAAGCGATCACACTACATGCGTATCGCGCCCAAGTCCAACTAAAAAAATGGGCCAGGGACGGTTTAGCGAACCTCGCCCGGGAACGGTATGGAGCGATCTTACTAGTCAAACAAACCAGACTTTGGGGGTCAAACATGCTCGGGCACGGTTCAGATTGTCTAGTGTGAGTACACCCTTAGTGTAACCGGACCTACTCGACCCGCTCTGAGCGGGATTCAAATAGGGGTCTCCGGCGTGGGTGGAGGGTGCGCTAACAAGGATGCTAAAGATCGCAAATGCTTGCACCGGTCCTCCTCGACCCACTCTAAGCGGGATTTGAACCGGGATCTCCAGTCTCCAGCGTAAATGGATAGACCTACAACCAATCAGAGCAATGGAGTAAGTGACGAATGTTGAGCAACGCATAGACAGAACTCAACAGCCCGCACGTTGGAAGAAGTAGAAGAAGTAGATGATTGTAAATGATCTTTTGCCGGTATTGGAGTACTTACCAACACGATCACCATTTCTGAGAGAAATAGTAAAGGTGAATGCATATACCAACAAGTTCTCCGTTGAGTAAACAAATTCAACCCAAGCGCTCTTTGGTGACGTGGATGATTACGTTACTGTTGATCATCTGTCCATCATCGCATAAAGCCCACCCTGACAAGCTGATTGGTCCAAACAGCTTTGGTTCGAGCCTAGTTGCTCCACAACGGATCAAGTCCAGACCGAACTTCCCTCAAATATTGTGGGTGGGGCTAAGTTTGGCTGGCATCCAGGCTATGCTAACTAGTCAACATGATGTGAAAAGTTCACAAAGACTGTACAAAGCTATCAACCCTTATTTCATTTATTTTGTTTATTCATGCTAACGGTATGAATACTTCAGACCATTGTGCTCATTAATTTTTCAAATGCCTCTTTTTGGTTTGTCTTTTGATGTTGCAGGCTGAGTTCTCAACATTTCAAGATGCTTATTGACTCCTTGAAGCCTTTACAGTTGCATATACTAGATACTGTATCATCCGAACTGCAGGTGGTCTGGTTTCTATTGCTGTTTTCTTTGTTTTTCTTTTTGTTTTTTGCTTGTTTATTTAAGATACAGCTAATGAGACAAGAACTGCTGGTGTAGACGCAGTAGGCCCCATTACTTCGGCTTTTCCCAAGAATCAGCAATACTTCCTCTGCCGCAACACATTTCCATCCATATTAAGAGGTCAGACTGCCAGCAGGCCGAAGCCTTGGACCTCATTAGCATCATTGGTGATAGCAAGTCTACTAGTGTACATATGGGCATTGCTGAGATTTGATTGACCTCCAAGTTGATGGAATCGAGGTTTGTATATGTCTAGGAATGGACTCGTCATTTGAGCCATTGCAAAGTCAATAGGAAAGTAAACATCAATCTGGCAGCTGTTGTGCCATGACACAATGAGGGAGAAAGGAATCAGCATTAGGGCAAATACATGTCCCATGTTTTAGGCCATTTCCAAGCACTTTCATATACTGTTTCACATTGACAACATCAGGCTTAAATAAAATATGAAAAGTGCCTGGCCGTGTATAGAGCACTTGAATGATTCACTTCACTATGCAAAACAAAACAAGGCTTCTTGCTGTGCTTCTCTAGAGTGGAGAAATTTAATGTCAGCATGTGAAAGGAGATTGATTTTATATGTACTATACTACTGACACAGAACGTGTGACTTGATGCTTAATTTGAGTTCTGATTCTTACGCTTCCTTCTGATGACCCCATGAAATAAGAGCTTTGTAGATCTGTTTGCTTTTGATGTCATCTACTATATATTATGTTGGCCCAGTAGTGCACAACACAACAAAATCAAGCTACAACACAACGAAAAAGCCACAACACAACGGAATCAAGCCACAACACAACAGAATCAAGCTACAACATAACAGAATCAAGCAACAACACAACAGAATCAAACTACAACTCAACAGAATCAAGCTACAACACAACAGAATCAAGCTACAACTCAACAGAATAAAACTATAACACAACAGTTATCATGGGCCTAGTACTCACTTGACTCACTAGGGCCCAGGTCATGATACCTAGTATCATTTATACTTAATTTAGCTAAGGTTGCAAAGCCGCCCCCTCGCTTCAAAAATGGCAGGACAATCACTGCCGCTACTAAAGATTGGTTTTTAAATAATCTTCCTAATCAGTATCATCTCCTCAGCATCCCAGATAGCATAGAAGAACTCGATGTTGCAACAGAAACGAATGACTCTCTTTTCCAGTACTTTAGACACAGTTGCTCCTCTGCGCTTGAGGAAAATTAAAGAAAATAGTCCAACGCCGTGGTACAACGAGCACACCCGGGCCCTTAAAACAGCAGCCAGAAAAATGGAGCGCAGCTGGAAGAAAACAAAACAAGAGGTCTTTCGAAATTTGTGGAAAGAGCACACGATCGCATACAGAAAGGCCATAAAAACTGCTAGATCTGCTTATTTCTCAACTCTCTTGGAAGAAAACAAACACAACCCAAGGTATTTATTCAATACAGTGGCTAAATTAACCAAAAATAAAGCTTCAACTTCTGATGATTGTAAACAGCACCGCTGGAATGACTTCATGAACTTCTTCACATGTAAGATTGATAATATTAGGATGAAAATTTTAACCATGCAGCCGTCTACTACAGTATCACATCAGACAGAGCAATGTAGTGTCACTGAGGAAAAATTACTCTCATTCACTGCTATAGGAGAAGAAGAATTGACAGGCGGTCCATCCTTTTCCTATTTAGCTCCTTACCTCTGGAACAGTCTTCCTAGCAGTGTTCAGGAAGCAGACACACTCTGTCAGTTTAAATCTAGACTAAAAACACATCTCTTTACTGTGGCATACACATAAAACACTTTTTCAATGAAATGATTGTTAGGCTGCATTAACTAGGTCAGCCGGAACCGGGAACACTTCCTATAACACCTGATGTACTCGTTACATCATCAGAAGAATGGCATCTATGCTAATGATAGTCTCTCTGTTTTATCCCGAGGTTTACTGCAGTCAGCCCGATCCGGGCTGTATCCAGATCAGATGGTGGATCTGCGCCCAGAGAAGACCAACGCAGGACCCTGAAGTGTGCAGAGACCGTGATTAGACTCCCCCTAAAACTGCCTCATCGACATTGCATCCTCAATAAACCCGTCTCCAGCGCGAAGACTCCGATTGTTCGAATATTACAATTTAATAATACTTAAATCGATTTGTCATCCACAATAAACCCGTCTCCAGCGCGAAGACTCCGATTGTTCGAATATTACAATTTAATAATACTTAAATCGATTTGTCATCCGCAATAAACCCGTCTCCAGCATGTTGCCTCCGATCATTCGAATATTGCACTTTAATAATTTTTTAATCAACATCATCCTCAATAAACCCGTCTCTAGCGTGTTGCCTCCGGTCCTTCGAATATTCCGATCTATTATGACCTCTGACCTGTAAAGATGCCAGAATAATGATAATAATAATAATAATAATAATAATAATAATAATAATAATAATAATAATACGCTGTTTGTTAATTGGCCAGAGGACAACTGGCACCCCGACTGAGCCTGGTTTCTCCCAAGGTTTATTTTTCTCCATTAGGTCACCTAATGGGGTTTTGGTTTCCTTGCCACTGTTGCCTCTGGCTTGGCTTGCTCAGTTGGGGACACTAAATTTTTCTAAATTTTTCAACTAAACATCGAAATAAATCTAATTATTAAACTAAATTAACCATATAAACTAAATTACTGATCTAATTACTGATCTAAAGCCCACACTGCCACTGTATGATAATTGAAATGAACTGATGACATCACCATTTTCTCCAGAATGGCTATACGGCTGAACAAAATTATGCTGCATTATTTTCCTGTTTAACACTGTAAAGCTGCTTTGAAACAATCTGCATTTTAACCCTTTAGGCGCCAGAGGTTTTTTCCTAAAACGTTCGATTTTGACATCTTAATTTGAAAAGGCGATATCTTAAAAGTGATAAAAGATAGAGACTTTCTGTAAATTAGAGAAATATTAAGGATGACCCAAAGTTTATGTAGGGATTACATTGTCCTATCTAATTACAATGTAACATTGTACATGGACATGTAGAGGACAATCTAATGTCCTATCATGCATATTATGACGTCATATGGTGGTGGTCACCTTGGATTATAGAATTTTCATGAAAAGTCACGTTTAAATGATAAATGCAGCACTTCTTTCCCCAAAAAATGTCTCTCACCTTCTGTATGTTATATTGCACAATACTCAATGCTCAGGTGAATAGTAAATAGTAAACAAACTGTAAATCGTTACTAATAAATGGTAGAAACAAACCGAATGCATGTAATGGTTGGCCTTTTGCTGTAGAGACTTTCCATTTACTACATACAGTAGGCACTGATTCCATGTATGGGGCACATGTATATTATTCATATGACACACAAACACAAGTAGACAAGACCTGTTTAGTTCAAAAGATCACTCGCCACGGCAAGGCAGAGATCATGAGTGAGATGACGAGACAAGACGAGAGACAGAGGCGCGCGCTCGCACGCCCGCCGAGTGTGTGCACAGTTCGGACTACTGTCATTGTGACTCCACACCCTGCCTCCACGTTGCCCACTAACTGTATTTGCAATACATGAGCCGCAGTTCAGCTGCGTGAGACAAACGCTGCCAGTGTGCGGCTCCCGCTCTCCATACGCACCACTGCCCGGCCAACGCAAAAACGCGTGCGGTGTGAAGCCGGCGCAACACGCCTGCTAACTTCGCAATAACACTCCGACCCCGCGAAACACCACTGTGTTCCCACCACTGACATTGGGCAAATTTCCATCTACATTGGGCAAAGGATTCACCATTTGTGCTTGGTGAAGGGCTATACTTTCACTTTCAGAATCACCGTCATCAGATATTCCCCTTCAGAATCAGGGTCCGCGAATAGAAGACCCAACACTTCATTGTGGGTAAGCTTTATTGATGCCATTAGAAAATAATAATCTAATGCAAATACTCGCTAACATTGACAATATTGCTCTGATAAGAGGGCTCACGCGTACACTAGCTCCGCGTTTGTTCGCACTGATTCAATGCGCTCTTGCTCGAAGATTTTGTATAGAAGCATGACGTTTTTTTGAGTCGGGATGAAGTATGACATGTCTGACATCTAGTGGAGGGGAGGTCAAACGAAATTTGACACCCTATTTGACAAAATCGGCCGTTTTATTCAGTGCCGCATCTTGTCGAGTAAACTCGACCGTGGCGCCTAGAGGGTTAAAAGCGCTTAATAAATAAAGTTGACTTGACTTGACTTGACTTGACTTGACAACAGAATCAAGCTACAACACAACAAAATCAAGCTACAACACAAAATAATCAAGCTACAACTCAACAGAATCAAGCCACAACACAACAGAATCAAGCCACAACACAACAGAATCAAGCCACAACACAACAGAATCACTACAACACAACAGAATAAGCCACAACTCAACAGAATCAAGCCACAACTCAACAGAATCAAGCTACAACTCAACAGAATCAAGCTACAACACAACAGAATCAAGCTACAACACAAAAGAATCAAGCTAAAACACAACAGAATCAAGCTACAACTCAACAGAATCAAGCTACAACTCAACAGAATCAAGCTATAACTCAATAGAATCAAGCTACAACTCAACAGAATCAAGCCACAACACAACAGAATCAAGCCACAACACAACAGAATCACTACAACACAACAGAATAAGCCACAACTCAACAGAATCAAGCTACAACTCAACAGAATCAAGCTACAACACAACAGAATCAAGCTACAACACAAAAGAATCAAGCTAAAACACAACAGAATCAAGCTACAACTCAACAGAATCAAGCTATAACTCAACAGAATCAAGCTACAACTCAACAGAATCAAGCCACAACACAACAGAATCAAGCTACAAAACAACAGAATCAAGCTACAACTCAACAGAATCAAGCTATAACTCAACAGAATCAAGCCACAACTCAACAGAATCAAGCTACAACTCAACAGAATCAAGCTACAACGGAACGAAAAAGCCACAACACAACGAAAAAGCCACAACTCAACAGAATCAAGCCACAGCACAACAGAATCAAGCTACAACACAACGAAAAAGCCACAACACAACGAAAAAGCCACAACACAAAAAAATCAACCCACAACACAACGGAATCAAGCCACAACTGAACAGAATCAAGCTACAACACGATGAAAAAGCCACAACACAAAGAAATCAACCTACAACACAACGGAATCAAGCCACAACACAACAGAATCAAGCTACAACACGACGAAAAAGCCACAACACAACGAAAAGGCCACAACACAAAGAAATCAACCTACAACACAACGGAATCAAGCTACAACTCAACAGAATCAAGCCACAACTCAACAGAATCAATCCACAACACAACGAAAAAGCCACAACACAAATAAATCAACCCACAACACAACAGAATCAAGCTACAACACAACAAAAAAGCCACAACACAAACGAAAAAGCCACAACACAAAGAAATCTACCCACAACACAACGGAATCAAGCCACAACACAACAGAATCAAGCTACAACACAACAAAAAAGCCACAACACAAGGAAAAAGCCTCAACACAAAGAAATCTACCCACAACACAATGGAATCAAGCCACAACACAACAAAATCAAGCTACAACACAACAAAAAAGCCACAACACAACGAAAAAGCCACAACACAACGAAAAAGCCACAACACAAAGAAATCAACCTACAACACAACGGAATCAAGCTACAACTCAACAGAATCAAGCCACAACTCAACAGAATCAAGCTACAACACAACGAAAAAGCCACAACACAAAGAAATCAACCCACAACACAACGGAATCAAGCCACAACACAACAGAATCAAGCTACAACACAACGAAAAAGCCACAACACAACGAAAAAGCCACAACACAAAGAAATCAACCCACAACACAACGAAAAAGCCACAACACAACGAAAAAGCCACAACACAAAGAAATCAACCTACAACACAACGGAATCAAGCTACAACTCAACAGAATCAAGCCACAACTCAACAGAATCAATCTACAACACAACGAAAAAGCCACAACACAAATAAATCAACCCCACAACACAACAGAATCAAGCTACAACACAACAAAAAAACCACAACACAAGGAAAAAGTCTCAACACAAAGAAATCTACCCATAACACAACAGAATCAAGCCACAACACAACAAAATCAAGCTACAACACAACGAAAAAGCCACAACACAACGAAAAAGCCACAACACAAAGAAATCAACCCACAACACAACTCAACAGAATCAAGCCACAACTCAACAGAATCAAGCTACAACACAACGAAAAAGCCACAACACAAAGAAATCAACCCACATCACAACGGAATCAAGCCACAACACAACAGAATCAAGCTACAACACAACGAAAAAGCCACAACACAACGAAAAAGCCACAACACAAAGAAATCAACCTACAACACAACGGAATCAAGCTACAACTCAACAGAATCAAGCCACAACTCAACAGAATCAATCCACAACACAACGAAAAAGCCACAACACAAATAAATCAACCCACAACACAACAGAATCAAGCTACAACACAACAAAAAAGCCACAACACAAACGAAAAAGCCACAACACAAAGAAATCTACCCACAACACAACGGAATCAAGCCACAACACAACAGAATCAAGCTACAACACAACAAAAAAGCCACAACACAAGGAAAAAGCCACAACACAACGAAAAAGCCACAACACAAAGAAATCAACCCACAACACAACTCAACAGAATCAAGCCACAACTCAACAGAATCAAGCTACAACACAACGAAAAAGCCACAACACAAAGAAATCAACCCACATCACAACGGAATCAAGCCACAACACAACGGAAATGCTCCCGGCCACTAGGATTGTGGTAAAGTTAGTTTTCCTTGCCATTGTTCTATAAATTCGCCAGTCTTACAAACACTACGATCAATTTTAAGTGTGCAATTGTATATCAGCATAATTCAAAATCACCTACATGCATTATAGCTACATATTTATACTCGAGAACGCTTTTACCCGCTACCACGGCGCAAGATGCCTAAGGGAACGTCTGCCAATTCCACCAAGTGGTTGAAACGTATAATTTCTATTAATTAAAATGCCTTTTTTATGTTCAAATTCCAATGTTGTGCAGTACATTACTGAGTCAGTTTTACCAATACAATCAAGCTGTGGAATTTTAACCTGTCTGTTTTTAAATGTTAAAATTAATTTTAATTCATTCAAATTATACGTTTCAACCACTTGGCCACAGCAATTGGCAGACGTTCCCTTAGGCGTCATGCGCCGTTGTAGAATTCTCGAGATGCAGCTATAATGCCTGTAGGTGATTTTGAATACATTTTTCCTGTCAATAAACAATGGTTAGACTACATACTGTTAAAAATAATTGTGGTATTGATATTTTTGTAAGACTGCTGACTCTATAGAACAGTGGCAACTTTACCGCTCTCTGAGAGCCTCCTAGTGGTCGGGAGCATTTCCGTTGTGTTGTGGATTTTTTGTTGTGTTGTGGCTTGTTTACTTTTTATATTGCGTTGCGTTGTCCACTACTGGGCCACCGTAATATATCCTAGTGTGGTTAAATTTAAAATGTATATTTGAGGAGTCATCTTGCATGAGGAGGCGTATACACACATTTGCTCTTCTGAATATGAATGTCCCTCCTCCTAATACTACCTGCTGGCAAATAGCAGCAGCAAGTAGCAAATCATGGTTCATGGCTATGTTGTAAACATCATAGCTTGGAAAGAAAAGTGTGCTCATCAAGAGATTTTGTGGGGCTTTGCATCTTTCATAATTCAGTGTTTGGGAGAGATAAAACTCTGACTAGACTTGTGTCTTTTTAACTGAATCTTGACTGTTATGTTGGTGACAATACAATATTCAAGCTATTTGTTGTTACATGCAACCAGTGCAACTATAAACCTATTCACAGATGGAACTGAATGTTACTTTATTATTATCATTTGTTTCCGCCTGGCAAAATCACTATGGAATATGTCTGGAGCAATATTTGAGATAGGCAGCTGTCATTAGAGCTCACACTCTGTTCTCCAACTGCAAGGAACATGTAAAAGCTACTGCATAATCTAACAAACATGGTGATGGAAAACAAGTGGTGTATAAATCAACTGCTGAGAAAAAGGAAATGTTATTTTTTATTTTTATACTTACATTTTTTTCATGCTATTGTGACAAGCAGGGCGAGAACCGTGAGAGAACAGCGCAAGGCCGGCTCGGAAGCATAAAAGGAGGAGCGACGACAGTGAAGGATGAGAGAGGACCAGGCCCATTTATTTGTTTGTTTGTTTGTTTGTTTGTTTGTTTATTTATTTATTTTATTATATTTATTTATTTTATTACTTTTATTTATTTTGATTTAGTTATATTTTTATTTAATTTCACATTTGTTTTTATTTATTTTATCTTATTTCCCAATTGTGTTATTTTATTATATTTGGTATTTTATTTTATTGTATTGTATTATTATTATATTTTGTATTTTATTTTAGTCATGTTTTTGTTTTGTTTTTTACATTTGTTTTTTATTTAATTTTACATTTAATTTATTTATTTATTTATTTATTTATTTATTTATTTATTTATTTATTTATTTATTTATTTATTTATGTTTTGTTTGTTTGTTTGTTTGTATTTTATCTTATTTCCCAATTGTTATGTTATTATATTTTGTATTTTATTTTATTTATGTTTTTACATTTATTTTTACATTCATTAATTAATAAAAAATAAATAAATAAAAAATTGTATTTCCCAATTGTGTTATTATATATATTTTTTGTTTTATTTTATTTGTTTTTATCAGTTTTTTTTTTACATATTTTTATTTAATTTCACGTTATTTATTTATTTATCTATTTATTTATTTATTTATTTATGTATTTATTTATTTATTTATTTATTTATTTATTTATTTATTTTATTTCCCAATTGTATTATATATATTTTTTGTTTTATTTTATTGTATTTGTTTTTATCCGTTTTTTTTTTTTTTTACATGTTTTTTATTTAATTTCACATGTTATTTTTTTTTTATTTTGCTGATGTTTTTATTTTATTTATTTTATAAATGTTTATATTTATTTTTTATTATTTTTATTTTTGCAAGGAACATATCATTCTTTGTAAATGTATAACAATTCCATTCGAGAGATTATGTGGTCATCAGTCATGGCAACCTTTTCCTGCGGTTCTAGATTGATACGTCACATGACATCTTGAGTGAAGCGCTTCAAATTATTTCCTGAAGAAGTGATTCTTGAGCAAATAATAGCTCAAAGATTTCAAATTCTTCTGGTGCATCCTGCATTTAGATGAATTGAAATGTAGCTTTTTTTAGTTAGCCATCACCATATAACTGCATTACAGCTAGTGAATTTGTATGGCTTACATTTAGGTTAAGTGCACAATGCCCCAAAATATCATTAAAGACTTCTTGACCTCTGGATCGGCCTACGTTTGTTTCCGGTGGCTGATGCCCATAAGGCAAGTCATCTTTTAAGTGTTATGTCAACCCAGTACTGCGTATATTCTTACTCCCCTGACAGCACGTTTTATTGCATTGTCTGCGGCCTGAGGCTACATAGCAGTAAAAGCTGGATATCTTCTTTAGTGACCATTCCAACGTAGCAACTGTGCAAACTAAGCAGTATTGACTTGTGCACTTGCCCTACAGCATCAAACCAAGATGGATGAATCAAGGAGGAGCTCCTTGGCCTTGAAGTAAGCCGTAATGTAATTCCAGTTCTTGTGTGATCCGTCGTGACCTCGTGTGCGCTACAATCAGCTCGTCTCAGCGAGAATTTGTGCCAGTGCTGGAGAAAAAACCCCCACAAGAACAAAACACTGGGGCAAAAAAAATGTGACCTCATCTTCCAGCTCATATCAAGCCCAGCGTTCACCAAAGATAAATAACTTACAAGAAAAACATTTGTAACTCAGAGGGAAATTTTTTTAGAATTATTTATTTGTTCTTATTATTGGAATTTCATTAGATTTTTATATAAATGGATAAACGTTTAACATTGCTCAGCTTGAATAACAGATCATCTATAGCTTTCCAGAAATGTGGCCTATCATAATTTAGATTATATGGCTCTGAAGAATATATGATTCATTGATTGATGCCTTTTATTTAGTTCTCTACAAATAAATAAATAAATAAATAAAATGTGTATTGGGCAATATTTGGCAAATGCTTTATTTGTTATTATTTAAACTGAATTTGTTTAATATTAATTGGTAAACATTCAACGTTACTCAGTTTGAAGAACAGATCGGATGTCTAGAAATGTGCCTAATCATAATTTAGATGAGTATATGCCTTTGAATGAAGAATATTATATTTTATTTATTTATTTATTTGCTGCAAGCTAAAATAAAAAGCTAAAACAAGTTCCCCAGACTAAAATAATATTTGTGAGCAATGTTTGTCACTTTTACAGTTAAAATAGCTCTAAATAAACCATTGCTCTTAAATGAGAGATTGTTTTATCTCTATCCTGTTACACTATGTAACATTTTTTCAGTAAAATATCCAAAAACAACTAGGCCAGTGTTATATATTTTGTTCAGTGGAGTACTTACAATATCCCAAATGTTTCCAGCTATTTGAGAAAATTGCTATTTTAACCAAGGAACCGGGACGTGAGGGAGACGCCTGTCAATTGCGTCATATGTGCGTTACCCTCGGTTTCCGGTTTTATTTTGCAGAAACGCTTTACTCTTACCGCCGAGAGAACGCACAGAGTAACGTCATAACCTCATTTTCAACACACTCAGATGTATCTAATATGATAAACAGAGCTGCGTTACCTCATACTCATGACCGGAAAAGTGGAAATAGCACCGGCGACTGTGGCATAATAAAAGTCCCGCCGCTCATGAGGCATGTGTTGCGTTCATCTTATTAACAACCGCTCCAGCGGCCTTGCTCAGCTCCACAACACTCAAGCCTGCTCTGCTTCATACTATAGTAACGTTACAGTTTTTTAATTGCTATGACATTTTTTTCAATACTTTTAACAAATTTCCTAAACTCTTAACGCACCTACATTACGCTATTTCCATGCATGTATTTTGTTTCTTTTGCTGCAGAAATTCATTGTAAACTAAACTCTAAACTTATTTTCTAAATATAATAATTCACCAACACACTATGTCTACCAAAACCCTAACACGTTCTCTTCCAACAGGAACATTTAGTCAACCATAGCACAATGTTATAAAAACACTAACACGGGATGGAATTACAGAAACGTTATTCTTTGTGTCTGGTCTGCCCTTATACAATAGAGAGTATATTTTATTGATCATAGATTGTGTGTCGTTTTTGTTTAGTTGGGTTTAGTAAATACATGCATTTTTTGTTTCTTTTGCTGCAGAAATTCAATGCAAAAAATGATTGACCCATCTCAGAGTAGCTTTATAGAATGCCCTTCAGTTTCATTTCATTATCAGCAATCACCATGTTGACAATAACAAGTTCCTGTTCTTCGTTTAGGAGCTTTCCTCTGCCCCCTGAGGGAGGTAGACGTTGAATCCTTAGATAGACAAAATACAGTTAGGGACCAGAGGTATGCAGTCACTGTAATACATGGTCAAATTATTTACACTTTGCAGTAGGAGAAGCCCTTATACAATATCCTACCTGTTTCTTGAAAAATCTGGATAATGGATGCCACTGTATCCCGTCTGAGATTTGGCTGTACTCGTTCACCAGTCCCTCTGTATGATAGCCTGTGGTTTATGACATGGTCTATGATAGTAGCTCTTATTTCATCAGTTACCCTAATTCTGTCCCTTCTTTGAGTGCCACCATGCATTCTAACTCCTCGATCTCTACCTTGCCCTTGTCCAGGCATTCCTCTCCCTTGCCCTTGTCCCACTCCTCTCCCTTGTCCTGGTACTCACCTTCCTCTCCCTCACGCTGGCCTTTTTCTGAGTTTCTTTGTGTTGCTCTATATTGTTCCTTTTCCACACAAGATCAGCCCAAAGATGCCCTCTTTTACTGTATACCATATGATCATGTGATTGAAAGAACATCAACACCTGAACAATCCCTAGATGAGAATCAGCTGTGATTTATATATTTGCACATATTCAATCAGCTGTTTATCAGTACCAATGGAATAAATACAGGGGATATATTTGTGTTTCAATTCTCAATATAAACAGATGTTTACCTTGACTTTAGCCTATAAGGTTCTGACATGCAGTGTTAAAGCATTGGTAAATTTGGAATTAAAAATCCATTGTTTTGGTCTTGGTTGAGCTTGTGTGTAAAAGAAGTTCAAGCATTTTAAATGTGTGTTAACTCTATGTATTACAGTCCCTCCAGAAAAACGCGATTATGTGATCGCATGATTTAACGAATAATCAGCCAAAGTCCGCATATTTATGCGGGTGGCACATTTTCGCCGCATAAATTGCCTATTTCCGCGTGCAAAATATGCGGGGCTAGCATGATTTCATAATACCCGCATTTTCGTTGCAAAAAAAGTAATATATATATATTAGCAGAAAGTTGAAAAATGTTTGTTTACTTCACACAAGAGCCGCCATTTCCGCCTATTGCCATGGGAACGCTTTGAAGTGATGTAATTACCCAACGTGAACGTCATCGAAAAGCTGAAAACCTCCGTGGTGAAACCATAGATATCGGTGAAACCATGATGAAGCACGCAAATTCCCATTTGCCAACAAAAATAACAGCAAAAGACCGCGCAAAGCAGTTTCCCGGTGTGATGACCGATTTCAAAACACAGCATCATGAAGCTTTGAAGCGTTATGAATCAGTGAGTCGATTCAGCGGTTTGGATCGCCAAAGTCACTTCACGAGTTCACACTTACATATAATTCATAGAGTAAATTTAATGCGTATTTGGCGTGCTGTCCGGGGGGAGGGCTTCGAGCTCGGTCTTTGGCCCGAACCCAGAGTACCCCCCGTATGTAAGTGGTTAGAACTAAAAGAGCAGAAACGTGGAGAAGGGGTGGTGGAGGGATGCTGATGAACTGTCAACAAAATGGAGGTGAGACGGCTGCGTATATATACACCTCTTTGTTGATTAGCTGAGTACTCTCCACCTGTGTCAATTATCTGAACATGCTCCTCCACCTGTGTCAATTATCTGAACGTGCTCCTCCCGAACTTTGTTTAATAAAACATCATTTCACGAGTTCACACTTACATATAATTCATAGAGTAAATTTAATGCGTATTTGGCGTGCTGTCCGGGGGGAGGGCTTCGAGCTCGGTCTTTGGCCCGAACCCAGAGTACCCCCCAAAAGTTTAAGAGCATTGGACAGCCGCCTGCTAAATACCCCCCAAGAAGTGCCAAGCTTGGCGGGCTGGCATCTGAGATGGAGATGGAGTCTGGCTGATAAGCTGGGAGGGCAGGCCCTGTTAGTTTACGAACTGGAGCTGCCTGTCGGGAGGGTTTGCACGTTTTTTTTTTTTTTTTTTTTTTTTGGAGGCAGTGTGCGACCTTGTTCATAGGAGACCACCTGAAAGAGAAAAGCGTGAAAGAGAAATGTTAAACATTGATTAAGAGATTTTGTGGGGCTTACCCCTTCTTTGCTGCGTGGGAATCTCCTTGTCATGATGAACCTAAAGAACTGTGGAAAATTACCATCCACTATCTTACTGCGTGGTTAACTATCCCCGATTCACTGTGTGGAAACTTTCCATTAACAAACTGCGAGGAAACTTTCCGGTGACTTACTGTGAGGAAACTTTCCGTGGGGAAACTTTCCGCTGATTTGCTGTGTGGAAAATTATAGTTGACTTACTGCATGGAAATTTCTGCTGTTTTATGGTGGGGAAACTTTCCACTGGCTCACTGCGGGGAAACTTTCCACTGGCTCACTGCGGGGAAACTTTCCGCTGGCCCACTGCGGGGAAACTTTCCGCTGGCCCACTGCGGGGAAACTTTCCGCTGGCCCACTGCGGGGAAACTTGCCGCTGGCCCACTGCGGGGAAACTTTCCGCTGGCCCACTGCGGGGAAACTTTCCGCTGGCCCACTGCGGGGAAACTTTCCGCTGGCCCACTGCGGGGAAACTTTCCGCTGGCCCACTGCGGGGAAACTTGCCGCTGGCCCACTGCGGGGAAACTTGCCGCTTCTCCTGGAGAGGATAAAAATAGAAAGCGTGAGTGTCAAAACTTTTTTTTTTCAGTCAATGAGGGTTTGGTGGGCTTTTTTTGATATGGAACCGGTTGGTCCTGATGTAGCTCTGAAAAGCATCTGAGGACCATCTCCCAAGAGTTTGGATCTGCTGATGGGAGAGGCCTTTTTGAGCTGCTGAGGTTGCGGCCCCGATGCGGAAGGAGTGGCTTGAGAAGTTCTCAGCTGAAACGCCTGACTGTTGGAGAACAGATTTGAGATGTTTCTGGAACCAAAAGCGTGTCACTGGTTTGTTGGATTCGTCCATGAACAGGGGTTCCAGGGGAGATTTGGTTTGAGAACTTCTCCATTGGAGATATGCCCGAACTGATTGGTATGGTTGAATAGGTGATACGAGTTTAAAAATGTAGATGAAGTGACCTTTTTTGATTTTGTCAGTCTTGCTTTGTTTAATCAGATAAGAAACTGTTTCATCGTCTATTACTGCCAGGTCTGAGATGGTGGGGTGGATTTTTGGATTAAATTTTGATGTGATGGCGAGTTCGGAGCATCTAAGAAAACCAAAAAAAGGCTAGAATGAACATGGCGTCGAGGGTTCGGGCGGTGTTGGGAGGCTGGTACTTTGTACGGAGGGTATGAATGCACTTTGTGAGGATGTCTAACGTTATTGGTTGTCTAGTGTCGGGACGGGTGGGCTGGGATCTTTGAATCCCTTTGATCAGGAGAGAAGTTTGTGAATTGTTTATCTCAGGGGAGGGAGTGCCGTACATCAGTTTGTGAAAAAACTGGATGCCACTCAAGTACCCTTTGATGGACCCAACTTGGAGGCCCTTAACGATATTGAGGTAGGAAACAAATGAGGTTATCGAAAGGAGAGAAAAATCGGGAAATGGCATGTTGTAAGAGATGTGGAACGCTCTAAAGTTTCTCCAGGCAGTTACGTAGGATTGTAGGGTCCTGGGAGAAACTGCTTGGAGGATGGTGTCGAGCGATGCGTCAAGGAGGGGTTTCAATGGGTGGTTTACGGGAATATCAGTTCCGAATAGCGAGGTACTGGCGTTGGGAATTGATCCGCCTCTGGAGACAGCGTCCTGAATTTCTGAAACAAAAAACGAGACAGGGAGTCAGCGATTTGGTTTCCCGATCCAGGGACGTGTTTAGCTCTCATGATAAATTGGTCACAAGCTGAAATCCAAGTTAGGCGCCTTAGAAGTGGCATCATAGCCGGTGCATGGGATCGACCTTTATTAATGCAATGTACTGTTGCTTCGTTGTCGCAGTGCACTAAAATGCTGCTAGTGGCCCATTCTTTCCCCCATAAAAATGCCGCTACTACGAGGGGGTAAAGCTCAAATAGCGCTGAGGACTGAGTTGTGTCCTGGAGCTGCGGTGGCCATGGAGAAGCGAACCAACGACCCTGGTAAAATCCCCCAAAACCAATTGAGGGAGCCGCGTCTGTGAACAGTTGGATATCGATAGGGGACGAAACAAGATTGCTATAGAAAAAGGATAGCCCGTTCCATTGGTTTAAGAACGTTAGCCATAATCCAATTTCGTTGCGACATGCTTGAGTTATCGAAATTAGGTCCTCTAGCGAGTGGACGGAGGACGCGAGCGAGAGGAGATGCGATATGAAGGGGCGGCCCTGCGGAATGATGCGCATTGCGAAGTTTAAATGGCCGAGCAGGGATAGAAGTTCACGTTTTGAGCAATTGGATCTCTCGAGGAGAGTAGATGAGACTACAATTATCCGGTCGATCTTCTCTTTGGGCAGGGATGCCTGGAATTTGTCTGAATCCAAATTAATGCCTAGGAACTCTAGGGATGTGGCAGGCCCCATGGATTTCTCCTGAGCGATTGGGATTCCGAGTTCAGCGAAAACTTTTTGAACTGAGAGAAAATGTGCGGCTGGGATAGCGTCCGGCGGTGAAATTATTAAAAAATCGTCTAGCAAGTGAATGAGGTGAGGGATGGCATAATTGTTCGACAAAATCCAGCAAACAGCTTCTGATAGCATGTCGAATATTTTGGGGCTGCTTTTGCACCTGAAGGTTAATCGCACTGCAAAGTAATATTTTCCACGCCAACGAACTCCGAAAAGGTGCCATGAATCCGGATGGATAGGCATTATTTTGAAAGCAGATGTGATGTCGATTTTGGCGAGCCATGCGCCCCGACCTGCAATTTTGATCATGTCGATTGCCTGATCTATGTCATGGTATTTAAGCGAAAATTCATCGAGAGGGATCAAGCTGTTTATGCTTGGGAGTGGGGAATTATGCGGGGCTGACAGATCGATTATTAGCCGTTTTTTGCCGGAGAATTTTCTTGTAGCTACTCCAATGGGGCTTACACGGAACACGTTAAACGGGGATTCGTCAAACGGGCCGATCATGAAGCCTGACTCAACTTCTTTTTTGATCAGGTTATCTACGACTTCGGGTTCTATGAGGGCAGACTGGAGATTGTTACAGATGGTGTTTTGTGAGAGTGGGCATTCTACGCCGGGTTTAAAACCGTTTTTGAGGCCGGATAGTAGATAATTAGTAAATCTGGTGTCCGGATGGCGCTTTAGTTCAAAGTCTAGGCGTGAAATATTTACAGGAGTCGATAAATAATTTTTCGATTTTTTATTAACAGCTTTGTACACGGGACACACAATACGGGCATGAGCGCCACCACAAAATGTACATATATGCATGAACCGGCAGTGCTGTCTGATACATTTACCGGAATTAAAATGTCTGCAAGGCTGCTTGCTCTCTTCAAAAGAGGAGACTCTCCTTTCGACTTCCGGGTTTGCGCTAACTGATGCTGCGCGTGGCACGTAGCTGGTGGATCGAGCCGTGCTTGTTTCTGGGTAGGAAATGGAAGACGGATTAACCTGCGGGCATGACTGAGTTGAGTGTGCCACTGACCTGCAGACCGCGCAGGAAATGTTTTTACAGCCTAAAAACACCCTGCTGTGGAGATCAGTGTCGATTGCGCCCCAGTATGTGCATTGGTTCCACTGCGCGACTCGCTAGGCACATTTGGCGGAGAAAAGCTTGTGGTAAGTGTAGAAATGCCCTCCCCCATAGGACAGCGCGAGCTCGGCTATGATTGCCAGATAATCATTTAATTCGCGCCGCCTGTGGGGGAAAGCAGAACAGATAACTTCTGTAAAATGTGAAAAAGCAATAGAAAACTCGGAAAATGAAAGAATGCGGGATGAATGGGTGTTTGTGTTTTTAAGAGTGACGGAGAAATTCCCACAGTCTACTCGGCGGTCCGGTTCGGCTTCGGGGAGCAGAGAAAGAAGAGAAGAGAGGTCTACATCCGCACCTGACAGGATCTGGGCACGGATGTTTTGGGCTACTGGTGGTGGATCCATGGCGACGGCGTTGGATGGCACGGGCATCTGTGCTGCAGAGAATAGAGAGTGTTGGGATTTAGTTAGCGTGAAAGAACTGGGGAGATTACAAGCCTGGGCTGCGGATGTCGGCGGCGGCCTCGCGCTTGGAGCGCCCTCTGGTGCTTGAAAAAGAAAGTTAGTTGGGGGATAGGAAGGGAATGGAGGGTGATGGTATGAGGTGTGCGCTTGAACTGCAAGCGGAGGCGTGCCCACACTTGTTTGCCCCACTGGAGCTGTGGGCCACTGAACCTGGGCGGGGTTACCTGTGGGATAGAACTGTTGGAATGTTTGAGCCTGTGCGGCTAGCGGATGCATCACCGCGCTAGCGTTCGCAACAGGAGCTGGAGGCCACTGGAAAGAAGAGGGGTTATTGAGAACAGGAGCATGGAACTGAAATCCTGTGGGGTGGCCGCTGGGCCCGGCTGCATACGGCGCTGTGGCGGCAGCAGAAGCCGCGGTGAAAGGTTGAGCCGTGTCGGGAGGTTGGAGAGGGCCTGCCTCGGCTGCATCCGGGTCGCGGCCCAGGCTCGCTGATGGCCTGTTGCGGCGGCTCGAATGGCGAGGCCCGCCGGATCTTGTACGGGAAGACGACGGTGGTGCCTGGATTGGCGAGCTTAGGGCTCTGCTCTGCCTGTGAGCCGCCTTCGGGGCTGGTGAGAGCTTAGGAGAGAGGTTAGTCGTTTGAATAGACACATACAGATTATACAGCTCTGCTTTGTTCATTTTTCTAGATGCCTGTATGTCTGCGTTACCCAACGCTTGCCTCAAACCCGCTACGGTCCACTTCCCGATAGGTGGGACCGTCGGGGCGGCAGAGCGGTAAGAGGAGGCCGGGGAGATAGATGGAAGTCTTGCGGGTGGTGGTGAAGACTGGCCCCGGCGTCTTGGCGAGCGCGAGCCCGGGCCCGTTCTAGCGGGCGTGCGGCCGCGTGAGGAAGCCTGGGTCTCTGCTGTGATGTCGGGCATCAGATGGGTGGCACTGAGGTCGGCAGATCGCGATGGCGGATCCCTAGGGATGTCTGCTTCATCGCTAGATGAGGAGCTTAGTCGTTGAGACATGACGAGCCAAATGCTGATGAACTGTCAACAAAATGGAGGTGAGACGGCTGCGTATATATACACCTCTTTGTTGATTAGCTGAGTACTCTCCACCTGTGTCAATTATCTGAACATGCTCCTCCACCTGTGTCAATTATCTGAACGTGCTCCTCCCGAACTTTGTTTAATAAAACATCATGTATTTCAGCAGTTTGACACGCGATCCGAATCATGAATCGACTCGCTGATTCATAGCATCATGATGCTGTGTTTTGAAATCGTCATCACTATATAAGTCGTTATTTCATTTTTTTTTTGCGCACAATATTCTCGTCGCTTCATAAAGTTATTGTAGAACCACTGTAGTGAGATGGATTTTGTAACGACGTCTTGAGTACCTTTTATGGGTCTTGAGAGTGTACATTGAGCCAATGGAGGCCTTTCTGAGCCATCGGAATTCAACTAAAATACCTTCATTTGTGTCTGAAGATGAACGGCGGTCTTACGGGTGTCCAACGACATGAGGGGACGTCATTAATGACAGAATTTAAATTTTTGGGTGAACTAACCCTTTAAGAGATTGCACTTTATGCATTGGAAGCACTCAAATGTCTGTTTTGTAAAGCTACCTCTGTAAAACAGGAAGTTATTTATTCATTTTTCAAGTTGTAGCATATTCCTTTTGTAAAGCTACTTGTTTGACTCAATGTTTTGTCATTTTGAGCCTTGTGTTTATTAAGGTCTTCAATAAAACAAGATGGGAACTTAAATATTCCCAGCACTTTCTGTGATGTAGTGCTTTTTTTCTCTTTTTCATCAAACCGCAGTTGGCATAAAATTGCATAAATATCCCGCATTTTTCATTGCATTTTTTAAGAAAACATGCCGCATAATCAAGGATTCTTGCCCGCAACAATCACAAAAAAAGCAGCATTTTTCTGGAAGGACTGGTATTAGGTGTAAAAGCAACAATCAAATGTGTTAGTTATTCTCTGACTTGCTTTACAATAGACTGAACAAAATTTCAGTCTGTGACCTGAAAATCACCTGTTAAATTCTTCATTTTCAGTAGACCGCTTTTTCACGGAAGCTCACACTTCCCTAGTGAACCATCGGAATTTAGTATTTTAATCGCTAATATGAACTCTGCTTAACTTGATCCTGGAACATCTTCCAGTCGGATGAGGGGGATGATTTAAACATGCGCTGAGTGAGGTCCGTTTGACTCCCCCGGTGCGTCTTGATCCCGTCAGGGTGAGAGCAATCCCAGGCATTAGCTGTAAATCCAGGACTGTAGGAAACACAGGAATGATAATGATAATCCCAGCAGACTCTTTTTAGAGAATCGAGCATAATTCAGAAGAAAGGAAGGTCAGAGTATTGACGTATTAGTGACACAGGAGCACCTTTGGTTTGAATTATTATTTCATCCCACTGAGAAAACTCAACTCAACCTCTCACTTATTAAACAATCAGTATTCGACTCGCTTCACTATAAGAACGGCACTCCGAGGCTTTAGACGAGTGTCTGAATATGTTAGCAATGCCGGCACGTTCACTTCTATATATTTTCCATTCATTTTGAGCATATCGTTGTTTTAATGATTTACTGGTAATACTTTACAGTAAGGTCTCATGGTTACTGTTTGTTAATGTATTAACTAACAATGAGCACATGTGTTACAGTATTAATCTTTGTTTACATTAGTTAATTCAAATATAACTGGTAGCCCATTAAATGATGCTACCAACTTTTTATTTCATAATGTATTATTAAAAGTTAAAATTAACATAAACTACACTCAGAAAATGCTGGGTTTACAATAACCCAAGTTGGGTTGAAAATGGACTAACCCAGCAATTGGGTTGTTTTAACCCAGCGGTTGGGTTAAATGTTTGCTTAAAACAACCCAATTGCTGGGTTAAAATAACCCAACCGCTGGGTAAAAACAAGCCAATTGCTGGGTTAGTTCATTTTCAACCCAACTTGGGTTATTTTTAACCCAGCATTTTTTAGAGTGTAAGATTAATGCATGTTTTAGAAGTGTTTTTCATTGTTAGTTAATGAAATCTTATGGTAGAGTGTTACTGTTTTATTTATCATATATGCTATGCTTTTCATATGTTTAGGTTCAGTACACTCTAAAAAATGCTGGGTTAAGAATAACCCAAGTTGGGTTGAAAATGGACTAACCCAGCAATTGGGTTGTTTTAACCCAGCAATTGGGTTGTTTTAACCCAGCGGTTGGGTTAAATGTTTGCTTAAAACAACCCAATTGCTGGGTTTAAACAACTGGGTTAGTCCATCTTCAACCCAACTGGGGTTATTTTTAACCCAGCATTTTTTAGAGTGTAAGATATTTATTTAAAGCTGCAGTCTGTAACTTTTTTGCACTCTGGTGGTTAATAAACAGAACTGCAAGCGTCTTGCGGAAGAACATTGCAGCTGGAGCTACTTCTCTAACTCATGCTCCTTCTTTATTTTATTTTATTTTACATATGTTTTTATTTTTATTTTATCTTTTAAAAGATAAAATAAAAATAACTTCCCAGAATTGTTGTTTTTAATAAAATAAACACTAATAAATGTATTATAAATAGATATATGTATTTAAGTATTTATTTATACTGTGTGTGTGTGAGAGAGAGAGAGACAGAGAGGGAGAGTGTTGTGTGTGAGAGAGAGAGAGAGTGTGTGTGTGTGTGTGTGCGCGAGTGTGTGTGTGTGTACGTGTGTGTGCACGAGTGTGTATGTGTGTGTGTGTGAGAGAGGGAGAGAGAGAGAATGTGTGTGTTGTGTTTGTGTGAGAGAGATTGTGTGTGTGTGTGTGTGTGTGTGCGTGTGCACGAGTGAGTAAGCGAGTTAGTAAGCGTGTGTGCACGTGTGTGTGTGTGTGTGTGCACGAGTGTGTGTGTGTGTGTACGTGTGTGTGCACGAGTGTGTATGTGTGTGTGTGTGAGAGAGGGAGAGAGAGAGAGAATGTGTGTGTTGTGTTTGTGTGAGAGAGATTGTGTGTGTGTGTGCGTGTGCACGAGTGAGTAAGCGAGTAAGTAAGCGTGTGTGCACGTGTGTGTGTGTGTGTGTATGCGTGTATGTGTATGTATGTGTGTGAGAGAGGGAGAGAGAGAGAATGTGTGTGTTGTGTTTGTGTGAGAGAGATATAGTGTGTGTGTGTGAGTGTGTGTGTGTGTGTGTGTACGAGTCGGTAAGCATGTGTGTGTGTGTGTGTGTGTGTATGTATGTGTGTGAGAGAGGGAGAGAGAGAGAATGTGTGTGTTGTGTTTGTGTGAGAGAGATATAGTGTGTGTGTGTGAGTGTGTGTGTGTGTGTGTGTGTGTATGTATGTGTGTGAGAGAGGGAGAGAGAGAGAATGTGTGTGTTGTGTTTGTGTGAGAGAGATATAGTGTGTGTGTGTGAGTGTGTGTGTGTGTGTGTGTGTGTGTGTACGAGTCGGTAAGCGTGTGTGTGTGTGTGTGTGTGTGTGTGTGTGCGTGAGCGTGAGTGAATGAGTGTGCGTGTGTGTGTGTGTATGTATGTGTGTGAGAGGGAGAGAGAGAGAGAAAGAGAGAAAGAGAGAATGTGTGTGTTGTGTTTTTTTCAAATCAAATCAAATCACTTTATTTGTCACACAGCTATATACACCATATGCACAAGTGCAACAGTAGGTGAAATTCTTAGGTGCAGTTCCGAGCAACATAGTAGTCACGACATGACTCGACATGACATCACGAATGTTTATGTACAACATTTAAAGCAACAACAGATTACACATCTGATGCGCACACAATTACTCACAGCACAGTAAACTCTACAATAAACAATAAATAATTTACACAATGTGAGTGTAGTTCTCACAGCTTTAAACAATATACACATACTTACAATATACATATACTTTAAACAATATAAACTAAACATACACTAAACAATATACATTACGCTATAATAATAATAATAATATACAATGTATAGTATAAAATATTATTCACAGATTGAAAAATTGAAATCCAAAGTGCAATAGGTGCTATATGATAAATAAATGTGTATATAATGTGTGTGTATCTACAGTGGGTTGTGCGGAGTGATATTCTGTCCAGTGAGTGTTATGATACTGATGGATCAAGAGTTAAGTAGTCTGATTGCTTGTGGGAAGAAGCTGTTCTGGAGTCGGCTGGTGCGTGTTCTAATGCTGCGGTACCGTCTGCCTGATGGCAGCAGTGAGAGCAGCCCATGGTTCGGGTGGCTAGAGTCTCTGATGATCCTCTGAGCTCTCTTCACACACCGCCTGGCGTAAATGTCCTGGAGGGAGGGAAGCTCACCTCCGATGATGCAGCTGGCCGTGCGCACTACCCTTTGCAGGGCCTTGCGGCTGCGGGCGGTACTGTTGCCGTACCAGGTGGTGATGCAGCCGGTCAGCAGGCTCTCGATGGTGCTGCTGTAGAAGCGTGTGAGGATGTGGCGGTTCATTCCAAACCTCCTCAGCCGTCGCAGGAAGAAAAGGCGCTGATGAGCCTTCTTCACAACGGCCTCAGTGTGGACGGACCATGAGAGTTCCTCTGTGATGTGGACACCGAGGAACTTGAAGCTGCTGACTCTCTCCACCGGTGCTCCATCGATGGTGATGGGGCGGTGTTCTCTCTCATTCCTCCTGAAGTCGACCACCAGCTCCTTGGTCTTGCTGACGTTGAGGGAGAGGTTGTGCTCCTGACACCACCGTGTCAGAGTGTGCACCTCCTCTCTGTAGGCCGTTTCATCATTGTCGGTGATAAGACCTACCACCGTCGTATCGTCAGCAAACTTGATGATGGTGTTGGAGCTGTGGGTTGCCACACAGTCATGTGTGTACAGGGAGTACAGGAGTGGGCTGAGAACGCAGCCCTGAGGGGCTCCAGTGTTGAGAGTCAGTGATGAGGAGATGTTACTGCCCATTCTGACCACCTGGCGTCTGTTTGACAGGAAGTCCAGGATCCAGCTGCATAACAAGCTGTTTAAGCCTAGAGCCCGGAGTTTAATGTCAAGTATGGAGGGCACAATGGTGTTGAATGCTGAGCTGTAGTCCACAAACAGCATTCTCACATATGTGTTCCTCTTTTCCAGGTGGGAGAGAGCAGTGTGTATAGTGGATGAAATGGCATCATCAGTGGAGCGGTTTGTGCGGTATGCAAACTGCAGTGGGTCCAGTGAGGGGGGGAGAACAGAGCAGATATGGTTTCTGATTATTCTTTCAAAGCATTTACTGATGATGGGGGTCAGAGCAACAGGATGCCAGTCGTTTAAGCAGGTGGTTTTTGACTGCTTAGGTACAGGAACAATAGTGGACGTTTTGAAGCATGTGGGGACCACAGACAGGGAGAGGGACAGGTTAAAGATGTCCGTGAAAACTCCAGCCAGTTGGTGCGCGCACGCTCTGATCACACGGCCGGGAATGCCGTCTGGACCCGCAGCTTTACGGACGTTCACCCGCCGGAAGGATCGGGTTACATCCGCGACAGATACGGAGAGTGCACTAACCTCTGTATCTTCAGCCGCGAGCTCTCTCTCCGCGAGGGCGGTGTTAGTTCCCTCAAAGCGAGCATAGAAGGTGTTGAGCTCGTCCGGGAGAGAGGCAGCGGTGTTCACGGTGGAGTTTGTGTTCCCTTTATAGTCCGTGATGGTGTTAATTCCCCTCCACATGCTTCTGGAGTCGGTGGTGTTGAACTGTCCTTCAATCTTGTCCCTGTACTGGCGTTTTGCTGCTCTGAGGGTTTTCCGGAGGGCATAACTTGCTTGTTTATGCTCCTCCGCGTTGCCGGAGTTAAAGGTGAAGGTCCGCGCATTGAGTGCCGCGCGAACATCCCCATTTAGCCATGGCTTCTGGTTTGGGTACAGCCGTATTGTTTTGGTCGGAACAACGTCTTCTACGCACTTACTGATGAAACACGTTACGCTATCAGCGTAAACCTCGATGTCGTCATCAGAGGCCGACCGGAACAACTCCCAGTCCGCGTGATCAAAACAGTCTTGGAGCATAGAGTCTGATTGGTCCGACCAGCACTGGATGGTTCTGAGGGCGGGTGCTTCCTGTTTGAGTCTTTGCCTATAAGCGGGCAAAAGGAGGATGGAAGCGTGATCCGATTTGCCAAATGGTGGGCGCGGGAGGGACTTGTAACAATCCTTGAAGGGGGAGTAGCAGTGATCTAAGACGCGGTTCCCTCGCGTGTTGAAGCTAACATGTTGGTGGTATTTGGGTGCGATGCGCTTGAAGTTGGCTTTGTTAAAGTCCCCGGTCACAATAAACGCGGCCTCAGGATGCGCGGTTTCCTGCTCACTCACTGTCCTATACAGTTCCTTTAGTGCCCGGTCTGTGTCGGCTTGCGGGGGAATATACACAGCTGTGATGATGACCGCTGTGAATTCCCTCGGTAGCCAGAATGGTCGGCACAGAAGCATGAGAAATTCCAGATCAGGAGAACAGAAAGACTTGATAGAATGGTAAGTGTGAGTGATGTTTGTGTGAGAGAGATAGTGTGTGTGTGTGTGTGTGTGTGTGCCTGTGTGCACGAGAGTGTGTGTGTGTGTGTGTGTGTGTGTGTGCGTGTGTGCACAAGTGTATGTATGTGTGTGAGAGATGGAGAGAGAGAGTGTGTGTGTTGTGTTTGTGTGAGAGGGAAAGAGAGCGAAAGAGAAAGAGCGTGTGTGTGTGGAGAGTGAGTGAGTGAGTGAGTGAGTGTGTGTGTGTGTGTGTGTGTGTGTGTGTGTGTGTGTGTGTGTGTGTGTGTGTGTGTGTGTGTGTGTGTGTGTGTGTGTGTGTGTGTGTTTCTTTTGAACTCAAAAGAATCCTCAAAAATATGAAGCAGCACAACTTCTCAACATTGATGATAATATGTTTCTTGAGCAGCAAATCATTATATTAGAATGATTTCTGAAGGCTCATGTGACACTGAAGACTGGAGTAATGATGCTGAAAACACAGCTTTGATCACAGGAATAAAATTACATTTTAAATTATATTCAAACAAAAAAACAGCAGACATTTCACAACTGAACTGTTTTATAGTGTTTTTTGATTAAATAAATGCAGACTTGGTGAGCAAAAGAAACTGATCACCCCTTTAACAAATGTCTTCAGCAAACTTGTCATATACGCAATCATGCTTACATGTGCATATTGCTTTCTGGATATTACTGCACACAATATACATTAAGTAATTCATAGAGTACTGTAACTAAAAATATCTGCACATTGGAGAAAAGTGTCACACTGTGTGCCTGAAATAAGGAAACTGGCGTGGGGTTCAGGGTCGACCTTGAATGTTCAATTTGCAGGTAGCCTACTTCTGGGTTTTGCATAATTTAAACACATGATAATATGACAGGATTCTGTTCGGTGGTCTAAAGTGACTTTTCCTTTAAGAGACGACTTAGAGAGTTTCAAACAGAACTAATAAAATCAAGAGGAGTTGAGGAGAGAGAATCTGTAATCTCAGATTGGCGTATGGCGTATGATCACACTGTTCCCATTAACGTTTGGCAGTTGCATCAATCTTACCAGAGAATTGATAGTATTTCCATTCCATGTCATTTAGAAAATGGATGCTAAGGAAGGAAATGAACAAGATGCTTTACATTAAGCACTTTTTATGCTATTCCATTAATTAAATTCCATTTTAAGTCTTTTGACTCACTCAAATTTACAGTCAAATGTTTTATCTGCTATCCAACCCCCTTATTTTTCATTAAATGGATTCTAGCCACGGACATTTGGATGTACACAGCATTCCCAAAATCACATCGAGGGAACATTATGGGTTTTCCACTCCGCTTTGATTGATAGCGGAGGTCTGAGCTTCAGAGAGCACCATGGGGCATGTCAATATCGAGCGAACAGACCAATTCTTACCATTTCATGGGGACCTTTTCATTAGGCAAGCTGGTGTTCTGTGTTAAAAATCCACGCTGACTCATTTTCGAATAGATTTTTCATGGAAAAAAGGGTCCCCGTCGCTGTCCTCCCCGTGAGGCTCGCACCCTTTTACTGCTTTTAAAGTGATAATGTGTTTAATTTCAGCATTTCATTGATTTGACCCCTTACTGTTTGGTTGGCTTTGAAAATGCATGGTGTTTTTGGTCTGCATTTAGAAATATATATATTATACACCGATCAGGCATAACCTAATATTCTGTCGGTCCCCCTTTTGCTGCCTAAAACAGCCCAGACCAGTCGAGGCATGGACTCCACTAGACCCCTGAATGTGTGCTGTGGTATCTGGCACCAAGATGTTAGCAGCAGATCCTTTAAGTCCTGTAAGGTGCAAGCTGGGGCCTCCGATTGGGCTTGTTTGTTCAACACTCCCCACAGATGTTCGATTGGATCGAGATCTGGGGAATTTTGAGGCCCATTCAACACCTCAAACTCGTTGTTGTGCTCCTCAAACCTTTCCTGAACCATTTTTGCTTTGTGGTGGCGCATTATCTGCTGAAAGAGGCCACAGCCATCAGGGAATACCGTTTCCATGAAAGGGTGAACATGGTCTGCAACAATGCTTAGATAGGTAGTACGTGTCAAAGTAACATCCACATGGATGGCAGGACCCAAGGTTTCCCAGCAGAACATTTCCCAAAGCATCACACAGCCTCTGCCGCCACGCCTTCTTCCCATAGTGCATCCTGGTCCCTCATGTGTAAGCGATGCACGTGATGTAAAAGAAAACGTGAATCATCAGACCAGGCCACCTTCTTCCATTGCTCCGTGGTCCAGTTCTGATGCTCATGTGCCACTGTTGGCGCTTTCGGTGGTGGACAGGGGTCAGCTGTAACTGAGAAGTGTGATCCCCCTATAGTTGGAACACACCCTCCGGTCCCCCTTCTTAAAAAGAGGTTAATGTTACTTCTTAATGTTAATGTTAATGTTACTTTTTGTAACATTAATATCTCATTTCACCACTTTTTTGTTGAAGTTTATTTGTTTGTTGTATATTTGTACACATTTATTATTTACTTTTTGGCTGTATAGTCACAAACTTCAGATGGACTCGTGTTATATATCACTGTATTGAATACTGTATAAAGTACTGTTTTTTTGTCATTTACTCACCCTCACGTTGTTCAAAACCTGAATGAGTTTATTTCTTCTACTGCACTGTTAAAATAAAATAAAATAAAAAAGATATCAGTAAGTCATGGCACCTTATGTTTTTACATCACTATAACTCATCAAAATAACTTAAAGGGGTGGTAAAACACATTCTTTCGAAGGCTTGATTATGTTTGTGGGGTGCACTGTAACATGTGTTCATGCTTCGTTTTTAAAAAATTGCATTATTTTTCATATATTTTACCTTTATTCTACACTGCTCTGTCCCTCCTTGTAAAAACGGTCTGATGGTTTCCGGGTTGTATGAAGCCAGTCCCTCAAAAATACGCAATGGGCTCAGATTGGTTAGCTGGCCCAGTGTGTTGTGATTCGCTAACCGCCTAGTGCACGTTTGTCGGAAACGTCACGCCCCTTACCTTTACCGTAGACTGTGCTTTGGGTAGTATTAGAAACAATGGCGTCAATAAAACCGTACCAATTTGAGCCCGAATCAGACCCAGACAATTTTAGTGAAGATGATCGAGCAGAACCTGTTCAGTCCTCAAGAGTAAAGACTGCGGATCTATAGTGATCGCTACTGAATGACACTGTTACTTTTGTATTTTTAGAACGATTATAGCCAAATATCTGTCGCAAGAACGAACACTAAACATTGGCTTTACTAGAAGCCAAATCAAACACAGAACCATGTTTAGCATGTCTATAGATAAACATAAAAGCTCTAATCAAAGAATAATTTACACTAGTGCCAAGTTCGCTGTTGAGATTTGAAAAAGAGTTTGTAACGTTAGGTGTTTGTCGGATAACGTTAAGTATGAATGAGCATTTAACAAACTGATTTGCAGAGCCAAACAGTGTTGTCATCTGTGTACTTCCTTGCTACAACGTACAATTAACAATACGAACTATTACAGGAAAACACATCAACGAAAAATAAATCATACTTACAGGTTGTGGCCCATAAACAGCTTCTGTTTTTAAATCCATCTTTCAGGACAAGCCGTTGTAAGAATCCTACATTGAACTCGCAAAGATTGTGGAAGCTTTCCTCCGTGAAATGTGCAGCGGGAGCCGCGCGCACCCGTCCTGCATTCACACACTGGCAGTGTTTGTCTCACGCAGCTGAACCGCGGCTCGTGTATTGCAAATACAGACGAATATTGTCCATGATGTCACATTTTCCGGTCTTCTCCTCCGACCCCTGTCTGTCTCGTGCTTTGATTTATGATGGGCAGCATATATCTTCTGCAAATGTGACCGTGTTCCCCTCTGTCTCATACTCACATGCATATAACATGTAGTAAGTTAAACGCCCTGCAACGCACCCCCGTCCCTAGGAAGGCTGAACAAAGTGGACCTGCAATCCGGATGAAAATAACAGCGTTTCGTTGGCATTGCGGCCGACTAACTAGCCTACCACAACAACGCTTCCCTGCGGCGATACAAAATGGACTCGCCCCCCCTTATTTATTCTCGGAGGAGGGGTTTATGTAAATATTGGGGCTGGTGATGTCAGAGACCCTGGAGGAATGTCTGTAGTCCCTAGCGGCCGTTTGCTGTAGTCCTTAGAAATTGATTTCTTTAAAAGCAAATATCTCCCTTTGCTTTAAACTTTGAACGTTGTAACTTTGCAGATGTTGTTTATGCTAAAACAGCAACATTACACACTAGCTAAAGTTAGAAAAGTGAAATTGTGGTTTACCACCCCTTTAAGTAATTTAAACTTAAAAAAATATAGAAGATTCAACAATTTTTTTAAATATAATTTAAGTTGAAATAACTTATACAGCCAATTTACAAATTTAAGGCAGCGACAGAACTTCAGGTTTTTTTTTAAAAGTTGAAGTTGGAAATTATTTACAGTGTTAATTTAATATTATTTATACAATATTATACGTTTCTATGAATATGTTTAAATTCAATTTTATATTTTCAGTTTTCATTATAATTTTAAACTTTATGTGCTTTTGTCATTTGTATTAATTTTTGTCATAACTGATAAGATTCAGTTCACACCAGTGTTGATTCAGTATTATTTATATATTAGTATAGTTTTTATTCATATTTTCACATTTTTAGGTTGATTTTAAGATATGATTTAATCTGGATATGAACCACGTGTTAAGAATACTTTTCATTAGATTTATTTCTATTCATTTTTAAAGATTAAAAACTGTTACCATACCCAGCCTTCATGCAGCGTGTGTCTGTCTTGAACAGTCTGTACTTTACTTTTCTCTCTTTTTCACTGCCTTGGACCTCTTTGAAGTCATTATATTGCATTAGCCTTCACTGACAAAAGATAGATGTGCTTTTGACCCCATTCTAAGGCCAGACAGCATGATAGAAGAGCGTTTTCACAGAGCTTCTTTGAACATCAGAGTGTGAAGAGTAACAGGGTGGCTCGTCTCACAGAGGTCATCTGAGTCATGCGTCTGCTCCCATGTGGTTGGCTTTTTTCCTCATATAGATTATATATTCGTATACAAGTTTCCTGTTGACACCATTGAATTGTATAGTTCCAGGCTAGTTGTCACATTTGTTTTACTCTATATGTCTAACAATGGGAACCTGCTGATATTGACACTGACTTGATAATAATTTGTTTTTGGGAAATTTCAATACATGAAATGTTTAGCTGCTAACTTGTCAGAATGCTTTACCATAAGAGAGACTTTTCTGGGTTTATATTTGATCATATGCTCTGCTGCTCTTGACTGTCTAAATTAACAAATGAGTTCCGATGTTAATTTTCAGACATTTCTCAAGTTGGAATGATGTTTTACCACGTTTTGAATCTCACGAAAACATGTCAATGTAACATTTCAACGCTATCTCTGATTCGACTGATTCATATTAATTTGTACGAGGTGGCTAATTCGTATACTTTTGTATGACCTCACTCGTATGAATTTGTACGATTTGTCTGGTTTAAGGGCAGGCTAGAGGTAGGTCATTTGTACGAAATCATACATATTGACCAAATTGATTTACAATTTAGCAAAAAGCATGAGAATTCATATAAGTGAGGTCATAAAAAAATGTATGAATTAGCCACCTTGTAGAATACGTACAAATTGAAACCAAAAGAAAATAGTTCAAAATCAAAAGAAAATAATTTATATAAAAATCATTATTTATGTATTGATTTGTTTGGTTGGTTCTTTTTTTAGTTTTTTGTTGATTGATTGATTGATCGATTGGTTGGTTTGTTGATTGGTTGATTGATTGGTTTGTTGATGGATGGATGGATGGATGGATGGATGGATGGATGGATGGATGGATGGTTGGTTGGTAGGTAGGTAGGTAGGTAGGTTGGTTGGTTGGTAGGTAGGTTGGTTGGTTGGTTGGTTGGTTGGTTGGTAGGTAGGTAGGTTGGTTGGTTGGGTGGTTGGTCGCAATTTAGCTAATTTTTAACATTCCATAACAATTTTTTATTGCATTGCATTAAAAAACACTAATATAATGTTTGAATTTGCATCATTCTTTGCATAGCAAGTATTGTGGAGGAAAACAAAATGTTACATAGCCAAAAAACTGCAGCACTCCATTCTTATGTTTCATAAAACTAAAGGTTATTGAGAGAAATTACATCCCTAAGCAATATTATTGGAGCATCCTTAATAAATTGTATTGGAGCTTCAATTTCAGAGTTTACAATTATTAAATATACATCTATATACAGAAATAAACAACTTATGGCTCTTACATGTTCTTTTGGCAAATTATGAACTGAAATATTTCATAAAGACATCGTCACATGTCTGCCTTGTCCTGTACAAGCACCTGTGGTGTGTTTGTCATGTTTTGGTATGATGACATGTCTCTGGCCTCTTGTCAACCCCGCTCATCTTGTTATCTGGTTATTGGTTAATTTGCCCGACCTGTTCTCCCTAATTTCCTGCTTTGTTTGTGCCCTTTATAATCCCCTTGTGTCTGCAGGCCTGTGCTGGATCGTTGTCTGATGTCTTCTGTTCCCTGTCATGCTTCATGTTCCTTGTGTTTAGTTTATGTCAAGTTTGGTTTTCCCCACGTGGGTGTTTTGTTTGTGTTTGTTCTATTGTGTTATTTAATAAAACCACCTTATTCTTCCTGCAATTGAGCTCCCTTTTCTCCCAACCGTTCTTGACAGACGTAAAGTCAGGAACTTTAGCTGACATTTATAATTTGTGTGAATAAGAGCTGCCTAAAGCAACCGAAAAAGACCCTGAAAAATAATTAAGAAAATACTTCCAGCAATAGTTATTTATTAGAGTTTCGTATGAGATTCAGACCTGTTAGAATGTCACACATATGGCTGAGGTGGAAAAAAAAAACGCCACACAATACCTTTCATTCCAGTTGCATCCTCTATATTGTGGGAATAATGTGTTTACATAGAAGAAGAAGAAGAAGAAGAAGAAGAAGAAGAAGAAGAAGAAGAAGAAGAAGAAGAAAAAACACAGTAAATGTTGGTAATGGGTAATGAGGTTTAGGAGCCATTTCCCAGGAAATGTCAATAATTCCCTGCTGTCATATTTTGAAGCTTGCTTTGTTTGCATTACTGAATTATGGTCACGGCTGGGCAGCTCCAGTCGCACAGTTCACTTCCTCTGAGATCTGAAAGCTTGGTTATTTGTAGCTGTAAATCAGCTCTGGTAGGGGTTATGATTCTGAATAAAATGAATTACACAGATGCTCGATGTGGTATAACTTTTAAGCAAAATATAGTTTGCCAGCTTGCTCAATGAAGTTGACTGTGTGTATGTTGTTTGGATAACGAGGATAACAAGGACTGAAGTACGTGACTACTGAAGTTGACTTTCAAGCCTCCTCTAGACCATTTTTTACAATCCCATTTAAACATATCACAGCCTTTATGTCTGTTACATATTCATAATTTTTTTTTGATTCTACACAGAATAAACAGCATAAATTTAGGCAAAAATGGCACATTTTAATATAGATTACCAGTTTAGTTGAGTCAGTCAGTCTTTTCAGATCTGTCCAACTCAAAATGTACTGATTGTATAGGCTACTTTTATATTTTGGAACAACTAACCCCACTCCTAACCTAAACCTGCCCACTTCTCAACAATATAAAACTCGTAATGTTAACAGCAAATAAAAGTACAAAGTCACAGATTTTTATTGCAAAAACTAAAAACAGTATAAAAGTATTAACTCATGTTGCATTCCAAGTCTTCTGAAGTCATACGATATCTTTCTGTGAAGAACAGAGTTGATCTTAATGTTTTAATCGCTGAAATGATGATCCCGCCGCTCCGTGAACGCACACACACACTCAGTCATATCTCATTCAAAAGATACACCGACTCTTGAGCATTATGCAATCGGTCACGAGATACACGAGAGCCAATGACATTTTACAATCAAAGCTGAGGTAATGACGCAATTGGTCACAAGACATACGAGAGCCAATGCAATTTCACTATGAAATCTGACATAACGTTTCTTCAGGCGGCAATTTTTGAATGTGTGCATGATCCATGGGGGATGGAGACGCTGTTCGCTTTTGGGGATTTTCTTCACACAAATCAATCGTTTGGCCTCTTGGACTATTTGTACTTTTTGAACAAATTGTGCCTGCAGTCGGATCTTCCTCCTATATCTTGTGTTTTATATCATATACTACACAAATGGGTAGGTTTAGGGATGGGGTTAGGTTACGTGTTCAAACATGTCTAAATAGCGTAAATAAAACACGTAAAAAAAAATGATGCTGACTGATTAAATTGAAAATCACACTCATGTCGTAATGGCAAAATCATAACCCAATGTATGATTTCAACACAACGATAACATTCCCATGTCCAACGCGTCTGTGTATGATGCCAAAAATGTCCTGATCAAGCGTCAATATGTGATGAGTTGGGTGTAAAAACGTGTTGTCCCTTTTGATTTCATCTCGAGTGTGTAATCTTTACAGATGTCCTGAATGTCCTGGCAGAGAATTAGTACCTTTTCAATTTATCTATGGATTTTGTTCTTAGAGTACACGTATGAGCTTTCAGTCAGGATGCCGCGTATGTAGACAGCAGACGATGATGAAGCTCACTAGGTTGTTGTAACAGAGCACATGTATACAACAGCAGCATGTCTGACATAACGGTAGAAGCTAAAGCCTATAGACAGGCAGGCAGGAGCTTTCAGCACAGCTGTCGGACTCACTGAGCAGTTGCTGGGAGAATATGTGTTCCTAAATGGATTTGGGATCGTTTTCAAAGCATCAGAATTAGTAAGACTGAGATTGGAGTGTGTGAAGCAGGATGTGGATCAAAGCAGCAGAGCGAGTTGGTAAAGGTCAGGAGGGTGATTCATTTAATCCAACCCTGATGGTGCCTTGAGTTTTTGATGGAAGCCCCGGTGGCTGTTCACAAAGCAATCTGTCACTGCTTTACTTATTATCAGCCCTTATTTTGTTGGTTTTCATATTTTTTAGTTTGCATATGCTTTTATACAGCAGAGGCCACATTTTGGCACACCAATTGGTTTTCATTCTCAATCTTTTAGAGCAGTCTCAAAGCTTTCAAAGCCCGGAGTTGATTGATCCAGTTTTTTTTTTTTTTTTCCACCATCAGCCAATATTTGCTGCTGCTCTTTTTACAAATATTGACCTATTTTTACCAGATTTGGTTTAAATGATCTTCAGACCAATCCTTGTCGATGTTATGGGTGGATTTTTTATTTTATTTTCAAATTATCATGACAATAGTGACATACAACTTTATAGTTATACAAAAAAATTATACTGTATTCAGGACAGTTTCTAGCCTTTTTAACAGTAATGGGTCTCTGGAAAAAGGGTCATCATATTTTCATACTGTCACAGATGTAGGTTGCAGCAGGGATGAGGCAGAATTGGACTTCGAACAAGAGACGGGTTTATTCAACACGGGAACAAAACAGCAACCAAACACCACAAGGAAACATAACATATAACAACGGACCAGGAGTGCAGGGAAGTGAGTCCAATATAAAGGTAGTGCAAACAATGAAGACCAGGTGCAGGAAATCCGGGGAGAGATGATGACGGAGTGAGTTCAAGTGTGGGACAGGGAGGATCATGGGAAACTGAGTCCAGGACAGTGGCGTGGATTGAAACATAACCTCCCCTTAGATGTCACAACGGGGGAGGGGGGGTTGGCGCAGACAGGTACGGAGGTCTCCAGGGAGGGTCTAGGACTTCGGGCGGCCATGGTGGGTCAGGAACCTCAGGCGACCATGGCAGTTCAGGAGTCTCGGACGTCCATGCCAGGTCAGGAACCTCTGGCGACCATGGCGGGTCAGGAGCCTCGGGCAGCCATGGCGGGTCAGGAGCCGTGGTATGCCATGGCGGATCAGGAGCCTCGGACGGCCATGGCGGGTCAAGAGCTCCACCCACGTGTTCCCCACCCACAAGTACATAGCTTGAGCTTCGCGGTGGCCACTTTATGACGGGACCTAGATGCAGTGGCGGCCATCTTCTTTGGAGGTTTGGGCTGTGGAACAGGCAGGACAACTCGGGAAGAGTTACTGGAGGGATAATATAAGAGTTACTGGAGTCCAATATAAAGGGAGTGCAAACGATGAAGACCAGGTGCAGGGAATCCGGGGACAGATGATGACGGAGTGAGTTCAGGTGAGGGACAGGGAGGATCATGGGAAACTGAGTCCAGGACAGGCGTGGATTGTAACACACACTCTATTTTTATACTGTTATGGATATATATGGATATATAAATTGTCTTTACCTGCAGTAATCATTCCCAATCGATATGAGCAATAAAGATCTGCTTTATCACTGACAGATGATCTGCTAGTTTTACTTTTCACAGTAACAAAATCAATTAAAATTGTTATCATAACTTTTTTTTCTATTGTCAAATCAACTTAGATAATTAATGTGGTTCAGATAACATAATATGTTGAGTTTCTGTTGATTTAACCAATAGTCTTTGGTAAGAGATGGCAAAATTCAAAATTTTGTGGCAAATTATCCCTTTAACTATAATTTTTTTAGTTCAATGAACTCAAAATTGTAAGGCAACCATGTTGCTCTTTTTAAGTTAAACCAACAAAAATGGATTATAAGTAAATATCCATCTTATCCAACACTCTTTTTGTTTACTGTCTTATAAAGTATCCCTCTGCGGTCTGTGACTGTCCGAATAAATCAAACTGAACCGCAAATCAAACAAACTCTTTTGACCGATTAGATCAATAATTAATTTGCGAATCTGCAACATTGATTTCAAGCAGCTGCTAGACAACACATGGGACATGTTTGCTGAAATATTATCATGGAAAATTATTTTCAGGTTGCTGTGTGGTAATCTCCACATCAGACAAGGATTTATCAGTAATATTTTTTTTTTTACTGGGGAGTAGCAGTATTTCACTGGAGCCCAGTAAAAAGGGGTCTAGCCACATTCCTGGCTACATCTTGACAAGATTTTGATCTTTTAAAGCAACGATTGGTAGGAGGCATTGCCACAATGATCTCAGCATACCTGCACAGCGCCACCTACTGTCTTGATAAATTTGTTATAAATAACTTTCCTATACTAATGACACATCAATTAATGCATCAAGCAATGAGTTCGATGTTTATATTTTCATTTAATTGAACTACTATATCATTGTGCAGGTAAATGCCAAACCAAATAAATTTTGATCAGTCATTTCCAACATTATTTCCAAATTATTATTGTTCTTCATTGATTCTGTTTTCATCTGATTGCCAGTGGGGAACATTTCCTCAATCTAAATGCACTTAAGATAATTACTTGTATTTTCCCTGTGTGCTTTAACCAACAAAGCAGCAAGGTACTTGGACCAGAATTAGTTTTAGCATTATGGACGTTTGTCTGTGTTTTTGTTCATTATACGTTTCCAGATGAACAAGTTGCTGATTAAGTCTAACAAAGCCCATGGCAAATTGCATTTGTCCTCATTCCATTACTTTTATATTGTATAAGTGTACCTATTGCTTGCTTCCTTTAGCAAATTAAACACCTACATGCTTTTATTTCTTTCTTTTTTTTTCTTTTTTTTCAATAGGCATTATGTTATGATGCATTTCAATGTCTAAAATATAATATATTATCCCTGAGTCTCTACAAAATGTAAATGTACAGCTTCTAGAATAACAATAATTGGTTTGGTTGGTTAATTTGTTTGGTTTGTTAAGTGGTTGGTTGATTGTTGGTTGATTGGTTTGTTGATTGTTGGTTGGTTAATTGTTCGTTGGTTGGTTGGTCAGTCGGTCGGTTGGTTGTTTGGTTAGTTTTGGTTTGGTTGGTTGGTTTGGTTGGTAGGTTGGTTGATTGTTGGTAGGTTTGGTTGGTTGGTTGATTGTTGGTTTATTTGAAGGGGCACAAGTGGTGACATAAAACATGGCTATTTTTTAATAATTATTATTAAAGAATTAAAACATTTAAAAACTCATTATGTGTAAGATGTGATGCTACAATTTTAGCTTGCCATGCAAGGGAACCTGGGATCATTTCTGCATTTGCATTGTGTTTTTCAAATGGCTCTGAGGTTTGAAAGGGCATGTTGCTGATTTTCTGGACATCAAGTGAGTAATCATGCATTACGAGACACTCAGAAATAAACATCAAATGAGTGTTCTTGCACAGAAATCGGCATTGAAATGACAAATCGAGCATTTTGTCAAATTTGAGAACATCCAAAGCATGTCCTCATACTAACATCACAAAGCGTTTCTCACACAACAGCTAAGGATATCATAATAGTCACGGATACGCTTTGAGATATTTGCGTTTTCTACTTACAGAGTAGATTTTGGCCATGTGCATTACATTAATGACCCCTTTCTTGACGAGGGTCAGTCCGCCACTCAAACTAAATACATTCATTATGGCATATCATCGGCAGATAGCTGCATTTAATAGGATTTGTGGACAGGGCTCCACGGAGGCCCTCAGAGCATTTAATGTGCCCCTTGACTTTTTCTTATGTAGTTTAAGCCGTGGGTTTTCATCTGACATTTTATTTTTTTTTAATGGAGCTCACAGACCGTGCTCATTAAGGGCTTGGGAGCAACCAACGTTCGATTGCATGTGAAGGAAAAAGAGGGTTTATGTATGAGCACTTAACCCTAAAGGAACATTATGCAGAGTGCACTCACTGGAGTTCTCTGTCAGAATCAGAGAGCACACTACAACGTGTGCACTGGGCATGATGAGGACTAGATAATGGCGTTGAATCATTTTGTCATGGTTCTGGAATTATTTTGTCACTCTTATTGTATTCCAAATGGGGGTGTTTCTGAGGCTTTTCCTGAAGTTTCCATATTGTTGGTTGTTACTTCTCATGAATTTAATTTTAAAAACTTTAAATCGCACGTGTCTCTTCTACAGTTTCAGAAGAGATCTCATCATTGATCATATATCAGTTTGCAATCAAAAGTCTCAATTTGAGATCTCGGAATGAAAATGTTATAGAGCAATCATACACAGTTACATTTATTCACAACCCTGTTTGCTTTTGTCTTCTTAACACAAATGAAAAGTTTGTGAAAATTGCTCAGAGTTTGCTTTTTCATTGCTCACCAGAATTTGAAAAGAGTTTTTAGTAATTTAGTAATTTAATTTACTTATAGGCTGCTTAGGTAAATTTAAGTATTTTGTTGCTGATGTGATTGTATCATTTGTTTATTTATTTATTTAAGGTGGAGAGTCTTGTACAATATCGATACTTTAATAAATTTAAATGACGTTGTTATATGACATTAATAGATGATGTTCTTTTTTAACTTTATATTTAGCAAAGAATCCTGGAACAAAATGATGAAAGATGAAACAATAACAATGCTTTTCTGATGCTACAGCAGTTTTTAACATTTACCACTGATTGTGCATTTCACTAGATATTGCATAGACAACATATCTACATAATATGACCCGAACATGCATGCCCCAGTGCATGATGGGAACACCAGTATCAGAAAGTTGCAGGTTTTACTTAATAGTATAATGTTGATATTTACTCTTTTCTACAAGCTTAAATTGAGAACTAATACAGAATTGACTTTTTAAATTTAAATTCTGAACTAAATTATGGTTCAGGTAGAAATCAAATGTTTTCTATAGTATTTACTACACAGAATTTTATTTATTTTTTATCCGTGAATGTGTTAATTTTCAAATATTCACAGCAAAAACTGTAAAGAATAAATATACCAATACTCAATAACAACACAACATTCTGCTGTGAGACACAATTACAATAAGGTATCATGACAGCACTATCGTAGATGACATTTCAGACTTATTGAGCTTCAATAACGGTTAAATTCCATCATACAAAAAAAACTGCAAATGACTATTATTCCTTCAACACATTAACTCTGGCAACCGTAGGCGAAAAAGACAAAGAGTTTTGTGTCTAACGGAGCGAGTGAGATGAAGAGAAAGCGCTCAAGTCTTCACTCGAGCTGGATTTCTGTGTCTTCTCGTTTTGTCAGCTGACATCCTCCATTGCAATTACTATGACTTTCCCTCTTCTAGAAGGCGGCTCGAGCAGTAAAAATGGCTTCGGAGAGATTTATAGGGGTGCTTTGTTGTTCCTGTTTTTCTTTTCTCTAGCCCTTTCATTTATTCCCTCCCTGACTGCAGACACTTCCCGTAATAAACAAAATGAGCTTGGGAAATGGTGGGACTGGTGGTGATATGTCACGTCTGCGCTCTGGGGGACACCCACCACCACACTGGTTGGGAATTAGATGTTTCTTTGCGGAGGAGAGACGCCGGTAACGGAAAAAGTAGCCCATCATTCCAGACCTGTTATTGTACACTTTAAAACTGAAGATTCCAAAAAGGGGTTTTCGCAGCAATGCCATAAAATAAACATTTTGGGTTCCCCAAAGAACCTTTCAGTTCTTAAAAGAACCATTTTTCGGCTATAAAGAACCCTTTGTGGAATGGAAAGGTTCCAGGGATATTAAAGGCTCTTCATGGAACTGTAAAAAACTTCCTTAATTCAATTGCAAACGCATTGCCTTAAAAGGATAGTTCACCCAAAAATGAAAATTAGCCCATGATTTACTCACCCTCAAGTCATCCTAGGTGTATATGACATTCTTCTTTCAGACGAATAAAATCGGAGTTATATTACAAAAGTCCAGGCTAATCCAAGCATTAGAATTGGATTTATAGTTGCTCTGTTTGAAGTCCATAAAAAGTGCATCTGTCCTTCAAATAACATGCTCCACGCGTCTCCGGGGTGTTAATAAAGGCCTTCTGAAGCAAATTGACGCGTTTGTCAAAGAAAAATATCCATATTTAAAACTTTATCAAGTAAACTTTCGGCCGACTGATTTTATTTGTCTGAAAGAAGAATGTCATATACACCTAGGATGACTTGATGGTGAGTAAATTATGGGCTAATTTTCATTTTTGGGTGAACTATCCCTTTAATTCAATTAAGTAAGCTTAACTGTATCAAGTTGTTCTTACTTAAACCATTTAAGTTTTGTCAACTTAATTCTATCCGTGATCTGTGTAAGTGTACTCCCAGAGTGCATTGCGGCATGAATAAATTAATGTCTTTGTTTTACAATTTTTGGCTATATTTTACCATTTTATTTGCTGTCTTTTGTCAGTATAACCCCAATAATGGCAGCCAATAAAAATTGTAATGGTCTTATTAAGTAAAATAAAAAAAATTAAAAAACATGTTACCATTGTTGTGTTTTTGATGCTGAATGTTGAAGTCTATGTGTGACTCAAGCATGGTCAATTACAAGATATTGTCACAAATATAAAAGTTTATCAAATAACTGTTGCATCGCTGCATAAGAAGAGAATTACAATAATATAAATGAAGTTCCAAGTGCCCAACCAAAGGGAACACTGATCACCATAATGGTGAGAAATACTAGGAAATGTCTTGGTTACGTATGTAACCCTCGTTCCCTGAAGGAGGGAACAGAGACGTACGTCAGAACTGACCGACGAATTGGGATCTGATTTCAGAGACCAATCTACTTCGAGTGTTTTAAAACGAGCCAATGAAGATTGGCATGCGATTCACGCATTCCACACTCCGCCCCGCAGCGTGTAGGAAGTGGAATGCTTGATCATTGCTTTTTCTGCTGAGGAGCCGAACTCGTGACTCGGCCTCCTAGCGGAAGCACAGCACCTGGCGACGGGACATATGTCATCTGACATCTGTCAGCGAGGCGCCTTGAGCCAGCGCCCAGGAGGAAGCAACACTCCTTGTTGAGTGTGCTCGCAACCCGAATGGGCAAGGCACGTCTTGGGACTGGTAAGCCAAGACGATAGCATCCACTATCCAGTGGGCTAACCTCTGCTTGGAGACAGCCTTTCCCTTCTGCTGGCCTCCATAACAGACGAAAAGTTGCTCTGAGGTCCGAAAGCTTTGAGTCCGGTCAATGTAAGAGCAAAGAGCGCGGACGGGACATAACAAAGCCAGGGCTGGGTCTGCCTCCTCCGAAGGCAGCGCTTGCAGGTTCACTACCTCGTCCCGGAAGGGAGTGGTAGGAACCTTGGGCACGTATCCAGGCCGGGGTCTCAGGTCAACGTGAGAGTTGTCCGGCCCGAATTCTAGGCACGATTCATTGACCGAAAGTGCATGCAGGTCCCCTACCCTCTTAATGGAGGCCAATGCCGTCAGGAGCACTGTCTTCATCGACAGGATTTTAAGCTCCACAGACTGCAAAGGCTCAAAGGGAGGGCTCTGAAGTGTTCTGAGCACTAGAGCCAAGTCCCAAGAGGGTAACGAGTTTGGACGAGGAGTATTTAGCCTCCTCGCACCTCTGAGGAACCTGATGTGCTTTCCTACGGACTTACCTTCGACTGCACCGTGATACGCCGCTATTGCTGCGACGTACACTTTGAGGGTGGAGGGAGACAGCCTTCGCTCCAGCCCATCTTGCAGGAAAGAAAGCACGACACTAACCGAACACCTTCGGGGGTCTTCCCGGTGGGAAGAGCACCATTCAACGAACAGATTCCACTTCAAAGCGTAGAGGTGCCTCGCAGAGGGGGTCCCGGGAAAGCACAGTTCCTGCATAACACCCTGGTCGGAACTACCCTCGTGCAATTCCTTGAGCGCTTTGGCCTGGTGGACCTGCAGGAGCTCCATGGCATGCAGAGATGATGTGGCTTCCCCACAGGCAGTATAAGCCTTGCCCGTTAGACCAGACGAGAACTTACACGCCCGGGAGGGGAGACGCGGAGCACCCCGCCAGTCCGCAGCGGTCTTGGGACACAGTTGCATGGCCACAGACCGCTCGACTGGGGGGATTTCCACGTATCCCTTAGCCACACCACCGTCGAGGGTAGTGAGGACGGAGGAGTCAGTCGATCGGTTTCTAGCGTTGTAAGGTGCTGTCCACGACTTCGTGATCTACTGATGCACTTCCGGGAAGAAGGGCTCTGGGGCGGGGCGCTGAAAACCAGCACGGGCCATCCCGAGATACCAATCGTCCTACCACGAGGGTTCGGGACACGGTGGAGTGTTCCACTCGAGCCCGACACTCGGGGCGGCCCGGGAAAGCATAGCCGTAAGCTCTGGGTCAGACTCAGGCAACGCTGTCACACCCGAAGGGGGCAGCGCAGCCGAGTCTTCATCCTCAGAGCCCATAAGCTCGTCCCCCGATGCTACAATTGAAAGCATGTCCTCAGCCGGAGCCCCAAAAGTAACGACTGGGACCCCCTGGGAGGGGCCAGCACGCTCTCTTGGAAGCTCCACCGGCGCAGCGGGTGGGGGAGGGTAGGGGCCCGAGGAGCCATTTGACCCGTCAGGGAAGCCCTCACCGTCACCCTCAGATCACCACCAAAGTCATCAGCCAAAGTAGCAGCCCTCTGCTTTGCAGCAGGAGGGCCGCTAGATCGGGGGATGCACAATGGTGCCCCACCTCTTTCGAGGTATTGGAGCCTGGACCACAGTGGGAACATGAGTCATTCACGAACGCTGCCTCAGCGTGCTGAACGCCCAAACACGTGAGACAACGAACGTGACCGTCAACTGGAGACACGCGGTTTGAATGACATCTTGAAAAAGACGCAGGGTCAAACCGTGTTGCTCTTTTAGAAAGGAAACTGCTCTTTTATGTGCTGAAGCACTCAGGGAGATGACCGCGGCACCACACAGTACAATAGTGCAAGCCTGTGTGTGCACTCAAAACGGAAACACCCAGCGAACCAACACTTTGATGTCCGTTGAAACAGCCACTCACTGAGACGCGCCGTCACACCCGCACTGGCAGAAGCAGTCCTCTCACGAGACTCAAACACTCTTCGTAGGAAACAGGAAGCAGGAAACATTCACTGTTCGGCTCCGAAGTAGAAAGCAATGATCAAGCGTTCCACTTCCTTATTTATACACGCGCTGCGGGGCGGAGCGTGGAATGCGTGAATCGCATGCCAATCTTCATTGGCTCGTTTTAAAACACTCAAAGTAGATTGGTCTCTGAAATCAGATCCCAATTCGTCGATCAGTTCCGACGTACGTCGAACGTGACCGACTGAAAGGGAACTTATGTGACGTTCTCCCAAAATTGTATGACATAAACTTTTTTCAAGATGTCTGAAAAATTTGTGAATTCAACTAAGAAGAAAGATAACTGCAGAAGTGGAGGATATGAGTGAAAAGTCTATTAAGAATTGCCCGCCTCAAAAACCTTCTGTCCCGCTTGTTTTTTTAAAATTATTCAGTGTATCAGGTGAAGGGAGGACACCGATTTGAAGTGGCTGTCTAAATATAATGAAACATTTATTTTGTGTTTGTGCTCGATAACTGCCAGTGGCCTTTGAGAGAGAGGTTTTGCGTATTTATTTATTTATTTCTCTCTGCAACTTCAAGCTTCTGGTGAACTGAAGCAATTTATTACAAAGCTGACTTTATTGCACTTCAATTGAGAGCCTTGGGGAATTCTGCAATGTTGTGTTGGCGAGTCCCAGCCTACAAAGATACACTGTGTTTTTGTGTATTGTTTCTCCTTTATGCCGAAAACTCTTTTTTACATGCTGATATACTCTGAATGGACAGTCAACAGGTCCAACAAACAGCTTCATGCTGAGCCGTGTGTGTTTACCTCATCATAATAATGCAGTCCTCTCTCACACTTTTGTTCTTTTAGTTTTGGAGTCTTTCCACTTTAATGGCTTGATCCACTGTGCAGAATGCAATTTCGTGTAGTATCGAGACAAAAACACTCCACATGTCAGGAATCGAAAGCAATCTAAAATTGTACAGAGATTTATTTTGTGGGACTAAATCAAAAAAATGTTTCACAAATGTAAGACAAAATACTCTTGGTTTGATTGCTTGACCCATAACTTTGATTGATTTTTGTTTTTTTTTTGTGAACAATTCCTAGAATGCATGTACAACTTTTCAAAGGAACTATAAGTTAAGCATTGCTGTTTGCATGAATGCATTTTGCATTAACGTTAATATCTATTGCACATATACTGTTAGGATTAATTGTTGCATTTGCAGTTATGAAATTCATGTATACAGATCAAATATTTGGAAACATTAAGGTTGTTCAATATTTTTGACTCTTAATCTCACCAAAGCACCATTTATTTGATCAACAACAACAGAAAAAGTAAAAACAGTAATACTATGAACTATTATTATAATTTAAATGAACTGCTTTCTGTTGATATGTGTATATATATATATATATATATATATATATATATATATATATATATATATATATATATATATATATATATATATATATATATATATATATATATATATATATATATATTTTTTTTTTTTTTAATGTAACTTATTCCTATGATAGCAAAGCTGAATTTTCAGCATCATTACTTCAGTTTTCAGTGTCACATGATCTTTCAGAAATTATTCGGAAATCTATTTTTTTTTATTATTTTTTGGGAAATCATGATACAGTGCCATTCAAAAAAAGAGATAAATTAATACTTTTATTAGCAATGCGGGCCACCAGTGCAGGCTCGGCAGGAGTGCGCATTGAGGGCGCATATCGACCACAAAGGGGACGCTCGCTAGCACCCTTCTGAGACCTAAAATGACAAATGGGACTCCGTACGTTCTCATGGACTTAACGGACATGCGCACACGACAGCCATTGTACGTCCACAAGACCGAAAGACCAATTTCGGAAGGATCATGAGACACTGAAGACTGGACTAATGATGCTGCAAATTCAGCTTTGATCACGGGAAGAAATTACATTTTACAATATATTCACATAGAAAACAGTCCTTTAAAATTGGTATAATACATTTTACATTATGTTTTTACTGTATTTTGATCAATACATGCAGTCTTGGTGAGATCAAGCGACTACTTAAAAAAAAAAAAAAACATTTCCAAACTCTGACAAAACTAAAGATGGACAACGACGTAACTTAAATACCATAGTACAATGCATCGTTGAAGAAATCAACTAGCTAGTCAACCACATTAATATAATTTAATATAATTTAATCATTTATTTTAATGAATTAATTTGAGATCTAATGAATGCTAGATTGTTTTTTCCAATAAATTACAAACATGGCATCTGAGGATCTATTTTATCTCCGTTTTTTTTGCTTTATTTTCAGATTCAATCATATGCTCGTTCTTACATACTAGAGCATGTATGCACTCTTCAAAAAAGCTGTTTTAAATCTCTTGACAAACTGAAGACCTAAAAGACGTGTGTGTGTTCAAAATAAAAATATAGATTGTACTGAATGTCAGTCTATTTTACTTGCTTATTTTGCTCAAGATAAGGATTTATTAAGTCCACATGACATGCAAACAAGAAACTATGCTTCTAACCACTCATCTTTGCGACGCTGTTTGCGAATGTTTGTTGAAACTATGGTTTCGGGAAACACTGACTAGTTGAACTATGCTGATAACTACAGAACTTGTGACCATTGGCTAACAACGCTTCCAGGAAACACACTCCTGTCAAGTAAGTAAACTCAAAATCAGAGCTTGACTATGACACTGAAACAATCAAAGTTTTTGTAACTATTTGTTTTTTTTGTCCCATTACAATACCAAGGACATCTGAAGCCTATATACACATCAAAGCAGAACACGATCAATTTCTTTTTTTCTTTTTTGAATATGTGAGATAGAGTGACGCTGCCTTGTTCAAACCACAAGGTCGGTATGTAGGCTACTGTTTGACAAACAATATTTGAAATATTTACAGAGAAATAAACGAACAAAGGCAATGTGTCATATAAAGGGGTTGTATCATGTGTAATCCAAGTTACTAGTCACTAGTCCACAAAGAGCTTTTTGTAAACTGAACAAGAACAACTATTTCTGAACTTCTGCAGATCATCATATAAAGCTAGTACTGTAACTAAGCTATTCAAAAAAAGTTTAAAATAAAAAGAAATAAGGTTGCAAATGTAAGATATAAAGTCACAAGAGATTGAAACTGAGGAAGAAAAATAGTCAAACTATGTCGATATAAAATCACAATGTAATTTAATTTAATAAAATCACAATTGTGAGACGATGTTACATCCACCAGCTGGAGTGACCTTGATTTCCACTAGGGGGCACTCATTGGCTTTCCCATCATGGACTACACTTAATCCATTTACCATAATCCATTGCCTGAACTCATTATTGTTTGATCACTTCCACCTGTGTGTCATTAACTCTGTCTACATAAGCCCTGTGTCACAGTCACTCTTTATGAAGTCTTGTATGTGTCACATTTCTTGTTTTTGAATTGTCTTCCTTGTGGTTTTGACTCTCGCCTGTCATATGGGTTCTCAGCAAGCAATGTTGTGCGTTTAAAAGATGTTTAATAGTCGTCCAAACACAACCCTGTCGTCTAGGCTAAAATGAGGCAAAATTTGTGCTGTCATGAAAATGGAATAGACTAGTTATCTAGAACATGAACATGTCAAAGAAATGAAACCAAACATCTTGTAATCACTGTTAATCTCATGGCAAAAACAACAACTAACCAAATTCAATGTTGTTTTAGCTAGAAGTGGGTTACTCACAGCCGGACTATATCGGGTCTATAGTTAACCAAGACGGTGAAATGATGGCTGTGTTTCGGTTGTGGATTACCCCTAATAAAAGCTGCATTTGAATCCTCAACTCTTGTGTCTCAGAGCTGTTTCGTGACATATGCAAAGTTGAAAATACAACAATTACCTTCTTTTTTTTTTTACTCTGAAGTGAAACCAGATTAAACTGAAGTAATCAATGTTTCCTTGATGTATTTTTTTGAATACTTTCAATGCTGAAAACTTTCTCTAAAGTCCACAAAAGAGCCTTTTTCAAACTAAACTGCAAGAATGACTCGTTCTGAACTTCAGCAGATCGTCATATCATCATCAGCTGCCTTGAGTCTTGTGAATTATACTTGACTGACATTTTGACTGATTCAAAATGCTTCATATAGGCTAAATGCAGCGGCTCTGAAGGTTTCTTAACTGTCTCAATGACTTCAGACCGATGACTCTGGCAGTGGAGCTCAGGACGGGACTCTGAATGCTGGATGCACTGCTGCCTTTGAATTTTCTTTAAGCTGGATTTTGTAAATGGTAACACCTCAGAGCCTTTAACGAGGTCTGAGGAGGTCCGTTCTGTTGAATCTACAGTCACTGAGTGTATTCACCACTAGATTTTCATTGTGACTGAGTCTTTTGATGAGTTTCAAATCTTCTAAATCATTTGAAAGTGAATTGTATCCTTTAGATTAACTTTAAAGGCCCGCTGAAGTGCATTGAAACACTCAGCATTATTCAGTGTGTTGATATAATTTCCACTGAAGCAGGAAGACAGGGCTGGACATAATGAACAGCCCCTCCCCTTTTTTAAAATAGCCAATACAGCTCGTCCAGAGCTGTTAGCTCGGTAAAGCCGCAGTTTCCCCCTAATCTCTGCTGTTTCTCCTCGTAATCTCCTCCATATCGCTTTAAAATACAGCATTCTGTGCAAAATTCAAATGGATCCGATATGTTTTCTGGTCTGCGCTGTCTCGATCACATGATCTGCTCTGTGCTATTGTGTCTCTGGACTGAGTCGATCACATGATCCGCTCTGTGCTATTAGGCTTGTTCGACTTCCTACAGTGCTGCACAGACTGATTGGCGACTGACTTGAAGCAGTGCATGCCGATTAGAAATGTTGTCCAATTTGAGTCTGCACAGACGCCACGTGATTATGACGCATGGGCGTCGGACAGGGGGTAATAGTGGAACACGGGCCTCAGGGAGGGTTGGGCCCACAAAGATATATTGATAATCTATATTATCATGACAACATTACTTATAATAAAAAGTTCTAATAGCATGCTATTAGTAGGAACAACAATTTGCAAGATTCAATTTTCCATGTAAAAATGGAAAACTTTTCTTTATTTGCCTAGCACCATGTGCCTTCTTATGTCAGACCCTGTGATTTGGCTGCCCGCTTGTTAAGTTGTGACATAAGGAACGCCGTTTCTGGGTCCAAGCCTAAACTTGTTTCACTTGAGAATACCATCGACAGCCGTTTATGAGTGCTATTTATTCATATTAAACATAAAACATTTAAAAAAGTTAAACATTAAACAAAAGTCTACACAACAGTCTCTGTGCTCACAGCGTCGCAGATATTTATATTTTAACGATTTATAAAAGATGAATCAGTCTGGCCATTTTTTTTTTTTTTTTTTTTTTTGTAGTATTACACCACATTGTGTGTGTATATTAGCACCGTTTGTTGTTCTTCTTGTGGTATGAGTTTGGACCCGGAAGCGCTGCCGCGTGACGCCGTTCGCTGTAGGCTTTGAAAGGGAACTTCTGTTAAATAAAATATCTCGCTTGGCATTGAACTTTGAGCTTTATAATTTTACAGGTATTATTTATGCTCTAACAGCAACATTACACACTAACTAAAGTTTGAACAGTGGGATCACGAAGAACGGGACCTTTAAACCAACAGCACACTAAAATACAACGCAAGAAAATATGAGTTGAGTATTATCGGAATTCAAATGTCTCTTCAACTTGATCTGTGACCAATCAGATTATGTTGTTCACCGCATGCAGCCAATCAGAGGCTGAGCTGCTGTTTGTCTGTCTGACGCTCCCTCCCTCGTCTCTCGCTCACGGGAGGTTTGCACTGCAGCCTGACCTTGATGGCGACGACAAACTGGTTCGGAATAACGTTACGCGATGCCGAAAAGAACTGAATAAAAAGTCCTGCTGTTTGTAGGTAAGTAGTAAGTAAGACTAATGTAAACGTGAATAAAAGTTGTATGGACGCTGTTTGACCTTATGGCTTGTATATTCTGGGTACAGATGCTGTTTCTTCTCAAGTTTTTGCTGTCAACTGCCTCTGATGTGCAAGCAGCCATCAGACGCAAGTGTAAAATTGAGCAGCTCATCAGAAAAGTGACTATAATGTGCAATTTATATTTGTGTATTGAGGGTCAGTGGAATTGGTCCAATAATATGTTTTTTTTTAATCTTCCAGTGTTGTTTTAATGAAAAACGTAGTAAGACGATTTTGTTTAGTTTTGCTGAAACCATGTGAAGTTTTTGGGCTTGTTAATGGAATGTCTCTAAACAGCTTTGGTAGCACATTTAAACTACTGTATTGTGTGACATTATGTCATTCAAAGTATATTGTACAATGTATAGCTAAGTAATAATACATTATATTGTTGTTGACTACAAAGTGTATATTTTTTGTATTTAGGAAAGGTAAAGTAAATAAATAAACCTTAAAAAATATATATATATTCATAGTATATTGCTTGTGTGTTTTGAAGACACTGGTAATTCATTTGTAATGTACTTAAAACACAAATAAATATACTTATAATAAAATAAAGTACACTTAACACAAATAAAATATACTTATAGCACAAATAAACATACTTATAATACAATTAAAGTATACTTATAACACAAATAAAGTATACTTATAACACAAAGTATACTTATAATGCAAATAAAGCACATTTAATATCACTAATCAAGCATGTAGTTAGTCTCTGTACTTAAAGCATACTAAGTATACTTAAAGTTGTTCCAATTTAGCACATAAAAGTACACTAAATACACTTCAAATTATGCTTTAATACAACTTGTTTACAACTAAAATATATTTAGTACAAAATTTAGTTGTTTTAAAATAACACATTTCAAGTTAACTAATCATTAACACACTTCAAGTATACTGATAATTAGTCTGGCTGCAAGTATACTTAGCATACTTTTTTCACTAGGTATAGACTGAGGGCTATGAAATGGAGATCTCATTTGTGAACATGTTCTCTGTTAAAGGACAGTGGACAATTAAGTGGACATTGAGACTAATGATTGTCCATTCCTTATGGTTTCTTAGTTTGCAAAGAAAAAAATAACTTGTGGGCAGTGTTTTTTTTCTTTTCTTTTCATTGCACTTGTGGCATTGAATGTGTGCTTGCCGCAGCCAAATGCTTTATGCGGTTTTGGCTGATGCTATAAACTGCAATGCTTAGAGCTAATCACTTCCACCACCTGTTTTGCTTGTTTTGTCTGTGGTTTGCACATCTCTAGCCTCTAAAGGACGTTGCTTGAGCAGTTGGATAATCATTTGCACCTGCTGCTGTTTCACTGAAACTTTTCATACACTGTCGAGTTACTTGGTCATTTCTTATAGACTCATTCATGTCGGATGCTTTTCTCTTGGTAGACGCTCTCAGACTTTACGTGAGAGCAAATGCAGTCTGGTCATGTGTCGTAGTGTTTCTCAGCACCACAAATACATAAATAAATTACTTTTTTTCACTTTGAAATCAGTCAAACAATTTAGACTATCAGAGCATTCATGATGCTTTTATATGACTATGAGTTGCATTTTTATCATTGCCATAATGGGCACTATATTAGACATTTGCATATACTGTCTTCTAGTGTAAGTTTTCACTTTCAGGTCAAATGCATGAGAAACAGTTTGAATAGAATTTGTTGGGGAAGTTAATAAGTTTAGCTAGTTAAAATGCCCCTATTATGCTTTTTTCAGATATTACCTTTCATGTACTGTGTAATATAGCTGTTTGTAAATGTAAAAGGTCTGAAAATTTTCAAGAGTTATTGTCTCCCAAAAGAACAAACCAATTCTGAACTGCCTGAAACAATTAATCAGTAATCCCAGTCTTACTTCCTGCACAAAATTGTAGGTTTGTAACAAATTTGCATAATTCCAGCCTATGGTCTTCATTGGCTGCCTGCGGACAACATATTTTTTAAACCTGCCCTCAAACACTGTTGTAGTTGAGACTGGAAGATTTTGTGTTTTCGACATGTTGAGAAGATGGTATTTACTGCGCTGTGAAAGCAAATCCACTTTGCATCGACTTCCAAAAGATAGCAACTCGCAGAGGAATTGATACGATAAAACCGACACCAGTGTTACTGTTTGTATCACTGTGAATCAAACGCTGAGGAAGATCCGGAGCTGAAATTCATATTTGGTAATGGGAGTTTGGTTTCCGAAGTGCGCACACGCACACACACACACACACACACACACACACACACACACACACACACACACACACACACACACACACACACACACACACGCACACACATGGCCATCTGAACAATCACAACAGACTGGGCCTTCTGACCAATCACAGCAGACTGGGCCATCTGAGCAAACACAACAGACTGGGCCATCTGACCAATCACAACAGACTGAGCCATCTGAGCAATCACAACAGACTGAGCCATCTGACCAATCACAACAGACTGGGCCATCTGAGCAAACACTACAGACTGAGCCATCTGACCAATCACAGCAGACTGGGCCATCTGAGCAAACACAACAGACTGGGCCACCTGACCAATCACAACAGACTGGGCCTTCTGAACAATCACAGCAGACTGGGCCTTCTGACCAATCACAACAGACTGGGCCTTCTGACCAATCACAGCAGACTGGGCCTTCTGACCAATCACAGCAGACTGGGCCATCTGACCAATCACAACACACTGGGCCTTCTGACCAATCACAGCAGACTGGGCCATCTGACCAATCACAACAGACTGGGCCATCTGACCAATCACAACAGACTGGGCCATCTGACCAATCACAACAGACTGGGCCATCTGACCAATCACAACAGACTGGGCCATCTGAGTAAACACAACAGACTGGGCCATCTGACCAATCACAACAGACTGGGCCATCTGACCAATCACAACAGACTGGGCCTTCTGACCAATCACAGCAGACTGGGCCATCTGACCAATCACAACACACTGGGCCTTCTGACCAATCACAGCAGACTGGGCATTCTGACCAATCACAGCAGACTGGGCCATCTGATCAATCATAACAGACTGGGCCTTCTGACCAATCACAGCAGACTGGGCCATCTGAGCAAACACAACAGACTGGACCATCTGACCAATCACAGCAGACTGGGCCATCTGACCAATCACAGCAGACTGGGCCATCTGAGCAAACACAGCAGACTGGGCCTTCTGACCAATCACAGCAGACTGGGCCATCTGATCAATCATAACAGACTGGGCCTTCTGACCAATCACAGCAGACTGGGCCATCTGAGCAAACACAACAGACTGGACCATCTGACCAATCACAGCAGACTGGGCCATCTGACCAATCACAGCAGACTGAGCCATTTGAGCAATCACAACAGACTGGGCCATCTGACCAATCAGAGCAGACTGGGCCATCTGAGCAAACACAACAGACTGGGCCATCTGACCAATCAGAGCAGAGTGGGCCATCTGACCAATCAGAGCAGACTGGGCCATCTGAGCAAACACAACAGACTGGGCCATCTGACCAATCAGAGCAGACTGGGCCATCTGACCAATCACAGCAGACTGAGCCATTTGAGCAATCACAACAGACTGGGCCATCTGACCAATCAGAGCAGACTGGGCCATCTGAGCAAACACAACAGACTGGGCCATCTGACCAATCAGAGCAGACTGGGCCATCTGAGCAAACACAACAGACTGAGCCATCTGACCAATCACAACAGACTGGGCCATCTGACCAATCACAGCAGACTGGGCCATCTGAGCAAACACTACAGACTGAGCCATCTGACCAATCACAGCAGACTGGGCCATCTGAGCAAACACAACAGACTGAGCCATCTGACCAATCACAACAGACTGGGCCATCTGAGCAATCAGAGCAGAGTGGGCCATCTGACCAATCAGAGCAGAGTGGGCCATCTGACCAATCACAGCAGACTGAGCCATCTGAGCAATCACAACAGACTGGGCCATCTGACCAATCAGAGCAGAGTGGGCCATCTGACCAATCACAACAGACTGGGCCATCTGATCAATCAGAGCAGAGTGGGCTCTTGTAAAGGCGGGTTTAGAGAGACTGAATCCTTGATCAAACCGTTTTAGACACTGTGAGAAAAGAGGTGATGCTGCAATGTATTTTATGAGAAAAAATAAAGTGTTTTTTATGAATTTAAAACCTATTGTAGGAGAATTTAGAAAGGAACCTTTAAAATTATGATGCCTGTTTTTGTCTGTTGTGATTGGTCAGATGGCCCAGTCTGATGGTGGTCCAGTGGGTTAAACCATGGACCTGATATGCAAAAGGTTGCTGGTTCGATCCCAGCGGTCACCACCAGTGTGTCCTTGAGCAAGGCACTTTACTCCATGTTGCTCCAGGGGGATTGTCCCTGTAATAAGGGCACTGTAAGTCGCTTTGGATAAAAGCGTCTGCCAAATGCATAAATGTAAATGTTTTTTTTCAGGGTCTCCTTACAGGGATGTTGAGACTTCCTAGTGATAAAGTGCTTTTGATTCCAGATTTCAAGTACTCCAACAGTAATTCAGCACAGAAGAAGGTTGTTCTTGATTGACCTGATTTCTAGGGTGCCGTGTGGAAAAAAAGCTCACTTCAGAAGCAAAAGTTCTTCACACAGCTAATTATATCAGCCTTGCACTGTTCTCCTACCTAGCTGAGAATCGCCCTGAATCAACCCAAACTTTCACTGCCTTCAAGTCATGTCTTTGTTTGTATTTACATGAACAACATCACAATGTTGTAAATGCCACTGGGAAACTGTGGGTTTTCATTGTGGGTCAAAGACCGGCTACAGGGGCTTAGGTCGGATTTTGGGACGGGGCCAGATGTGATGAAGTATGAGATGTGATCAAAGGACATATTCATGTAATTTCCATTCAAGTAGCAATTTTGTAAAATTAAAAGCTATACAATTAGCAATAGTTGGCTATTTCTTTCCAAAAATATTTAAAGCAATTCCCATCACTGTCATTTGAATGTTGTTAAGCACAAAACAGTACATATATTGAGTCGTGGCTGAAATTACATTATAGTGGAAATGTTCAATACTTTCAGAATTCTGTTGTGACGTACATACTTTTAGACACTGTTAGTGAACAAATCAAATGATGAGAGTGCAAAACAAAAGTTCCACAAAATCCACAAGATGAAAATGCCCATAGTTGAAGAAGCACCAAATTATGACTTTTGCGCATACAAACATATAATTTCCCAGGAGGATTTGAATGCAGCAAGATAAAATACCTATTAATAAAACATCAACTACACATCATTTGCTCTTCATTTTGTTGCACAAGCACAAATGACTTCCAAACTCATATGCAGAATCTTACTAGGAGATATAAGGATAGATATACTGCTGTGTTGCAGTCGAGTCTGATCTCACTTGTGCTGACTGATACAGATCAGCAAGAACAGCCCATCATTTCCCAAATTATCAGCACTTTTTAACTTTTTTTTAACTTACGATAATTATTCTACATGCCTGCTGTTCTCGGTGTCCGTCGGGTGGTATGGCCGGTAACATCACCCCATTCATCTCGTTTTACAAGGCAGGCAGAGTGAATGAAAAAGAAGAAAGTGAAGGTTAAGCTTTTTTTTGTTCCGTACCTCTATTGTGCTTGTGTGGCTGTTTGCACATCTCGGCAAATTTACTTTTTAAAGGGCCCTAAAGAGTTTACTACGGTCATACAGTCACGCTCTCTCTCTCTCTCTCTCTCTCTCTCTCTCTCTCTCTCTCTCTCTCTCTCTCTCTCTCTCTCTCTCTCTCTCTCTCTCTCTCTCTCTCTCTCTCTCTCTCTCTCTCTCTCTCTCTCTCTCTCTCTCTCTCTCTCTCTCTCTCTCTCTCTCTCTCTCTCTCTCTCTCTCTCACTTCCGGTGCGGGTGTTGAGTGCGTGAGTGGTGTTTTGCGAGTGGAGTGCGGTGAGTGAAGTTGTTGTCTGTGTCTAAATATCTTTCTCTTTTCCGCCTTTTTGTTTGTGTGTGTTTGTTTATAGTTTGTGGTAGTTTTTGTGTGTGGTTTGGGCCGTGTGCTACCGGGCTTTACCGGAGAAAGCATGACGACCCCAGCTACACAGGTGTTGTCCACGCTCACGCGACGTAATGCGGTGAAAGTGGCGTTTGCGGCGAGCATAGAAGATATTTGTTTAGCGATCGGTGAAGTTGTGGGACATGGATCTATTCTATCCGCATCGAGGATGAATAACGCTATTGTGATTTTTCTTAGTAACGTTGAAAAAGTGAATGAAGCAGTTGAGAGTGGAATTGTGATTGGTGGTGATTTTGTTCAGGTTCTTCCCCTCTCACTACCATCTAAGAGGGTCACCCTATCTAACGTTCCCCCCTTTCTCAGTGACCAGATAATAACAGAAGCTTTATCACGTTATGGAAAATTGGTGTCCCCAATAAAAAAAATCCCGATTAGCACGGGCTCTCCCCTGTTGAAACATATTGTGTCTTTCAGGAGATTTGCATACATGATTATTCAGGATGATGAGGAATTGGATTTTTCACTTAGTTTTAGAGTTGATGATTTTGATTACGTCATTTTTGTAACAACTGCGAAGACGAAATGCTTTGGTTGTGGAAAAATAGGACATCTGATTCGTAACTGCCCAGAAAAGAAAGTCACTGAGAAAGGGGATACGGTTTCCAATCCAAGTACGAGTAGTAGAGAAGCTGGGATAGTTTCACTGAGCTCGGAGTTGCAGGGTGACAATCATAGTGAGACTGAAGTGGTTACTTGTAAGGAGATAGTTGGAACAAAATCTGTTGTTGTCACAGGTATAGATACAGAAAAGAAAGACCAAGTTGATATTGTATCTGATGTAAAACAATCAAAACATCCTGAAAAAGAAAGAGATGTTACTATTGGAAGTGTAACACAGGTTGTACAAAAGAAGAGTGGAATTGATTGTGTGGACATGGAAATGGAGGCACAAATAGAAATGTTCAAAGCACCTCTAAAAAGAAAAAAGATTGATAAGTCTCAAAATAAAAAAGCTGGGAAGAAAGCTGACTTGGATGGTAGCAATGATAATGAAACCGAAAGTGATAGTGAATCCTCAGATTCCAGTGTGGCGTTGTCTTTGAGTGACTTCTCTGTTCGGAGCTATGATAGTGAAGAGATAAAGTTGTTCCTTAAGTCAACAAAGAACAAGAGAGGTGTGTGTGTACAAGACTATTTCCCTAATATAACACAGTTTGTTGAGAAAACAAGACATTTTATGGCTGAAGGATGCTTTACAAATAAAGAAGTTTATCGTTTAAAAAAGTTGGTGAGGAATGTAGAGAAACTTAAGGATGATGTTTAATA